>OX235274.1:30956208-30997551 GCA_944472155.2 Trichobilharzia szidati | reverse complement strand
TATACTTATTGTCTGTGTTGATTTTGTTGATGAAGTTCCATGGGTAGTTGTTTTGCTTGAGAGTTTCAGTAATGTTTGATATTTCTTCTTCTTTTCCTTTCTCGTCGGTTATCATAGAGTGTGCCGAGATTTTGTAAATTCCGGTTTAATAATACTTTGATAAAGCTTTTAGCATTAAATAGAGAAACGTCAGTAAAAACAATATCGTTTTGTTTTTCATTCATTAAGAAATGCAAAAGCTTTTATTACAAAATATCCTATATCAGGAGAGAATAATGAATAAGGCATGAAGCTTAGTTAAGTAAATTTTGATAACGTTATTAGAAGACGGAGATTATCTGAAAATGTGATGTATTTGCGCTATACATTTCGAACAATCTGATCACACATTTACCTGTCAAGTCAATATATAGGGAAAAGTTAAATTAAACAAAGTGACAAAAAAAGAATTAAGAATAATTAACACAAACGTTTGGTAATCCAATCAAATAAGGATTACCAAGGTAGGTTAAGAGTAATAACAAACTGTTTTTGAATACACAAGGGGGGCTTAAGTTTATGAATCACTATAGCCTCAGCGTATTTCAGTAAACGCCCTTGACCGTTTTTGTAGATGACCTTTAAGGCTGAGTTAACATCAACCTTATGGTTCATCCCGATTAGATGTTTAGCTACAGACGAAGTTATAGGTTTCCAGGCCCTAGGTGTTACGAACTTCCTGGAATAATTTGAGCGCCGAGTCAGATTGATTCATTATAAATTATTTAAATTAATCCCAGCGTGTTAAGAAAATCAAAACAAGATTTTTCTGAACGTTTCGCTGTGTAAGCCACAGCTTCTTCAGTAGATTTATTCGGATAATTATTAATAGACGAAGTTGGTAGTCTGACACCTGCATCTATTGGCTTGTCACAATTCATCTGTTTTTCTAACCATTTTTGGGATATGCTCTCCCACCCTCACGTGCAAAGCGCGATTACTCCTCCCTATGTATGTATGTCTACGCACACACGAAAATTGGTAAATTGTATGGGATGTGATTTAATCACTTGTGCACTTTTGAGGTTTGCAGTGAAGCATATTTTTGGATTTTTCCACAATTACGAGCTAGGCTGTATAGGAGGTTCTACTGATGATCGAATTCAACCTTTGTCTCAAAATCCTACTATTTATTTCCCCATTATATGGTAATTTGATGAAAACCTTTTTCTTAGGGACGGTGTGGATTGTAGGTTTAGAGGCTACATCTGTTTAAAAATTTCAAAGGATATCCGTTTTCAACAAGAATATCCATCAATATTTCGTTTTCTTTGTCTATAACATCAGCCGTATAAATACGTTGAATCCTCTTAAATAGACATTTCAACAAGCCTCTGTCCAAGTGGGCTTTCTGTAGATAGACCATCTTATTGAGCCATCATCCCTTCAACTCAGATGTATGTCTAAAAATGCAAGCTGGTTGCGACTTTCTTCCTCGCATGTAAGACTAATATGATTCTGTACAGAGTTAAGTCTGTCTAATAGATGACTCGCATCTTCATGATCGTCACATATCAAAATGATATCATCTGCATATCTCTTATAGAAAGGCAATTTAGAAATTAAATCAAAGGATAAGTTTTCAACATAAGACAGGTAAACGTCCGCTAACAAAGGTCCTAATGGACTCCCCATCGCAACGTCATCCACTTGTCGAAAATGTTCACCTTCAAACGTGAAAAGGACGTTGTCAGTACATAATAGTAATAAATCTTTCAAATAAGTTAAAGGAAAAGGAAATGAAAAACAACTAGAAGGGATATAGTCACAAAGAATATCAACAGTCTTAATCAATGGTACATTAGTAAACAAACAATTAACATCAAATGAATACATTTTCTTATCTTTTAAGTTCATATCTACAAGACAGTCAACAAGTTCAAATGTATCTTTCAAAGTAAACTTACATAATTCATTGCGTACTGGACTTAAAATATCAGCTAACCATTTTGCTAATTTATGTGTAGGAGAGTTACACATTGAAAGAATTGGACGTAATGTATTATCAATCTTATGTATTTTGGGTAATCCATAGAGGTTTGGAAAGTCAGATCCCATGGGTTTTTTTCAAGGAACTAAATTCCTGTTTATCGATAACGTTCATGACACGAAGTTTTACTAAATGAGAAGTTACTTTTCCTTCCAATTTTCTGATATCATCAGAAGGGAAATCGGCTATCAATTTGCTTTTGTCATTAAGGATGGATAACAATTTTGTTTCGTAATCGCTTCTGTCCATTACATCTACACCAGATCCTTTGTCAGATTTCAAAATAACTAAATCGGATCTGTTACGCAATTCCTTTAGGGCTTTAAAATGAGTTGGTGTTAAAATGCTTCTTTGTTTCCGACTTGAATTATGGAATTGGTGTGCAACATCTACAAATTTAACTTTCAACCAACTTTGGTCATCTGTCGGGGAAGGAGTTAGAGAATTCAACTGATCATACAAATTTTCAAACTGATAATCAATTGCTAAGTCCGAAATATTGTTTAATGGGATAGAAAAATTGAAACCAAGTGATAGCACCTCCCTTTCATGTAATAAAAGTTCCACCGATGACAGATTTGTCACATACTTATCAGGATTTTTCAGATAATCTCCATCTTCTAATCACGCTATCGAAATTTATAAAAGGGACTAATTGTTTTAAATTTAGTTAAGTAACTTTACGTAATGTGGTAACACTGAGTGATGAGTATCGCTCAGAAATGATTATAAGTATTAATAACTAACTATAAGCACTTTGAAAGAAGAATATTGTTCATGAGAGCAACAGACACAGAATAAGCATAAAGTATATTTTGAAATGAGGGATCCAAGATGAATAAAAGACGAATGAACATGGATTTGCTACCAAATTATTGTACAATTCGAGAAAAGACTTAATACGAACGGTGGTAGAAGAGACTGGGCGAATCTTTCAACGTATGGTCATCTTTGTTTCTGCAGATCGGTGGAGAAGTCTTCATAATATACACATAAATCAAGAAGCATAAAACAATAAGCATTCGCAGTAGGGAACATCAGCACCTGATTACTTATCTCTCCTTATACCAGGAACTTTTCAACAAATATTAGGCCTGCTCTTAACATACACAAAATATCTAAGTCAGACAAGGACATCTTATTAAATAAACTTGCTGCAAGTCAAACAGAATGTTGGGCTGTTAACTGGTTACACTCTTATTTCTCAGAAAGAAAGCAGTACACCGTGTATAAAGGGAAGTCTTCCACTTCATTGCCTACTGAAGCTGGTGTCCCTCAAGGCGCTGTCCTTTCTCCTTTTCTTTTTTCTTTCTTCTTACATGACTTGCCTCAGTCTGATGAAATAAACTTTGTGAATTACGCTGATGACTTAACTGTTTCAATGGCTGTTAACTGCCAGCTAGATTGTACCAAAATAAATAGCTTTCTGTCGGGAGTCAGTAAATGGTCTGAGTCTAATGGTCTTAAACTGAATCCTTCTAAATGTCAGACTGTTAATTTCAGCCTAAGATGTAAACAACAGTTAAAAGAAGCCGTCGATTCTCATGACAGTTGTAAGATCGATGACAATGATATAGGAATTAAATCAGAAATTAAGTATCTTGGACTTATTCTCTCTTCTGATCTCTCCTGGTCTTCCCAAGTCTCAGCGATCTCCAGTAAAATATTCCGCCTGACATTTTACATTAAGAAGTTAAGGCACTCGCGTATAACTCAACCCCTCCTCTTACAGTTCATAAACTCTTGCATCCTACCTATTCTTCTTTATTGTTCACCCTTATTCTTTCCTGGTTTGCTTAAAAAGGACTTTGTCACAATTCGTAGAATGCTGAAGACTGTCAGTAGGATGAGTGGTGTCCCAGTGGACTACATAGTTAACGTCGTTGTCGATAGGCATTTGACTTCGTGCAGTAAATTTGCTAAAGGGATTTTGTCTGACTTGGAGCGTCCACTTCACCCTCAGCTTTCACCTTGCATATCCTCAGGTAGAACAAGAAGTAACTTCAGAAAACTGTATGCTCGCACGTCTAAGTATAAAAATTCTATGATACCATACTTGGCACGTATTTTATGTGATGAAAATAGCGTCAGGCAAGAATTGACTAACCTTTTTTCATCTAGTAAATAAACAATCTCCTCCATCCACCCTTATATACCTTCAAGTTTTACTTTTATTATTTCTATTATATTTATGGTCCTGTTGATTCTTTGTTTTCACTTTCATAACTGCAAACACCGACTTATCTCTATAATAATATATATAATATATATATATATTATTATTCCCTGGTGTTCCGAGTGGAACAATGATCTTCAACAGCACACTTTTATTTCATTCTGTTCTCTGCAGTCCTAATTAGCTTGCTTCACCATTGCCTATAAGCTTTCATCCCTTCCTCACAAGATCTCCTCCATATGACCGTCACGGTTACGCTGAAGCTTCCAGTTCCCACTCGGAAGCCTGTCTTATACGCGATATTATTCAACGCTCTCCTCAACGTGTGCCTCGTTCATCTCTTTTTTCTTCCTCATATTTGTTACGCGATGGGTTATTGGGTGATTCGATGTCAGAATTCCTTGTCTCTAATTTTTTCTGGTCATCTGATTTTCAGTACGAGACTAAGTGGGCATCTGTTGAAAAAAGGTTTCAGCTTGTTGGAAATGCTCTTAGTAACTTTCACGCTAATAATCTGAACCGTATAGAGAAACTAATTTGACGTTATTGTTGAAAATTCAAATCTTGTCTTTTATTCTGAGCGCAGGAGATTCCCACTCTGATTTCAGATTAATGAAGGTCTCTGTTGCTTTTCCGATCTTGCTTGTCTCTGATATACTAATCTGTACCACCTGTGGTTGAAACGATGCTGACTAGATAGGTGAAGGAAGTGACCTCCTTCAGATTTATCCTGTTGATGGTTAGGTATCTTCATCACCTCTCTTCTCTACGTTCATTTGAAGTCCTGTCTTCTGTGCCAGCCTCTTCTTTCAACATTTTGGTTTTACCCTAATGATCCTCTAGTTTAAGTGACATTTGATATAAATCGTCCATAGAAGTGTCGAAGATGGTAGAGAGTGATTAAAGGTGTGCTTTAAATATAATCGAGATAAGATAAAAGTACTCCCCTTTAGGATTTCATCATGGACTGACATCGGTTGGATGACCATTGGAAAACTTGGTAGTAATAGACAGTCGTTTCTTCCTAGTTCGAGACTTTCTGGCTACAAGGATAGCGAGTTCATAGGCCATTAAGCCACTGGAATTAACCCGATTCCATGGCGACTCCATGAATTCCAACTTCCAGCAATTCATGATATGGCGCAACCGCTAGTCAGTGTCATCTCTGGTGAGTATTTTTCTTTACACCCGACGTGCTGCACTCCGCTGGTCACGAATTCCCACTAGGATCTAGGTAACTACCTACCTGAATATGGCCAGAAGGTTCTGGGTTGGAACCTCATTGGGTGCGTACTGATGAAGAGTCCTGAACTATGACGAAACAGCTGGCTGTCTAGTACTCCCAGGTTTTCCAATGGTCCTCTAACCGATGTCAGTTCGTGATGAACTCCTGAATCTAATCAAATCCCTACAAACCAACACTTGAATATTCCCCTTTGGTTAATTTTGCAAACTGATATAAAGAGGATATAAAATAAAACAGAAACAAGTACAAACATCCATCAATTATTCAGCAGTTTTTAATTTCAGTTAAGACGTTTTGTCTTATAAGCATTCTTTTCAAAAATGCAGCCATTTTTCAGGAATAGAAGCATACAAAGCATAATCGTACTTCTGATGAACTCCTAGACAGCGTTTTAATATATATATATATATCCTTTGATTTTACCAGTTCTTCTAGTAATGGAACCTTTGTCTACATAGTGTTGCAAAAAATATAGTCATTAACCCTATGCATAAGACATGAAAGAAAATGTAATTTATATAATCACAATTATGAGGTCAAGTGTGATCATGAACTGACATCAATCAGAGAATTCGATAACTGTTCCGTTCTGGTTTGGAACTCCTCAGAAGTACGCTGCCACGACCCCACCGGGGATCGAACCCAGGACAAGACAACCATCAAGTACTCTTTGGTTTCCAATACTTCTCCAATTGAAGTTAGTCCGTGGTCATACTTGAAATTAATCAAATCCCTGTGCTTTGAGATAGAAACTTCATGGAAAATCGTGCAGCCAGCTAGAAGGGACCACAGAAAACAGGATGAAATACAGACCTGATCTCTATACCCTGTGTCCCATTTGGAACTCAAGGGAATGATAAACAGATACAATGATTTCTCGTTTCTTTACTTACATCACTTTGAAACTAATACAAGCGTAATACTGAGAAATTAAGTTCTTTGTTTAACACGATCAATGATTTGTTTAGCTCATGAAGGCGGACTACTTAAAAATGAATCTTTTAAATTAAGAATGATTAATCAGAAGTATTCTTTTTTTCTTGAATTCTGTTGACATTAGCAAACTTCCTGGTTGTTTTACGCAGTCTGTTTAACGCCTGAATGATTTGATTTAGGTGACAGTATGATGAAAAACAAGCAAGAAAGTGAAAAAATTGTTACAGAAAAAAAACTGAAGATTGATTGATTCTCCAACTCCAAATTTCCTTCTATTCCAGAGTATTTGAATAAGAATAAAATAAAAGTTTGGGTTTCTGTTGTGTGTTTTTTTTATCATTACAGATTTCAATTTCTTGTGGGAATTTTTTTTCCTTGACAGAAAGTAAAGATTTAATTATATATTTAGAAAAATACTAAGTCAATAAATAGTATTTTACAGAGTTAAAGAGTTGTAATGCAAGTACCAGTGTTTTATGATTTTGTTTTGACATGTGTATTTACATACGGACTGGTTCCAGCACCATTTTCGCGCTTTTCCATTGTGCTGTCAACACGCACATTCCTTGAGTTCGTAATACAGCTACATTCGTTAAATAAGTTCTAAATCTCTTTCCCTGAATAATTTTGACCTTTTGTTCAACTCAGGTATGCTGTTCACTAGAGCACATTTCCAATTAGGTGAGTTCTTTTAATTTGCGTCTCACTGTCACTACTAACAGGTTAGCTAGAGTACTGATTTTTCGGGGAACTGGGTAAATTACATTTATTTAGGGGTAGTAAAATATAGTTTGTGCGTCGGTGGCACAGAAGTAGAATGCTCTCCGACCACGCATGTGGTCCGGGGATCGATCTCCGGTCGAAGCACTCCCTTACCTAGCTAAGCCAGTAATAAGACTGGTAAAGACGGAAGGTTGGGCATGAGGCTAGCAACTCCACCCCGTAAAAACAAACACCACTGCTACCGAAACTTCAAGCCTGTAGCTTGAAGCTCTATGTCCCACTGGCAACATAAAGGAATAATAATTAAAAAATAACATAGTTAATCAAAAGCACTAACAGTACCCTACGGGATTAAAAACCCCGTGTGAGGACATAAAACGCAATTATCTTCAGGAAGTCAGATCTATGTGCATCCTAAAGTTTGGATCCCTCTCTCCTAATTGGTGAATCACAATCAGCCACTCTCATGGTGCCCTGAATTACGCATATTAACACCTTATTGAGTAGTCCATTCATATTCATTATAACCTCTCAAAATCAGCTTATTGCTAATCGTACGAAACGTAAGTTTATGCGCTGTATTATTGTTTTTCTTACGAAGACATACTGCAGTTCTGAGATTTGATGTACAGATCGTGCAAAATCCGACGCTTACTTAGAATTTATTTCAGTAAGATCAGTAATTTCAATTTCTAATTGGTCAGATATATAACTATCGGCTGCAGAACTAAAATAATGCTATTAATTACAAACGAACCATTCAAACGTTGAATTTTCACTAATGAATGCGATATAACTGAATATTTATCTCATAATACTTATGCAACAGAAGAAGACAAGAGACTTGGTAAGGGACTTTCATTATGGAAAAAGGAGATACATCGTGCTGAAGTTTCTGTAGCAGGTTTGTTTACAGGGGTGGGTTGCTAGCCTCACGCCTGAGAAGGGGGATTGTTACATTAATTTATAATTTAGAGAGAAGCGACCTTGTGGGTTGCTCCCCTTAAAACCAGGAAAACAGGGAATAAAACAAGCAGAAAAACACCAGAGACTTGGCGCGTCATAAAGAACATCTCAAACAAACTACAGTCCTTCATTAACAGTTGTCTTCGCTCAATACTCAAGATCAGATGGCCAGAAAAGATCATTAACAGAGATCTCTGGGAGCGAACCAACCACGAACCGATTGTGAAACAAATAGGCAGGAAGAAATGGAGATGGATTGGCCATACTCTGAGGAAACCATCAAGTGACATCACACTAGACAAGCCATCGCTCGAGTGGAACCTGAAAGGGAAGCGGCGAGTTGGTCATCAGTGCAAGGGTGACTTGGAGGATGTCATGTGAAGAGGAGATGAAAACGTGTGGGCAGACATGGAGCCAGGTGAAGACTCTAGCAGAGAACCGAACGCAATGGAGACGCACGGCTGAAGCCCTATGTTCCTGTAGGAATTAAAGGGTACAATAATAATAATTATTATGGAAAAAACACACTTAAATGCATTCTTAGCCACATTAACGTTCGACTAGGTCAGTGGATAATAAAGTGTTCTAAATGGTTGCCAACTGGTCCAATGTTAAATTAGCTATCCCATGAAGTTATTTCATATTCACAACGTAAGCTAAATCCAAATTTGAGGAATAAGCACTTCTACCTCTGCAGTCAGCCATTGACTTCAGCAGCTGATTTCAATTTTGACCGCTTTCTATCACTCTGTATCCCACTACACTTATATTCGCCCTTACAATATTTGTTCACACCAGATTTCATTGCTGGTGAACATTGAATAGTTTGTTTATTCGAACTGGTCTCCATATTGGCGGGAGACATGAAGATTTTCATTGCTTAATCGTGTACTGGTTGGCAGAAGATTGCATTAATACGATCAGAAGTATCATTGTGCATTATATTAACGTTTATTTACATACTATGTCACTGATCTGTTTCTTTATCGCTTGAGGAATAAACGATCTTGCTGCCCAGCAGTTTTCTGTTGTTCTGAGTCTTTTACAGTGCATAGTATTAACCTTAGTCTTCTGAAACCAGCGATAGGTCCAGGATCTCTGCGATCTGGACATATGAAATCTGATATTATCAGCAGTATTAAGATTCTTTTCTAAATTCGGTGCTACTTCATTGTAGGTATTGAATGTACAAGTTGACTGAGGTATTTTAAACTTTACAGAAGTGTCGTTTATCATATATCTCTTACTTATTCAGCTAAGTGGGAACAGATATGAATATTTGATTATGGGTACTTGATAAGATTAGAAAACGTCTTAAAGTAATACCTTAATTTTACCGTTTGATATCTTTTCGAGAGATTACACAACCAATCATACAACGACTGGTAGTGCTTGCTAGCCAGATCGAAATGCTCAAAACACTGGACAGCCGTTTTGCTAGTTGATGTAAGTGATATTCAAAAACTCGTATCAATCAATCAGTAGTGAGCAATATCATGCACTTATTCTTGCTTTCTTGATAGTACCAAACAGATCACACGTTGTGATCACAATAACATCGGTTTCCGAAGGAAATTTCACCTCGAACAGTGTAAATTGTGAATATGATCCAATGTACTGACAGTTCGCTCAAGTAGCTAGTCGGAAAATGAGGGGTTTGAACTGATTTGGTTGGGTCAGCTGAAGTAGTAGGCCATTTAAAAGAGCGAAACGGCCATCCGGTGTTTAGATCACTTCAGCCTGGCTAGTAAGCACAACTGTTTGACCTGAGTGGTTTCCAACTACTCATATCGACCAATCAGTAGTACAGAGAATCATGGAAAAATTCGTATTTATTATATCAATAGGTGATCTATCGTGATTTTATCCTGAACTGTGTAAATTATAAATCGCGTATTAATCTCCAAAGTGAGAACTAGATAGAAGTAAAAGTTGAAGTGATCATCTTTTGATTGGTTGGAGCTGCCAGCTGTTTCGTCCTAGTTTTGGACTCTTCATCAGTACGCACCATCAGGGTTCGAACCCAGGACCTTCTGGTTAGAATTCATGGGCTGGCCATTGGATCGAATCCCAGTAGCTTAATGGTCTACGAGCTCGCCTTGTAACCAATACCTGAAAAAACTTGATCATCTTTTATTCATGACTTGATGCTATAACCAGTAAACAAGTGAGTTATTTAGCGGATAGTGACTAGCAGTAAGATTCAGAATGTGCATTTAGTCCTTGGTGGTTTAGTGAATAAGGCTCCGGGGTTTGGAAAAACGAATGTTCAGTTCAAGTCTCAGTGGGAATGCAATCACTCACTTGAGATTGCTGATACATCTATCCGACTAGTCTCAAACACGAAGAAATTCGCTTCCTGGATTCCATTGGTAGTCACCACCATCCAAATTAACGTCATGTTAATCGTCAGACAACGTTGAAGCATCCCTGTGGTGAGAGCTGTCTGCTAGCCAAAATTCGTAGACAACAATTTACGTCAATGTTTACGTCCCAAATCTTGGTTATGAGAAAAGAACAAGAACAAAGACTAACTCAACAACCAATCACGGCAGGCTTTGCGTGGGGGGATACGATTCACAGATATATGGTTTGACCTTCAGAGAAATGGCCACAAAGAGATAATAGATTAACTTTCAGTGAGAAAACAACCAATCAGAAGACGCTGTTTCTCTGCTAACAATAACGAATTGTAATGTATATAAAAATATATAAATATCTGTTGATTTCCTCAATAAACGATCTGTTGCCTGGCCCTTGTCTTCTGTCGTTATATCCGTACTAAGAGCAGATACGTAAACAGAGGCCGATCATTTCAGTCCAACGTGATCAATAGAAAGCCAACCTGAAAATAGGTGAAATTACGTACTATATATTCCACTTTCCTTCTCAATCGAATCGTGAAAGATATTCTCATGGCCATATCGAATTATTTATTCACTTCTTTCAGCCTAACTTAATATAAGCATGCTCAATCTATTCTTACTTACTGATAAAAGTACTTATCATGGATTTTTCTTACAGGATCACTGGAGGAAATTTTCGTTAATATTTAAGACTTAAATAAAAGTGATATGCAGAGAAGAAACGTATAAATGACACAGTTTTTGAAAAGTATTCAGGGAATTCTGTCACTTTCTGATGCTCTAATGCTCAATTATTTATTCTTAGAGAAGTCGATTGTCATTCAGTCGAGTGTATTTTGATAAACTGATCCATTTTTTAAACTTATTTCCACGATATATAAAAATAATCAAAGATTTGAAAAAAAAATAACAGGGCATACTGACTACTCCTGAGTAATCTTGACAACAGACTACACTGAAGAGCCATGAAATCAGCAGCGAATAAATATCAGGTGTTCTGTCTTCTTCATGTATGTGGTATTCGATGTTGAAGAAAGGCGAAAGTTTATCTTTAGTCCATCATTTTATTTTTTTTATAGGAACACAATAATAACTGAATTCAATGAAGTACATTTTGCTATGAAATTCACGTGCAAAGAGGAATCCGAAAATACATTTACCTTCCTAGACATCCTTCTTACAAAAAACCAGATGGCAGTATAAAGAGAAATATGCATAGGAAAAGTACATGGACAAGACAATATACACATTTCCATAGCTTTGTTCCTCTCAAGTACAAGAGAAATTCAACAAGGACCCTCAGCTACAGCGTCACAGCTATATGCACAGAAGACGTAATTGAAGATCAGCTTAGCATTGTATATGACACCCTAATTGAAAATAGCTACCCAAAAACGTACATCAAAAGACACATAACCAAGAAAGCAGAAAGGGACTATTCTCTATCTGTAAATAAGAAGCCTTTATATATACGACTGCAATTCAAGGGTGGCGCATCTAGTGAAATAATAATGAAGAAATTAAGAAAATTAGTTCATAGAACTTTTAATGCTGGTAAACTACAAGTCTTATTCTCTACACGACCGATGGTGATTCCTTGCTTGAAAGATGAAGTACCTAGAATAGCCATTTCTAATTGTATGTACCAATTCAACTGCGCTTGTGATGGAGCAATTTATATTGGTCGTTGCTCTAGGAACTTGATTTTTCGTGCTCGAGAACATATCCCACTATGGCTAAGTAAAGGTGTAGTAAAAACTGCCAACAGTTGGATATTAGACCATGTGGTCCAAACCTGCCGGCCACAAAGCCAGGGGAGATGGCTAAACCCTGATTCCAAACCTCCAACGACTGGCGTATGAAGCTCACTGGAGCTGACCGGCAGACGTATGGACAGAGGGCTTGTTGAATGTCCTGGATGTCTGGCCCCATTCAAAAAGGCGTATGAACCGAACTCCGGTCACCGGCTGCCAATGGATAGTGGACTCCCTACTCCGCTCCTACTGCCTTGTAGGTCACACTTGGTTGTGTAAAGGCTAGAGCTGCACTTTCAAACAAAAGGTCGAGCGATTCTGGGGACATCACTCGTACCAAATTCCCATGAAACTTCATGAACTCTGTTCATGTAGCCGGCTCATCCTCCCATAGGAGATAGCCGAAGTAAAGTAAGTACAAAGCCAGCAGTGAAGAATCCTTCTCCATCACCTACCGGGTACCAAATAAATTGTCAAAAACATCAAGGTACCGCATGCTCCAAACAACAGAGGCTATCGTAATCCAAGTGAAACAACTAGTGCTTTGTGTGTAAAAGAAGCAAGGCCAGCTAATACTACTGCCCTGGCCGGCCTTCAGTGGAGACTATAAATTCATGAATTTGTATTATTATCTTTTCTAATTTCTCTGTCTGATATTCAGTGTGTATTGTTATGTTGATGCTATCGAACTGTAATCCATTGATATTATTATTATTGATTCGATTTTATTTAAACAACACTAATGTTGTTAATAACACTAATTCATTCATTCACCGTTATGTATATATAACTGCAGAACCTAATTATGAAGGCGTTATCAAAAAGAATATTCTTTGTTGAATAACCACTCTTTTGAATGATTTTAATAAATATTTCAATAATAAGTTTTTTATAAGCCTTAAAACAGGCACTAATATACCGCAATACAGTGATACACTTACAGAGTTTGAATTAATAGATAACAACAGTGGTACATTCACATTGGGAACCATTTGAGATAATGTTTAGTTTGATAAGTGAATTCAAAGTCGTAAACTTACGTTTAGAAACTGAGCTCTGGGGACTAATAAAAATTAACTAAGATCTCCTCCATATTAGGAAAAGTGTTTTCAGTATATAATAATATGATAAAAACATCTTTATTCTGGATACAATGATGACAAAGTGTACGATATTCTCAACGTGATTGATTGCATAATATTTTCTCTTCATTCAGCATCTTCAAGTAAAATAACAATCCATAGTCTATCGTTTGACTGCAGACTATTCGGTCTGAAGCGTAGACAAATCCTTCACAATATTTCTCCTTCGTCTCCAAGAAATGCACACAGGTAGTTTAAAAGTCATGAGTATATTTCGCGACTCAAGGACATAACTGAATAGTTAAAACGCCAAGGATTAAAGAAAATATGATATAATGAACAAATCCTACTGATAGTGGTCCAAACGCAGGAAACCGGTCTCTGTGTCCTATGGCATGGCTATCAGAAACTTCCTTGAGAGAAGCACTACCACAGAATACTCCAAAGACAGTAAAAAGACGATTATTTGCCGATAGATCTATGGTTCTACTCAACAATGATAACACTGAGAACTCAAAATTATCTCAACAGTGCCGTTAGGCAGCTATACAGACAAGGTAGCTTTTTAAGTAAGTTAACCGAAATTTGGATTTAATTGGTGGATGGTGACTAGCAATGGAATCCAGATTATGCGCATTTCGTCCTATTCGGGACTCGTCACTGGATGTGCCTGCATTCCCCCGTGAGTGATGATGTTCCCACCGAGACTCGAACCCAGTGCCCATAGTTTCAAATGTCAAAGCGCTATTCACTAGACCACTAGGGCCACGAGAGCCACCTCCTTTGCAATGGGTCATATTAATTATTTTATCAAATTTTAGATTATCCCGTGGCCCAAGTGGGATAGTGGATAACGCTTGGCGTTTGAAACTATGTGCACTGGGCTCGAGCCTCGGTTGGAAAATCATCACTCACTGGGGAGTGCAGGTACATCCAGATGACGAGTCAGAAACAGGACGAAACGCGAATCCTGGATTTAACTGCTAGTCACCATCCACCAATTAACTTCGAATTACATGCCCAGAAATCGTCGAAGCATCTGCACAAGAAGCCGGCGTGTCAACCTGAGACCGAGAACTTCAGTCCAATCAATCGACGGGAAAATCTAAAATTCAATCAAATTAACCAAAATTCAACTGTAAGAAGTATCTTTCGATTCAGTAGAATATTTTCAGCAAGACTGGATCAAAACCACTGTCAGCAAGAATCACACTCCAATGCTTCCCGTGAACAGTCCGAGGTCAAAATGGCTTTCCTTCACTCAAACAAAGCCACATCATAAGACAACACATAATCAGTGTATCGCACAACCACAGGGAAAAGCATTAAAATGAGAGATTAAACAAGGAAAAAGACAAACAATAGGAATCATTTCAGCATATGATATGATATGCAGTCTAGCAGGAAACGGATAATGATTACAATATTAGTTGAAACATCCCAATAAGTACAAATATTGTGATTAAATCGTTCAGTAGGGATTTTCCATATAATTATTGCGTCACATATGATGCATTGAGTTGGACAGAAATGCAGGTATCCTAGTGATTCAAGCAGGCCGTCATGCATCCTTTCTTGATCTAAGAAGACATCAAGGATCAGTCTTTACCGTCTATTCACTTTTGCTATATATTTTACAGCAAACACATTTGGGCCGGCAACAATAACTGTCATTTCACTGGGAGTTTTGTCTAAAACATGACGGCTTCGGAAAACATTTCATGGAAATTGGATTTAAATGGTGCAACTTCCTACGGATTCAGGATTCCATCATGAATTGGCATCGGTCAGAGGACCATTGGAAAACCTGGGAGTACTGGACAGCTGTTTCGTCCTATTTCTCGGCTCTTCATCAGTACGCACCCAGTACCAGAGTTTCAACGCATCTCGTTCACCATTAAGCCACTGGACTCCACCCGATTCAGTGGCCACTCCATGAATTCTAACTTCTGCCAATTCACGGTATGGCGTAATCGCTAGTGAATGTCATCACTGGCAAGTATTTGTCCTCTAACCGATGTCAATTCATGATGAAATCCTGAAACCAATCAAATTCTTGTAAAGCAACACTTGAATATCAATCTCATACTCACTAGTGACTAGCCTTATTCAAGTAGGTAGTTACCTGGGCTCTAGTGGGAAGTCGTGACTAGTAGGATACAGCAGGTTGGGTTTGAGGACAAATACTTGCCAGAGATGACATTCGCTAGTGGTTGCGCCATATCATGAATTGGTAGAAGTTGCATCGGGTCCCAGTGGCTTAATTGTCTATGAGCTCGCTATCTTTGTAGCCAGAAGGTCCTATGTTAGAACTCTGGTGGTGAGTGTATACTGTTGAAGTAACCTGGCGAAATAACTGGCTTTCCAGTACTCATAGGTTTTCTAATGGTCCTCTAACCAACGTCAGTTCACGATTAAATCTTGAAACTGATCAGATTCCTATCGATTGTTTGACAGAAATCTCATTCCATGTGTAGCTTAAATTATAAATCGCGTTTAAAACTAAGCTTTATCGTCTTTGAACGGCAGAATTAGTCGATAGATAGTAAGTGGATTAGACCTGCTAATTTGCAATATAACTTATGAAGTCTATTTTCTACAAACTCTTCTGACAGTTAGAGTTCCATGTATTTTTCTGTTGTGTAGCACATCGATTAAGAAATTACCTGCATCAAATACAAAGTCATTAGTTAATTGAAATTTGGAACATTCTTGAAAAAAATATAATATGCATAGTGAATGTATAAACCAGTTCTACAATCCTATAATGACTTGAATTCGGCATAATGTCTATATATAACTGATTTAGAATATTTCGTGCCATTAAGACACATTGTTGTTCATCTCACTTTCATTCTGTTCTTCCATGTCGTCTCTGTTTGCTAATCACTACAATCCATGCTAAAACTGTATAATTCAGGACATGAGTATCCCTTAACTTCGAGAATCATGGGATGAATAAATTTCTATCCATGTGAGTGATCATTTTCTCACTCAGGTATATTCACTTGATATGTACCTAAAACAATTAAATGTACGCCTTGAATTCTACTGCCATCCGCTACTAGGATAATAAAGAGGGAAACAGAAAGAATTGCACATCATCCATTTTCTCAAGGGAGAAAACGCTCTCAGTAGTACCATTACCAGTGTAACGTCAGGCAACAGATCATTTATTAAAGAAATCAACGCATATTTATATATTTCATGTACATTACTATGGATATTTAAACAAACAAACACAGTCTTCCGATTGGTTGTTTCTCACGTAAAGTTAATCTTTCATCTATTTGTGACTGTTTCTTGAATGTCAAATCCTCTATATGTTAACTGCATCCGCCTACGCAAAGTCTGCTGTGGTCGGTTTTGAATCAATCTTTGTTCACATTTTCTCACGACAAATCTTGGGAACGTAAATATTGACGTAAATTACTGTCTACCAATTTGGCTAGTAGACAGCTCTCACCACACCAGGAATCCCGTTGATACGGTTTATGTGAGGATCAAGCTAAATAGGTGCATATATTAAAAAAGGAAGATAAAGAGGTTCATATTTAAATGTATGTGTGCCATTTATATGAAGAAGAAGAAGAACAACAACAACAACAACGTTAAATAATTCTCTCACTGCTTCGTCTAACTACGCATGGATCAGTTTTCTTTGTTCAGTTTGTTTATCTTAAATTATTTGACAAAACTTAGATCTCTATCTAGTTCACACACTGTCTATTGTTTACTTTAATGTGTAGTATGTCCAACAATAAATACTTCTGGGTGTTTTCTGGTCTATAAAGTCTTCTGTCCATCTAACGAGAAGAATATAAGCAAATTAATGATGAATGCAAGCAGTTTAGAAGGGGAAGTGAGAAATACATGCCTTTTTACAATCATGACTTTTTGTGCTTTTTTTATCTATCGCTTTTTATAAACTGACTGGTAATTTTTAACAAATACACACCGTGTTGCAGTGAATGAAATTCACCATCTGTCTATGCACTTACTGGTGATTATACCATTTTTTATGGATTATTTCTTCATACTGTGGTGTGTACTACTAATAAGACTTATCAGTAGTATATAAAGAGACTTTCGTCGTCATAAAAACATCAGATAGCAGGGAGATACATTTGACGTCATATAAGACAAATGATACACCATTGTGGCGATACATGAGAGACATGAAAGGAACACAAAGAAACACAATATAAAGGCCAGAAGTAGCAGGCACAACACGGAAGTTCTGTGCAAATGGCGCATAGAGGCTAAGGTGTATATTATTTGGCTATACAGAGATACCGAATTACCAAGTCTTTCGTCTTCAGTACCACTAGAAAACATTTCTATGTTTTTCACAAAATGTTTTACAAAAACAACTTAAATTTCTTCATTTGCAATAGACTTTTAGTTACTGACTGGAGGAGTTATCAAAGTGACTCCATTAAGCCTGATCTTTTCTTAAATGAATTTGATTTTTAGGAAGTGAATATTTGTCGAATTGAATTGTGGATGAAATTTATTTTGATAAATTCTCAGTGTTATACAGTAATACTTACTGATGATAACCTTTGGAGCACAATTTATCGCCACTCATAATGATATCAAGGCAATACTCACACAACTTTCTAACTTCGTTTATATAATTCCATCATTTTTCATCGTTTGACTTGATTGGTAGTAGTATTTTCCATATTTCCGGTGTGATTGATGAATCATTCCTACTGCATGTGTTGAGTGTGGACTCGATGAACGAGGTTTCAGTAATCAAACTCTATCTCCATCTACCTATTTATTACTTCTTAGAATTTTAACCCCCTTCCACTCTATTGTGTGGTTGTGTGCTAATGCACACAGTGAAATTATGAGGAAACTAATAGTGATAACATAAATAAGAAAGAATGTAAGGTATATACAGTTTCACAATATAAGGAGGGAACATCCGAGATTCCACGTAGAATTCCTAATAGAGCAGGAATTAGGGTTGCATTTGGACCTACAAACTCACTCAGGTAGGACAAGCTCTGTAGGTTAAAGGACCCAGTTGACCCAATTAGACTAGATAACATTATTTACAAATACCTTGCAATGACTGTGAGTTAAGTCAGCTACATAGGTCAAACTAGTAGATCGGGGTTAGTCAGATTGTCAGAAGATAAGAATTTAGCTAAGGTTACAATGATTGACCCTGAGAAGATAAGTAATTTAGAAAAAGCTCAGCAATTGCACTGCGTGTATTAACACACAACCACACAATAGGGTGGGAGAGGATTAAAATTTTAAAAAGTAATCTAGGTAGGTGGAGATAGAAAGAGTTTGATTACTGAATCCTTGTTCATTGAGTCTACACTAAACACAACACATTTAATAGAAGTGACTCATCACGCATACTGGAAATATGGAAAATACTACTACCAATCAAGTCAAGCGATGAATTGAAATAATGGAATTATATAAACGAAGTTAGAAAGTTGTGCGCGTGAATGCTTTGATACGATTATGAGTGGCAATAAATTGTGCTCGAAACATCGTCATCAGTAAATATTACTGTACATCACACTGTGTGACTTATCAAAATAAATTTTACACACAATGGAATTATGCTCTACTACAGTGCACAAGTTCTTTTCTTCTATCAATATTCGTTGAGCTAAAATATCAAATCGAAAACTGACATAATGTAGCAGTACTTGCTCAGGAATTATGCGTACAAAAAATTGAGCCAGTCGTTTTTACATTCGAATATCAACAGCTCAAAGATGTAAAAGGTTTATAGAATATTTTCTGTTAATGGATACCATCATCCTGTTATATGCGTCAAGCTAAGAAACGTAACTGCTGATGTTGAACTCTATGTATTAGATAAAGAGGGAAAGCAAATCGATGCCACCATGAAGCCCCATTGATTAGAGCGGCTAGAATATGTATTACGCGTGTCAAGGCATTGTCTTCTCGACAAGCAATGTTAGCTGAAGCCGGAAAAGAGTTAAAATCGGTCAGATCAAAATATGGAATAGAACGATAGAGTTAGTGACCGTTATTCTGAATTATCTAGAGAAGTACGAACTGTCTGGTCAGTGTTTTCTAAGTGTTTTTGAATCAGTGAAATACGTAAAAATCATGCACAGTGAACTAGGTGTATTTGCTGCTTGCCATCTTTCACTTTATAGAAAATGTTTCACGTCTTCATCAAATTTCTCTCTTTCTATGACGTTTTTGCTCGTTGTATTTGCATAACATCTCTTTTTCCTATGTTAGTGCTCGTTTGCATTCTCATTCTGTGACAAGGTAAACTGATGCATTTTATGCAACGTCCTACTTTGTTTCCTCTGTCTGTCATTAGGCTATTTCACTAGTGATGATTGACGGAAAAGCACACCTGAAATATAACAGCAGAAATTTGACTACATTGGTATGGACAAAGCTGTGTTGAGAAGAAAAAGCGAATAAAAATAGTAAAGGAGATCAAATGGCCAGAAAAGATTAGCAACAAGGAACTCTAGAAACTAACCAAGCAACAACCTACTGTCTAAAGAATATGCCGAAGGAAGTGAAGATGGATAGGGCACAAAGTGGGAAGACCGTTGAGCTACATCCCGAACAATGAAGGGGAGTCCCAATGGAAAACGACGAGTTGTGCGTTGGTCTGATAGTGACATGGAAGAGGTCATGTGAGGAGATGACGTCTTAGGGGGAGTCTTGAAGCCAGTTAAACGGGACTACAGAAAAAAGGAAGAAATGGACATGTGTTGTTGAAGCCCTATTTTCTACCTGGAACTCAAGAAGATAGTAATAGTGATAAAAATGGTAGAAGTTTACAACTCCATAGATAATAAACACTCAATGCGTCTTTCCCATCGTGGATAACATATCACATCACAGTAAAAATCTCGAATGATTAATTCTTAACGCTTCGAAAATTGCAACCAAGTAAATTATTACACCTCTAAACTACTTATTTTACCTTCTGCCCTCTAGAAGAGTGAGTGTTGTAGTCCTGTGGTGTCATTTCACACAAGCAAACGATGTGTCAGAATATTCAAACAGTTTCTTCACATGCTTCAACGGGTGGTGTTTGTCGTTGATTTCACCCAGAAGAAATATGCAGTTGGCTTATTTTGTATTCTCTGTAACAATTTAATTCGCAAGACACTGACATCCACATGAATCATCTGCACCAGTACGATCTACAAAAGTACTTTACTAGAATTATCGAGACAACTGTTACACTTGGTTTGTTTTGAGGAATATCCGATGCAGTATAACCCATTTTCCTCATCTCGATCTGAAAAATTAGTGTCAACCACTTGTTCATGTGTGTAAAAATATTTTTTAAACTAGCTGAATACAAATGGACTCAGTGAAAAACAGTCGGAATTACCACCTTATATGTAAATCTCCATGGGTTGCACCAGCAGATTTATTTGCCTTTTTTCAGATTATAAGCCAAAAAAATATTTAGAAGTTAATTGGTGGATAGTAACTAGCAGCGGAATCCAGGATGCGGATTTCGTCCCATTTAGGGCTCGTCAAGTGGATGTACCTGCATTCTGCGGTGAGTAATGATGTTCCCATCGAGGTTCAAGTCGACATATCAACCTGAGACTGAGCACTTCGGTCCAATCAATCGACAGGAAAATCTAAAATTGAATTAAACAGAAAAATATTTGGTTGGAGAATTTCATCATGAGCTGACATCAGTTAGAGAACCATTGGAAAACCAGCTGGGAGCACTGGATAGTCAGCTGTTTCATCCTTGTTTCGGACTTCGCTTCAGCAGTACGTGCCCACCGACAGGGTTCGAACCCACAACCTTCTGGTTACAAGCCGGGCTTGTGGACAATTAAATCCCAAGGACCCACCCGATCCAATGGCCAGGTCATGAATTCTAACTTCTTCCAATTCACGATATAGCGTGACCACTTCTCAATGTATTCTTCGATGACTTACTGTCTCACCTTCAACCAGCTTCACCCTACTGGTCATGCCTTCCCACTAGAACCCCAGGTTAACTGCCTGAATAGAGCCAGTCGCTAGTGAGCATGGGTGTGTACTGATGAAGAATCCCAAATTATGACGGAACAGCTATCCAGTACTCCCAGCCGGTTTTCCAATGGTTCTTTAACTGATATCAGCTCGTGCTGAAATCTCTCAGCCAATCAAACAAAATTCCCCACAAAACCAATAGTTGGAAAAAATAATTGACCTAATTTGATTTTATAATTTCTGACAGTTCAGTCCTTGAAATTCACACTAAATGTCGGGTTGGAATAAGTTTCTAAGTATGTAATGTTTGTCTGTTGCGTTTTCTTTTAGCTTTATGTGACCGTCTTATTTAAAGCACCACACGGGAACGTATAGAGTATAGAGCGTATAGAGTGCATGATAAACTTCAAGTTGAGGACAGTAGCTCAATTATCACAAGGTATTTCAAGCTCACTGTCTGACAGATTCATATAAGTAGGCCTTAATATCGAATAGATTTGTAGTTTTCATTGATGTTCAGTAAAAAGTTGCGTGTTTGACTTCATCTCTTATTGTGGTCATTATTACTAATAATTACTATTATCATTACAAATCAATTGATGTTGATAAACAGATGGCATACGAATAAACGATGCCACCAATGAAAATACTTCAAGAAATTCTACCTAGAAAAGTCATCTTCTTGGAACCGGTACAGATGGACACCAACAAGTGAAAAATAGTGTACACGAAGTTAAAATAAAACGAAAATTTAAAATAGTCTGAATAAATTAGGCGTTAGATTCTCTTCAAAGGCGAACAGGCAGTGTAAACGCCAACTTCTGATTATCAAATATGCTAAGTTCACAGCCTGTAGCTTAGAT
Organism: Trichobilharzia szidati; assembly: GCA_944472155.2. Classification (NCBI taxonomy): domain Eukaryota; kingdom Metazoa; phylum Platyhelminthes; class Trematoda; order Strigeidida; family Schistosomatidae; genus Trichobilharzia; species Trichobilharzia szidati. Next base: position 30,975,430 of record OX235274.1, on the reverse strand, counting down.
GATCTTCATGAGATGGTGTTCGTTATTATTATCAGTATCATTCTCAAAGGTTTCTGCAGCATATCTTCATTTCACTGTATCCTGCACAGTCTTCTTTAACTGGGCCGCATGACTGTCCGTATGCTTTCATCTCCTCCACATATAATCTCCTCCATGTCAACGTCGCAACTACGTCGAACCCGTTGTCTTCCATTCTGATTCCACTCGACGTGTGTGTGTGATTTCACTTCTCAGCGGTCTTCTTAGAGTATGTCTAATCCATCTTCATCTCCTCCAACGTATTTTTCGGATAGTAGATCCCTGATTGATTCGTATGCTCCATGATCCAGTTCACCATAATCAGGACTGTGATCAGTGACAGTAGGCAGACTAATTTGACCACTATCTTCACTTCATACGATTCACTGAGCTTCTGGTTGTGAATCCCTTGACCCTTGGATTGGGTCCCAGTGGCTTAATTGTCTACGAGCTCGCCTTGTAACCGGAAGGTCCTTAGTTCGAACTCTGGCGGTGTGTGCGTACTGATGAAGCGGAGTCCCAAACTAGGTTGACGAAATAGCTGTCCAGTGCTTCCACGTTTTCCAATGATTCTCTAACTTATGTGAGCGCATGATGAAATCCTTTAACAAATCAGTCAAATCCCTACAAACCAATACTTGAATATCAGTTTATTTATTCTATTGAAATATGGTGTCTAGTGGTACTTTTTACTCTCGCAACTACTCAAAATATCTACAACCTACTGATTCTCAAGTTTATTAGAAATTTGAGAAAAAGCGAAACCATGGGTGGAACGTATTCCAACACATGAGAAAACTCTTCTTCAGATTCTTCATACAAACTGTCCCTGACTTAGAAATAAAATGCATTACATTACAGTCTTCAATTATTCAGTCATTACTGTGTCCTTCGGTCTCAAAATGTACTCCTACACCTTATTTAATTATCTTTCGACCAAATGTTGTTCATTTCTCGAAGGAGGGAGGCAAAGAAGAAATATCCTAATGGATTGGTTTGAGTTTCAGGTCAGGCAGCAATGTGTCACGAGATTTACTGTCAATTGCTATTTTGCTTGAAGATGCTGCACGAAGAGAGACTATCATGCAATTGATTTCCTCTTAACACTCTGTATATTATCCATATAAACTGTGCAGAATAGAGCTATTGCTGTTATTATTATTATTATGATATGTCCCACATCTCAGGTTGTATGCAACTGATAAATACCCTAGGAGGGAAAAAAGTGGAGTCCTATCTATCCTTATTGCTTTAATCCAGTTTATCAAGGCAGCTAATTGCATGAAGCATATTCATTTGTCATTATTTCTCTTATCGCTAGTTTTATATACGAGATATCTTCAGAGTGAAGTTTATTTTTAATTGCATCTCAGTTCTGAGTTGTGTTTTTTATTTCTTTGCTTTCTTTCTTCATTTATTCTGATATTCTCCTTATTGCAGAGTGTCCTATTTATCACTGATAACATCATTGGAATTATTATTATTATTAATATTACTACTACTACTATTATTATTACCATTATTATCTAATGCTCACAGATACACTATGGACGATTATCTCATTCTCTTCATCTTACAGATATTTCAGTTATTTTAATTCTATTCTTAACTGCTTAGTTTTCATGTGATCCTTATGTGAACTTTATTAATAACTGTATTCATCATAAGAAGGGAATATGGTCAAGTTAAACTTTAGGCACTGCTAACTACCAATGGAGTGCGACCGCACCAATGGCCTTGAAACGCTCACTCAGTAAGCTCGTGAAACGTGGCAAATAATGCTGTTATTATCAATAAAAAATGCTCATCGAAGTGTTATGTTATTAAATGGGATATCTGGCAAGTTTCAGCTTAGGTTTGAGAAAGATTAAGTTACGGTTAGGGTTAGGTTAACCTAATAAAGGCGACATTAGGGTTGGTTCGAGTTAGATTACAGTTAGTTTAGGGATATTTTCACGTTAGGGTTAGGTTCGGGAAAGATCAGGGTTATTTGGATTGAACACTAGTAACTAGTGTGACGTGTCCAGTCCTTTCTTTGGTATGGACTGAATTCTATCAGCCAGGTTTTGCAATGTGGCCACCATTCTAGGTAGCTCACCATCACGGTGCACATTGATTTGATAGATAGATAGATAGATAGTTGGAGTCAATCGGCCACAAGAGAAGCCTTAGACCTAGGTTTCGTGCTAGTTGGCACTCATCAGCAAGGCGTATCTGCAACCTTGAAGGAACTCATGTCCCTTCTGAGATTCGAACCCGCGTCACCCAGTGCTGCAGTCAGAGACGTTACCACTCACCTATTTGGGATCGCGATTGACCTCCTGTAAGACTGTAGTGGTTATCTGAATTGCCTCCAACTATCTAATATCATCAAATCAATGTGCACCGTGATGGCGAGTTACCTTGAATGGTGGCCACATTGCAAGACCTGACTGATAGAATTCAGTCCGCACCAAAGAGAGGACCAGAAACATGACACTAGTTACTAGTGTCCAATCCAAATACCCACTACAATCCTACAGGAGGTCAATTGCGAGCTCGAATAGCTCAGTGGTAATGTCTCTGACTGCAGCACTCACTGGGTGACGTGGGTTCGAATCTCAGAAGGGACACGAGTCCCTTCAAGGTTGTAGATACGCCTTGCTGACGAGTGCCAACTAGCACGAAACCTAGCTTCAAGGCTTCCTGCCGATTGCCTCCAACTATCTAAGATCAGGGTTATTGTTGGGTTAGAAGACCAAAATAATTACATGCATAGAATGTGGTCAAATTACTCTGTTGATATAAGAATAGAACTTGTGCACTGTGGCGGTAGAGTATAATTTCATTGTGGGTAAAATTCATTTTGACAAAGTTTCACAGTGTTATACAGCAATATTTACTGATGGCGTTTCAAGTACCATTTATTGCTCAGTAAATATTACCGAATAACACTATGAAACTTTATCAAAATAAATTTTACCCACAATGGAATTATACTCTGTTGATACTCCAACCTAAAACTGAGAGCTTTTTTATCACATGTGAGGGGAAGGTATCCTCTGTAACACTTTCCTACAGTTTTTATGCATCATTTCATAAATATATATGTCCTCCATAAACTAAAAAGCCTCCTTTCATGTGATTGGTGCGTTCGAGGTCATTTGCTGATTGGTAGTTAGTGGTGCTTAAAGTTTAACTCTGCCGGAAATATGTATAAGTTATTGTTGTATTATTTCTTAGTTTTAGTCAAATTATGTTAAATACAATTCACCCTTTTTGATCACTGATACTTTTTAAATTAACAATTATGAAAATGTGATCAAGTAAATGAGTTCATATAAAGGAGTTTTGAAGTTAACTCCTACTCTATAATATTTCCTATTCTAAAGTTTATTTTATTTTTCAACGACATCAAATTCACAAGAGAAGAGGAATCTGAGAACAAAATCCCATTTTTGGACGTCTTAGTCAAGCGAACAACCACAGGAGAATTAGAAACTCAAATTTATAGAAAATCAACTCACACAGACCAAATACTCAATTACAACAGCAACAATCCAATAACACACAAAAGGAATTGTATACAAACACTATTCGAGAGGGTCAGGATTCATTGCAGCACTCATACCTTAAGGGAAATTGAAGAAAGATATCTCATGGACGTCTTCCAAAAGAATGGATATCCATAGAATTTCATCAAAAGACATATACCTTCAAGCCAACCCACCAAACCAAAGGCTCCAACCAAGGAAAGCACAAAGAAAATCGCCCTACCATATATAAATGACATCTCAGAAATCACTACAAGACTCGTCAAACCTTTACGAATTGATGTCGCACACAAATACCAACAAACCACGAACATCATTTTGACATGGACAACGTTCAAATATTAGACAGAGGAAACACCAAGAATGCTAGAGAATTTTTAGAAGCTTGGTATTTCAGTGAATCGTCAATCAATAGACACATCGACATAGACAAAATTTACCAATCGATAAGAAGGAAATCTAACACACACAAAGGGTTAAAGTTCAAGTCAAGGAAACAATCAGTTCCAATACAAGTAGCCATCTAGAGGGTGTGAAAACACACAAAAACAACCAGTCACTTCCAAGGTCACGAGGGGAGATGACTAATAAACTCGTGGCGAAATTTTAAAGCTCACTCCAACAAATTGAAGTATGCGCTGAAGATGCTGCCTAGTAGGGCAATGAAAGCTTCGCAACTAAACCATCCAGCTCAGAGAACACAACAACATCAAAATCATCCATCTGAACTACAAATCTTCTCCATCATACCTAATTTTATTTTTATTAGTAATCACTTTCAAAACCTGGTTTAAAAGGTTTAGATTTTAGGAATTTAATTTTCTCAAGTTTGATTAGGGACTGAAATCGGCTGGTGAGAGAATTATTGAAAACTAGAGAGCGTTACTGGACATCTAATTCGTCCCAGTTTGGGACACTTCACTGTACTCATCCACCGTCAGAATTCGTACTCACGACTTTCAGGTTACAAGGCAAGCTCGTGGAGCATTCTGCTACTCGCTATTGACTGACTACAGGACAAAGTTCCTTGACTTTCTAGTTAGAAACCGTGACCAGTGCGGTCCACCACGTCGAACGCGTCAGCTCTAAAATCACAAAGTGGTAGAAGCTGAAATTCATGAGCCATTGGATAGAGTCCTGATGGCTAAATGGTCTACGAGCTTGCTTTGTAACTTGAAAGTTCTGGATTCGAACCCCCCCCCACCCAGAGAGCGAGTTCAGTGAGGAGTCCGAAACTGGGACGAAACAACTTCCGTTACTCCCTAGTTCTCACTGGGTCTTTAACTAATATCAGTCTTCGATCAAATTAGAAATGGTACACAGTAGTAGGTTAATAATCAATGTGCGTAAGCACAAGATGCGATTCCTAGGTTTAACTGGAAGATTAAAATCATAAGAAATGAAGGAAATTTGATGCATTATAGTAGATAGAAATTTAGGTAACCCGATGGTTTAAGCTGGCCACTAATGTTATTGAGAATTTATAGACAGAAAGTAATCTGTAATAAGAATTACTAGTTATTAAATAAGGTGAGAAAAAACAGTGAGTGATAAAAAGAATTACCTATATGCTCATTGAACTATTTACTTAAGCTAATAAACAAATGAACTAATGGTAGTTCGAGATATTACTCGTATATGACTGAATAATGAGCTAGATAGTTTCAATAGATTTTCTTTAAGTAAAACAATAGACAACGTAGCTAGCTGTATTTTAACATCATTCTGAATGTAAATTTAATAACCAAATGACTAGATGGAATAGTATGCAGACACTTGCATTGGGAACCTACATCAACTGGTCAATATACTCAGTTTCTGAGTTTCATCCCCCTAATGTACAAACGAAATCTGGTTAGATGTCTGGTTCACTGTGCTACAGTTATCTGTCTGGATGAAGCACTCGACAAAAAACCCAGTTACATTCACGGTCTACTCAGTAAGAAATATAACAAAAATATTCATTCAGACATCTATAAAAAACAAAATAATCGAGCAAAGAATATCCTTTTCGATAAATTCCTCTTCTGGCTCTACAGTTATATATATGTTTATATACATTGAATATTCTAGAATCGTAGTCAATAACAATATTAGCGTTTTTTAAATAATATCGATTTGCACAGTAAGATCAGTGGAACTACAGTTCACTAAAGATGCTTAAATAACGATAAAAATAATAATAAAAATAGAATAGCAAATAGAATATCAACTAAAATTAAGGAAATTTCCACAAAAAGTTGAGGATCATTCGAATGTAGATGGCCAAGGTAAGGACAGTGTCTGAACTAGATTCTTTTGGACACATAAATCAGGCTTCTTAATATGGATCTCAACAGCCTCAGCAATATTTAGTAATCGAACTCTTAAGGAGAAGTTAAGATTTGTTGGTATGCGGAAGAGGACTTTGAAAGCTGCCTGGTTAACATCAATCTTGTGTTCTGTATCCACAAGATGAAATAGAATAGCGCTAAGAATGGATTTTGTTTGTCCTTTACTTAACCACAAGGCAGGGTGATGCTCAGAAATCCAACAAGAAATACGCCTAATTGTACGGTCTATGTAACTGACTCCACATAGAGCAGTTAAATTGGTAGATACACAGTAAGAAATTATATGACATGAAATATTTCAATAAACGTATGCATTTAGCAAGCTAAGAGATCAGGGTGCTCACAGTTTCGAAAAGTATCTGTCTTCCTATGTCTATGATTCACAGCAGATGTTAGCAGTGAGATTGTATCATAACTTCTGAGTAGAGCTTTCAAAAGAACCTTTAACATATCTGAGTTATGCTGCGTATTCACCAACCAACCAATACTCCGTTCAACAGATAAAGACAAACTTTCTAATTTCGTCTCTTCCAAATGTATTCATCCGTTTAACTGCTCTTTCGAAGCGAATTACATTGGGTGTATAGTTAGACAAATGACCGAATAAAGCTTACACGCGACTGAATACTAGCTTATCTTGTCGACACTGGAAATCAGGTTAACATTAACAAAACTTCTAAAGTTACCGGTCACATTTCACCCAGTCTTTCGCATACTCTACGAGTAAAACATGCGTCGCTGCTACAGTAGTAGAATACTCGCCAACCACGCCTCATGTGGTTCGGAGTTCGATCCCTGGCCAATGCATTCTTTTACTTCACCAAACTAGTAATAATACTGGTAAGGAGGGAAGGTTTCGCATGAAGCAAGCAACCCCATCCTGTAAAACTAAACACGAATGCTACGGAAACTTCAAGCCTCTAGTCTGAAGCCCTATGTTCCACTAGGAACGTAAAGGAATAAAAAAATAAGTAAAAGTTTTGCATACAGCTGAGACAGCTGGAATTCATTTGAACAATTCAAATCTGTGTGTTCATAAGAAATTTGTTTAATCCCTTTCTTTGCTCTGAACGTCTGCATAATATTCAAAATGTCTTGTAGATAAGTTTCCACTATCTTTGTAACTATCATTTGATTTAATTTAATATAATTACTACTTTAGTTAATTTAGTTAACTTATTTGTATCTTTTTTATGAATAAAGAAAGAACAAACATATTCACAGGATATTACAAGCTCATTCTACTCAGTGGATTCTCTTCAGCTGCGCACATCCTAAATAAATCAATTATAGTAAAAGCTCCCAGACCGTAGGTTTTACGAACTTCCTGGAATAATTTGAGCGCCGAGTCAAACAAGATTTTTTTCAACCTTCAGATTCCGAATAAATCTGCTGAAGAAGCTGTGGCTTACACAGCCAAACGTTCAGAAAAATTTTGTTTGGATTTTTTCTTAAACACGCTGAGATTAGTTTAAATAATTTATAATGAATAAATTGTATGTTACAAAGTGCTGTTTGAACATACTTTTGACAATGATTTCAAGTTATAGGTAGAAAGTAAAGAAAACATAATTTCAAAAACGATACAAGCAGACGAATTAATAAGTGTTAAAAGAGTAACTAGTTATATAATGATTAGACAAAGGGGTAGAGTTCAGATTTCGCTCGGAAACTAAGATGGATTAGAGAGAAATTGCAGGATAGAACAACAGAGGGTGTAGGTGAATATTGAAGTAAAATTATAAAATAGATAAAATAATTCAATTTACTAGATAGTGAGTTCAACTCAGTCATTGAGTGAAAATCAAAATCAAGATCCAGTGGAATGTTATGCAACAGAACAAAACACAAAAGCAAACGATTACGGTTACCAGGATAGTGAGAGATTAATCACACACACAGTGTCTTTCTGTATGCATAGGCTGTGTCAAAGTCTTTTGATGACAATGGCTTCTGAAAACAGAAGTAAGCATGCTTTTCTTTGAGTACTGATTATTCCGAAAGCCTGACTAATTTCCACTGTATCAGTCCCGTATTAGTCAATTAGGTGTCTGGCAATTTGTATCATGCTACATTTACATAATTCGCTTATTTATTCATCTTAGACATCATTATTTTACGGATTGTTTGTTGCTTAATAACTTATTTGACAGGTTCAGTCCTTCAAACTGGGATTTTCTTTCTAGGTCATTCAAATTTATCAGATTAAAAGAGAATTTTAGACTCAGCAATAAAGCCTGCAATTGAATAGGAGTTAATGAAATACTGGAGCAAATGAAAACGTATTTGTTTGGTGTAGCAGTGAAACGCCAATAAGTATCAGCTGCTTTAAGATTACTTGTACGTTTGAGATTTGCATCTTCGCAACATCGCCTTGAAATTGAATCGATTTACGCTGGTCGTCTTCTGGCAGTTGAAATGAAACATGTGTTCCTAATAAACTGTTTTATTCTACCTCTGGTGTTCGAGATTTGATTTCATCAATTACATTCAGCGTTTGGCTTTCGAAAAAATGAATATTTGGGTAGATATGATTGCAACGAAGACATTTCCATTATTGCTTGAGAAACATTTCCAAGTACCCTAGTATAACCATTAACTCTTATCCAATTTAAGGCTTTCTTGTTGGGTCCGAAATTCTGTGACATTACGACAATAACTTGCTGCTAATCCCTACAGATTAAGAATTCTGTGGGGATTAGCAGCAAGTTATTGTCTTTGTGGAGGTCAACAGCATCAAAAATAAGATCCGGATTTTCAACTCCAGTGTGAAGTCAGTGCTACTATACGGATCAGAGACTTGGCGCGTCATGAAGAGCACTTCGAACAAACTACAGACCTTCATTAACAGTTGTCTTCGCTCAATACCCAAGATCAGGTAGCCGGCCAGAAAAGATCAGCAACAGAGATCTCTGAGAGCGAACCAACCAGGAACCAATTGTGAAACAAATAGGCAGGAAGAAATGGAGATGGATTGGCCATACTCTGAGGAAACCATCAAGTGTAATCACTAGACAAGCCCTCGAGTGGAACTTGAAAGGGAAGCGGCGAGTTGATCGTCAGTGCGAGGGTGACTTGGAGGAGGTCATGTGAAGAGGAGATGAAAACGTGTGGGCAGACATGGAGCCAGGTGAAGACTCTAGCAGAGAACAGAACGCAATGAAGACGCACGGCTGAAGCCCTCTAGGAATTAAAGGAAACAATAATAATAATAACTTTCACCTCTCCTATACTACCAGATTTATATTTCCTGCTGACTTACAATTTGTTGTTAATTTGTGCTAATTAAATGTTTTGATGACTTTTAACCAATAATAGTCATCCGTCCTATACCTAAAAACTGATGCTTCTTGCTGACTAGGATAACTATACGACTGGTATAGTTTTGATGTAAGAATATTTGTGTTAATGTAGAGCCACTGACGAGGTACTAGTTGAAAGGGAATATATTTCTTGGTTTTCTTCTTATTTTTTTTCTAAATGGGCAAATGAGAATTTACAAATTATTCAAAAAAATCTTTTTGGTTGATATTTTATTGATTAAAAACACTAAAATTTTCAATATTAATATAATATTATTGTTCCTTTCAGTTCCGGGTGGAACATATGGCTTCAGTAACACATCTCCACTTTGTCCTATGTTCTGCCGTTCTCTTCAGCTTGGACCACAACTGCCCATAATCTCTCATCTCCTCCTCACCACACGATCTCCTCCATGTCACTTTCGAACTGACAAACTACTCATCGCTTCCCACTGGGATTCCACTCGAGCAATGGCCTGTATTGTGCGCGATGTCATTTGCCGGTCTCCTCAATGTGTGCCCGATCCATCCATCTCCATTTTCTCCCGCATATTTGTCGAGCTATTGGCTCTTGGTTGGTTTGTTCCTAATGAAAGTTTCTTGGTACTTATTCTTTCTGACCTTTTGATTTTCAGTATGGGGCCAGACAGAGAAGTGGTCATCTGTTAGTAAAAGTCTGCAGTAGGCTGTTAAAAATCCTATTCGTTACATGCCAAGTTCCTGACGCGTATAGAAGGACCAACTTGACGCTGGTACTGAAAATCCGAATCTTGTTCCTTATGTTAAGCGTAGGGCTAGCAACCCTACACCACTGAACTTATCAAACCGCTCGAGAAACTTCAGCACACAAATAAATATATCAATATACAAAATTTTCAATAGTCTTACTTAATGAATCCGAATCAAGAAAGACAAGTTAGTTTTCTCCTATTTAGAAACTCCGATAATCAACTTGTTCACCTACTGAATTTCTATGGCATACTAAGTTCGCAATGTTCCAGCTTTCATGTTAATTTTTCTCTGTAACTGACGGCGAGATGTATGTCTAAACGAAACAGTTCGTTCTACAACAGGCTTCTACTTTATCCTTGTCTAAAATTTTCATTTTTGAAGTCTTACAAAATCCAGTTATATTAGTGACAAAAGCTGTCTGAAACGTATTCAACAGTGAAGGCATCATAGAAAGATACACACGTTACTTCCAAAATGATTGAAAGAGAAATTCAATTTTTTCAAATATACTCCGTTTATTGTATCAGAATCAAATGGACAAGAAATCTAAGTGGTTAAGATATAACCTCTAGTTGATCCAATTTTGCTAAGATACCAATGTCTTCAGTTCTCACTACTCTCTCATGTCGAAATAATGGACGAGAGTAAATTTTGAAAGGAAATGAATAACACGTATCCGTTGAAATTCCAATTGTTCTTCTATGCGGAACAAAGCGTCCACTTGCATACATCCTCCGTACTCTTCGTCTGTTTTTAGACTTCCATAAGCATGGAAGAATAGAGCTTGACCACTGTGGTAGAGTATAATTCCACATGTGTGGTATTTGTACTGATAAAAACAGTATATTACACAAACTACTAACTATTAAAAAAGTAGCATATATTGAAAATTGAATTTTACACTTGTTAACTTCTTTTTTATACTCTCCCACGTTATTAATTTCCCAAGAGACAGGTAAAATGAATAAGACAATTCCAATTGATAAGTTACACATATTTAAAAGGGAATCATGTAAAAACATTGAATATTTAATAGACATGATATGCTTACAAGTTGTGTGGCGGCCACCGAGCCAATAAAACAAATAACAAATACAAGCATAAGTCAAATTTAAGCATAAAGAAACCGTATTTATGATAAGTATAATAAAATACACTTTATTCTCAATAGTGTACTTCCACCCTCTTATAGAAAATAATCGACTGATCATTGTTTGAACACTATAGATGGTAGGTGAAGATGAGGTTACACTGTGAAGGTGGTCAGCATCACGCCTGGCATAGCTATATGCGTAGAATGATATTTGTAAAGTGAGTAAGGTTAAACGAATTGGAGAACATATGGAAGCACAATTGTATTTCCATAACAAAGCCATTTTACTCAGAGTATCGAAAATGTCATGTTACAGTTTGTGAAATGGTAGTAGGATTTACGCCAATGTAGTTAATATTCATTTCTAACTAGTGATCATGTGACTGAAATCAATATCTTTTAATTCAGTAACGATTTTATGTGAGGATATGAGCTGTTCGCGGAATATATGTATATATATATGATAAAAATAAAATAAATATAATGTACGGCTACAGGATTTCATCATAAACTGACATCGGTTAGAGAACCGCTGGAAAACCTAAGAGTACTGTACAGCTATTTCGTCAACCTAGTTTGGGACTCTTCATCAGTACGTACACACCGCCAGGGTTCAAACCCAGGGCCTTCCAGTTACAAGTCGGGCTCGTAGACAATTAAGCCACTGGGACCTAATCCAATGACCAGTCCATCAATTCTAACTTCTCCCAATTCACGATATAGCGCACGATATATAGGACCAGCCGCTAGTGAGCATCTCATCGATTCTCAAGTGTTGGTTTGTAGGGATTAGATTGATTGGTTACACGATTTCATCATGAGCTGACTTAGGTTATAGAACCATTGGAAAACCTGCGGATGCTGGACAGATGTTTCGTCCTAGCGACTGGCCCTATTCAGGTAGGTAGTTACCTGGGGTTCTAGTGAGAAGTCGTGACAAACAGGGTGCAGCAGATTGGGTGTGAGGAGAAACACTCACCGTAGACATTCGCTAGAGGTCGCGCTATATCGTGAATTGGCAGAAGTTAGAATTCATGGGCTAGTCATTGGATTGGGTCCCAGTGGCTTAATTGTCTACGAGCTCGCCTTGTAGGCTGAAGGTCCTGGGTTCGAACCCTAGTGGTGTGTACGTACTGATGAAGAGTCCCAAACTAGGTTGACGAAACAGCTGTCCAGTACTCTCAGGTTTTCCAGCAGCTCTCTAACAGATGTGAGATCATGATGAAATCCTGTAACCAATCAGTCAAATCCCTAAAAACCAATACTTGAAAATATAATGTAATATCTGCATAATATCTAACAGAATCATGCCACCGTTCTATCATTTCGCTAATCCAAGTTTTAGAAAACATAGAAAAACTTGAGGTGCATGACGATGAAATAATGGTGTCCTTTTATATCAGAGAAATACACTGACCATCTGGTCCAAAACTAACGAAAGAAACTAGGCAGCAACTACTATATAGCCATGAAAACACAAAACAGAGTGTTCAGCTTGGATAGAACTCATAGAATTATGTCTTACAGCATAATTCCAGTTCAGTAACCAGATATAAGAACAAATCAAAGAAACACCAATGGGATCTTCCATATCAGGATTAATGGTTGAAGCCGTTATTGCCAAGATTATAATTATTAGCCCTACCCATAATTAAATAAAAGATCTGGCTACGTTATCTTGGTAATACATTCATAGTAATTGAAATAAATGAAGTGGAATACACACTCAAATTAATAAACAACATATCTGAAGACATTAAATTCTTGAGAGAAGAAGAAATAGATAACAAAATTCCATTCTTAGTTGTCTTAATCAAAAGAACTAACACAGGCAATTTAGAAATACAAGTATACAGAACATCAAGTCATACAGATCAAATACTCAGCTATAGTAGTAATAACCCAGTTACTCACAAAAGAGACTGTGCGTAAACATTACTTAAAAGAGTTCAAACACACTTTAGCACTCTGATACTGAAGAGAATAGAAGAGAAGTACCTACTAACTGCCTTCAAAAATGATGAATACCCACAAAATTTCATCAAAAATTGTTTAAATTTAAGTTATATTACCAACAAAAACCATAGACAAATGCAGTAAGAAAGTTCACTCCACCATATATAAGGAATATCTCTTAAATAATAGCTAGAATACTAAAAACCGTTTGAAGTAAACATACTGCACAAGCCGACACAATCTTTTTATTCGATATTGTGCAAACCAAAAAGTCCAATAGAAAAAGAAGATAAGATTAAGATTATTTACAAAATAAATTGCGTGATCTGCAATAAAATTCAGATTGGTCAAAGAAGGCGTCCCTTCGTGTCCGAATCAAAAAATATATGTGTATGTATATCGGTTGTGAAAAGACACGATATGTGTTCTTTCATATCGGTGCGTGTAGGTAACAACGGACTGGGACGTGTTTCCAGGACACGAAACCATAACTAAGTGACCACCTGAAAATATCCCCCACACTGAGAGAGACACAAAGATCAACCTGTGTAAAATGACGACCGGAATGACAGCCTTCATTAGATAGAATACATACTATATTATATTTACAAACCTTTGGAAATTTAAGCCACGAACTAAATAAATCTGGTTGGTTGTATGACATCAAAATCCCTCAGAACATTAAGCCGTAAACAAACAAATCAAAACTGTTGAATATTATGTCAGCAGGTGTATAAATTTGTAACAACAGAAGACAAGGGACAGGCAACAGATCGTTTATTGAGGAAAATCAACACATATTTATAGATTTTAATGTACATTATTGTAGATTATTGTTAGCAGAAAATACAGTCTTTTGATTGGTTGTTTCTCACAGAAAGTTAACCTTGCATCTCTTTGTGGCTGTGTCAGATCATCCATATGCCAACTGTATCCGTCTACGCAAAGCCTTTGTTCTCATTTTCTCACCGCCAATATTGGGGACATAAACATTGACGTCAATTACTGTCTACCAACTTTGGCTAGCAGCCAGCTCTCACCACACAGCTAACAAAGAAGCTTGTCTGTCCTGACAGTCACATTTTTTACTGTGGTGAGAGCTGTCTGCTGGCCGAATCGGTAGACAGCAATTTACGTCAATGTTTACTTCCCAAATCTTGGTCATGAGAAAAAAACAGGAACGAAGACTAACTCAACAACCAATCACACCAAACTTTGCGTGGGTGGATACAATTCGCAGATATATAGTCTGACCTTCAAAGAAACGGCCACAAAGAGATGACAGATTAACTTTCAGCGAGAAAGCAACCAATCAGAAGACGCTGTTTCTCTGTTAATAATAACGGATAATAATGTAAATAAAAATATATAGATATCTGTTGATTTCCTCAGTAAACGATCTGTTGTCTGGTCCTTGTCTTCTGTTGTTACAGCACTTTTCACTTCATATTTCTTTACTATCTCTTTAAACCTATCTTTAAATGTCACCAATATATATATATATATGCGTCGGTGGCACAGTGGTTAGGACTCTCGCTGACCATGCACATGGTCCGAGGTTCGATCCCCTGCCGACGCACACCCGATATCTATGGTCGGCCTGCAAAATTTTGGCTACCGATATCCATGCTGAAAATTCCATACTTGTACTTAAAATACGGTGTGGCATTAAGCTGTAATCAAAATTATAAAAATTATTATAAATTATGCCGTTAGACTGAAATGAGTCACAGGAAGACCTTCTGACTGAGACGCTAAACAATATTTATTTGAGATAGAGTCAATGAAGTGGTTTACTAGAATGTCAGTAAACAGCAGTTCTGAATACAAAATGGGTTCATTACTTTAGTGCTTGCGACACATCACTGATCATTTGACTAAAGTATAATATTAGTAGCCAAGCTGTGACCAGCTCCCATATATCCTGGTCTCAGACAAATAGAAACTACTCAATCCTTAATGATCAGAGATGCACCTTACATCAAACACACATTTGTTTAATTTTCTTGTCTAACAATCAAAATTGCCCTAAATACTTTATACATTGGTTCGGTGAATCTGTAGGGTAAATTTAACAGTGTAATATTCGGTTACTCATCAAAGGTTGAATCGATTTATGTCATCATAAACGACTTTGAATTATGTGACCAGCAGTATGAAGCCAGTGATTCCTGGTACCAACAGGATGCTTATCAAGTTATTCTACACCTCCCAGTTTGACTTAAACCCACAGTCAGTCATATAGGTTTGACCATAAGGTGACATTAACCAGAGAACTACTGGAAAGCCAGGGAGTACTGGAAAACTGTTTCATCTCATAGGGATTCGAAATCATGATCTTCCGGTAAGAAGGCCAGCTCGTAGACCATTCAGCCACTAGGACCTGATCCAATGCCCTATGAATTTCAACTTCTGTCAGTTCGCGATATATAACGCAACCACCAGGCAGTGTTATAGGTGAGTAACTTTCCTCTCGCATGACTTGATGAGATGCTCTAGCTACGCACTTATGAAGACACTCAAACTGGGACGAAAAAGCTGTCCAATACTTCTTAGTTTTCCAGTGGTTCTCTAAATGATGTCAGCTTGTGATCAGACCCGCAAACTAATATTTATTTAATTATTCTCACGGTTACAGTAATTTTTTTTTTCAATTTTAATTCTTCTGTCTAATGTCTTTCTGAAGTGTGACAATTTGTGAATTGATGCATCTTTGTTTGAAGTTGTAAGTTGTTGATTTGTGAGTCAATTACTCAAGGAAAGTGACAGATATTTAAAAAAATGTGAAATCCAATAATAATCCGGTTCTAAGCAGTTTTCCACCTGACATCAACTAAGTTAGACTAAGGGGACAGTAAAGTGAGATTAGGTATATACACACGCAAACACACTCAACACTAAGAAGTATTATTAATCTGCCGAGTCGTTGACTAATTCTAAATGAGTTGTCTTCAGAACAACCTGAAGTTTATTTGCTGAGTTACTGATGAATTCGGGAAGTGGTTGTGGTTCGAGTCCTTAGGAGAATAACATATCTGAAAACAGGCATCAGGTGCACTTTTCTAAATACCTGCTGATAGCAAGCTTAATACTGCTTGTTACACTAACTGAAACAAAGACACGTTAATTATATTATTTAGATAAAAGGTTATCGTTATCATAATAAACTTAATTTACACCTTTTGAAGAAAACAAAAGGCAATCAAGCGGAGAAAACAATTTTTACCGACAAAATTATCTTCACAAGCTGTACAGTCATATTTATATTTACCAGAAAACGTATAGTAGTGTATTATTAGGTAATGATGAGTGGCATAATTGATGTAACTGCTCGGAAATTGTTTCTAAATAAAATAGAAAATTTACAATGATTACATAATAGTCAATGACACAATAAAAGAAAGGGTTTGAAATTTGGTAAGATTCAGAAATTGTTATTGAATAAGAAGTAGGCTAGCTGAGCGTCCACTTGACAATTATGGAGATGGTGAGAAAAAGTTTAAAATGGAACATGTAAGAGTGATAAAAGTGAATCAATATCATCAGTCATTATTACTGTACAGTATTATGGGATTTATCAGAATAAAATCTCATCCATAATGGAGTGTGGAGTACGTAACAATATGATTGTACAATTTTCGTTAGATTTTGAAATTAGAGACATTGTACATGACTTTTGTTTAAAACGATTCATGTTTAAATACATTTAACTTCCGTGTACAAATGGAAATACAGTGTACTGCTGGCAGCTTCACCTTCTCACTGGTTATTACTGTCCACTTGCTCCACTCATACCGTGTTGTATACTTTGGATTTATTGCAGGAACCTATTATCCTTATCGGAAGACAACTCTACAACCGGAACACAGATTCTACCAGTAGACACGATTACAACAGTGAACGCTTCTGTGGATTATATTAATGATTTGTAGCAGTGGACTTTAACAGTATATCCAAGTAACCTTTTAATTAATATAGCTCATTACTGCACTTCTGATAATATATTGTTACACTATCATCTCATTGACTTGGATTTTTATTCGCATATTTGTTATGTTATTGAGCTTGCTAGACAGTCCCCTACAGGAGTTATACTCAACCACAATGCTCAAGTTTTATACTTATATCAATAATAGATATCGGATAATGTTCAGAAAGTGTCAGTTTCATGCGGCCAACAAAACTAGAGATACAAATTTGACAACCGTATGATTTTTAAATCAGTGTAGCGGTAAATAATTCCCCAAAATTATTAACCACAGCAATCATCACTCAACATTGGATGCTGACCATCACTGTTTAAGTCGACTTGTTTAGCTGAAGGCTTACGGCCAAGCATCCCCGCCATTTGGTGCTCCGTCGTGTCACGTGCGTGCACGATTACTAGCTAGCTAAGCATTCATTCCTACCCGCGATTTGGTCCCAAAATATATATATCGTATTTGGACGACAAAATCTGGTCTTTTGCTTTACCATTTGGTACTCGAAGAACGAACACTATAGAAGTTGTTGGTATAAGATCTTGCGTTAGTATAATCCGTACAACTCGCGAACGTCGATACCTACGACTGGCCCCCTAAACTGGTGAGCCCAACCACGAACTACATCTTCAATTCACACGCAGATAATCCCGGTGAGTTCGTTCCTCTTTGTGTTTATTCTTGTACTATGTTGTTATCGGCATACTTTTCGTCATGAGTGATCCTAGCCCCAAGGTTATTCAGATTCGCTCAGCCGCCAAAACAATCCAGCTAGTACCATATTGGCCCGATAATGCGGAAACGTGGTTTCAGATTGCTGAGTCTGATTTTTGTGAACATGGCATAACTGATCAACGTTCACAGTTCCTTGCAGTTATTCACGCTCTACCGCGGGAATTCAGCAGGTGCGTAACTCTGCAGATGTCGGTAAGTAACTCGTACGAGTTGCTCAAAGCATCCATCCTCAAGAGAAACGTTCTCACAGATCGACAACGTCTGGATGAGTTATTTCGAAACATCGAGTTAGGAGATCAGTCAGCCGTGAGCATGCTGGCAAGAATGAAAGAGATCATTGGCCAAAGTCAGTTCGATGAAGGACTGTTTAGAGAACTATTTTTATCCAAACTGCCACAGTCAGTTCAGAGTGTACTTGTGACACTTCAGGGTGTTCTCATAGATGACTTAGCTGTCTCTGCAGATAGAATTCTACAGATAACTAAACGGCCAGTTACCGAAGTATACTCAGTTACCGAACAGACTTCGAGTAAGGATTCTGCAATGATAGAGTTAATCAACTCCATCCAGCAGATGCTTAGGTCAAACAAGCCTGGCAATTCTTCCTATCGTCGTTCTAAATCCCCTCAACGGCTAAACGCACGTGGACGATCTAAGTCCAACACACGTTCTGTCAAAAATCCTGACTGGTGTTGGTATCACAACACCTATGGCAAGGAAGCGAAATGTTGTCGAAAACCTTGTGATTTCGGCAAAGTCTCCAAGTCTGTGGGAAACTATCCAGTCGGCACGCGTTAGCGGCAACCGTCGCCGGTAGCACTAGCCGCTTACTTTACATCCATGATGTAATTAGCCAGACTAGATATCTAGTCGACACAGGCGCCGAAGTCAGCGTCCTTCCTGCTACAGCAGCAGATCGACAGAAGGATCCTAACTTCAACCTACAGGCTGCAAATGGAAAACCAATTGCAACCTATGGTCGGAAATACGTCTATCTGAACGTAGGTTTACGCAAACCTATTCGGTGGATTTTTCTGATCACTGACGTCACAATGCCCATCATTGGCACGGACCTACTTAATCATCATGATTTGCTCGTAGACGTCCGCCGTAAACGACTACTTGACAACACTACTAGTTTGTCTATCAAAGGCATAACTTACAGTGGCCCCAGCTTGTCAATCGTTAAGATGAAAGCAATCCTCGATCCAACTTTTCAACCGATTGTTGACAAATATCCGGAACTGAATTGCCCATCTAACGACCTCCCGTGTATAACCAGCAATGTTATGCACCACATCATAACCTCAGGACAGCCCGTGACATCTAAAGCACGACGACTGGCCCCTGACAAACTGAGAATTGCCAGAAACGAATTCGATCATATGCTCACCCTTGGCATCATTCGGCCATCGAATAGTCCATGGGCATCCCCATTGCATATGGTACCGAAAAAGGATAGCAACGATTGGCGACCCACTGGTGATTACCGGCGAGTGAACGCCAAAACAACTCCTGATTGCTACCCTTTGCCTCACAT
>OX235274.1:30911480-30955712 GCA_944472155.2 Trichobilharzia szidati | reverse complement strand
TCTAGCCTTTTCTTCGCTGCAGACTGAGTTCCTTCAAGGTTGCAGATACGCCTTGCTGATGAGTGCCAACTAGCACGAAACCTAGGTTGGAGGCTTCCTGTGGCCGATTGCCTCCAACCATCTAATATCATCAAATCAATGTGCACCGTGATGGCGAGCTACCTAGAATGGTGGCCACATTGCAAAACCTGACTGATAGAATTCAGTCTGCAGCGAAGAAAGAACTAGACAAATCACACTATTTACTAGTGTCCAATCACAATTTGAGCATATACGTGCTTTTGATGATTTCCTGTCAGGTAATACAATTACATAATACTATATTATTCATAGACGTTTAAGACAAATGTACTTAACAGAATTAAAATTCAAGAGTATGAATTAATCCATAATAGTCAACGGAAACAATAATAATAAAAGGGATAAATTTATGCCTGTTCATATCGTATAGTCAGTCAATCATTGTGAATGCGTAAGTGAAACATGGATACTTGTAGGGGTAGAAGGGAAAAATAACTATTGTCGTGCCATATTGTGAATTGGCACACATTCGAATTTATGGGTCCCAGTGGCTTAATGTTCTACGAGCTCGTTCGCCTTGTAACCGAAAGGTCCTGGGTTCGAACTCTGGCGGTTAGTGTGTACTGATGAAGAGTCCCAAACTAGGCTGACGAGACAGCTGTCCAGTACTCTAGTGCTGGTTTTCCAGTAGTTTCCTAACCGATGTCAGCTTATGATGAAATCCTGTAACCAAAGATGAGCGAGTGTTTGATTTTATAATAAATAAATTGTGGAATTAGGATTGGAATATGCAATTATAACAGTACAAATAAAGATAATATTTACAATTATCCAGTGTGATTGGGATAAAAAACTATTGTAGGTTGGGAGATGACGGCCATCGGAGGAAGGCTGACTGAATGGACAAACGTTTTCTGAACATATAGATTGGGTTGAATATTTTCAATGGTAACTACCTCAGCTATTCTTGCCGATCGACCAATCGAGGTGGCACCTTGTACAGAATTGTAGGGACTGGTTTTTTATCAATCCTGTGCTCTGTATCCATTAGGTGTGACAATATGAAATTCCTGATTGACTTTATGACTTCTTTACCTAACCACTTTGTGCAATAATCAAGAAGTCGATTTTGGGTTCACCAAGTAGTTTTACTTGTGTAACTGTCTCTAAAAGAGCAGTTAAATTTATCAGTACACATTGATAAAATGGCCAGACTCTGTAGTTTATGTTTCACCTGCATTGGTGAAGCCTGACAAGAAATCACCAAAAGCACGTATTCACTTGAATTGTGTTCTCTAATTATGAGGAGCAGTTTAAGCGAGAGACTTGATAAATCTGCAGGAAGGGGTCTACTCTATGCCACAGATTTCATCTTCTGCAGCGCTAATTAACCGGTATTACGACAGTGGAATTCAAAAAAGACAGAACATCCATCCTTGACACTTATAACTGTGCCTATCAGTTAGCTAGTGTCATGATGTGTAAAACCACTCAGCACTTTAATATACTTTATTGTCCCATTGTATTTGAAGGTATTCTATGGAAAACCAGTAACTCCGCCAAATTTACACAGTTCGGGCAGGTGAAATTTCATCAGCTTCCTTTGAAAACAGAAATTATTCAGATCACCACAATATGTGATCAGCTTGACATCATAAATGGCAACCAAGAAAACAAGCGTAGATG
This sequence comes from Trichobilharzia szidati, assembly GCA_944472155.2. Lineage (NCBI taxonomy): Eukaryota > Metazoa > Platyhelminthes > Trematoda > Strigeidida > Schistosomatidae > Trichobilharzia > Trichobilharzia szidati. Next base: position 30,954,005 of record OX235274.1, on the reverse strand, counting down.
CATGAGACTACATACTGCTATTTGAATGAAATCAGCAAGCACCAGTGATTAACTGATTGAGCACTGTCCAACTACTCATGTCAGACAGTCAATAGTATACAGCTTCATGTACCTATGATTGCTTTCGTGATCGCCATTTATGGTTTCAAGCAGATCACATATTGTGGTGATCTGAATAATTTCTGTTTTCAAAGGAAGCTGATGAAATTTCACCTGCCCGAACTGTGTAAATTTGGCGGAGTTACTGGTTTTCCATAGAATACCTTCAAATACAATGGGACAATAAAGTATATTAAAGTGCTGAGTGGTTTTACACATCATGACACTAGCTAACTGATAGGCACAGTTATAAGTGTCAAGGATGGATGTTCTGTCTTTTTTGAATTCCACTGTCGTAATACCGGTTAATTAGCGCTGCAGAAGATGAAATCTGAGTAACTAGCGTCAAAACTCGGCTTATATGAACTGGTTCCGCTGTCAGAGCTGAGTCAAACTGGTCACATCACTGATGAGCTCGACCATGGATGAGCGAAACGGCTGTCCAGTGTTTGGGTTATTTCAAGCCGGCTAGTAAGCAATTCTGGTTGATATGTGACTGATGTCCAACTACTCACGTCAGTCGCTCAGTAGTGTGTATACTGCAACTGTGTATTCCTCAAAACCAGTACATTCTAGTGTTGATTGGTTTTGCAATTCTATTCATCTTTGGATTATTCTCTACCCTTTTGTTTTCTCTTATAAATATGCTTGTTGAATTCACCCTGTCTGTACTATTCGCGCGAAATGATGACCTCAGCTGATGCACACTATTGTGACCAGTAGTGTTTCGTTTACGTAGGACTGTTGATGTTTTGACTCTATTATTCGAATACACATTAACTCTGGAGAGTGATCACAGTTGTCTTATAAGATTTATGCATTAGGCTATATATTTTTGTGGATTATATATTAGACACCAGCTATCTATGAGGATCCTAGTGTTGTTTTCAAATCCTCTGTTTTATTGACTGCTACTTTGCTGACATCGAAATATTCATCGCAGTACACCAACTGTTCTTAGCATTTCTGAATTATTCAATACCTGTGTTGTTACTACTTCTTATAGTTATTATTATTATTGTTTCCTAGAGGAACATAGGGCTTCAGCCAAACGTCTCCATTGCGTTCGGTTCTCTGCTAGTCTTCACCTGGCTCCAAGTCTGCCCACACGTATTCATCTCCTCATCACATGACCTCCTCCAAGTCACCCTTGCACTGACGACCAATTCGCCGCTTCCCTTTCAGGTTCCACTCGAGTAATGGCTTGTCTAGTGATGTCACTTGATGGTTTCCTCAGAGTATGGCCAATCTAATCCACCTCCATTTCTTCCTGCCTATTTGTTTCACAATTGGTTCCTGGTTGGTTCGCTCCCAGAGATCTCTGTTGCTGATCTTTTCTGGCCAGCCATCTGATCTTGAGTATTGAGCGAAGACAACTGTTGATGAAGGTCTGTAGTTTGTTTGAAGTGCTCTTCATGACGCGCCAAGTCTCTGATCCGTATAGTAGCACTGACTTCATATTGGAGTTGAAAATCCGGATCTGATTTTTGATGCTGAGTGCTGTTGACCTCCACACAGACTTGAGAGTAGTGAAAGCTTGTCTTGCTTTTCCGATTCTTGCTTTGATATCCTCGTCAGTTTCGCCTGTAGTTGAGACGATGCTTCCCAGGTAGGTAAAAGAGGTTGTTTCTTTCAGGTTCCTCCCATTTATTCTGATCGTTGTCTGTTGTTGTTGTTCTTGTCCAGGAATCTTCATTACCTCTGTTTTATCTATGTTCACCTGAAGTCCTATCTTTAATGCTTTTTCTGCCAACTTGTTGCTTTTCGCTTGCATATCTTCCAGTTTGTGGGAAATCAGACATATATCATCGGCGAAGTCCAGATCCTCCGAGTTTTTTGTGTGAGTCCATTTTATGCCTGTTTCCTCATTGCCCGCTGTTTGTCGCATTATCCAATCTACTGCAATCAGGAAAATCATTGGCGATAGCAGGCAGCCTTGTCTTACTTCTTATAGTTAACCAAGTTTAAAAAGACAGTGGACCAACATGGATGTAAGAAATAGGACTTTGACCCTGTGGTAGAGTATAATTCAGTCTTAGGATAAATGTATGCGACGAAAGCACACAGTGAGTGATACAGTATTATTTACTTACTAACGACGTTTCGAGCACAATTTATTGTCATTCATCATTATCATATATCATGGCAGTCACATAACTTCGTGTTGAATAAAAAGTAATATTGGTAAGTGGATGGAGACGTTGATCATTTGGGTCTTTTCAAGTATTGGTTTTGTGTAGGGATTTTGTTTGATTGGATGGAGGATTTCATCATGAGCTGACATCAGTTAGAGAACCATTGGAAAACCTGCAAGGAGTACTGGACAGCTGTTTCGTCCTAGTTTGGGACTCTTCATCAGTACACACCCACCGGGGTTCGAACCCAGGACCTCCTGGTCACAAGGCTAGCGACCTCGTAGACCATTGAGCCACAGGGACCCGATCCAATGGCCAGGCCATGAATTCTAACTTCTGCCAATTCACAACATAGTGTGACCATTTCTCAGTGTCTTCTTCTTCGATGAGTTACTGCCTCATCTTCAACCTGAGTCTTTATTCATCGAATCTGTATCTAACAAGTACTACAGGGAAGACGCAAAGCCAATACCTGAGATATGGAAAGCATTACTACCAATAAAATTAAAGGATGAGAAATAATAGTGGAATTATATAAACGAAGTTTGAAAGTTATGCGTGACTGTCTTGATATGATTATGAGTAATATATTGCGCTCGAAATCTCGTCCTTAAATAAATAATAGTGTATCACTGTGCTTTTATCAAATAAATTTATAATAATAATTATAATAACTTTGAAGAAAATAAAAGACAATTCAGTGAAGAAAATTCTCTCTATTGACGAAATCATCTTCAGAGGCTGTACAGTCGTATTTATATTTACGAAAAGTGTATAGTAGTCCATTACTGTGTAGTAGGGGGCGGGGTGACATAATTGACATAATTACTCAGAAGTGGCGTAAAGGAGGAAAGCGTTAGAAATTTGATAAGGTTAAAAGTTGTTATTGAGTGAGCTTTATTCCAATAAGCATTTTTGGTACAAATATGGAATTTGCGGTTTGCAGTACATTATTGCACCTGATTTCCTCTTTACAGGGGTAGTGATTAAAATACGGCATCTGCATTGATAATATTGTTTAGTATGAATATGAATATAGAGTTAAGTGAAAATATTAGCAAGAATACAACAATGAGAAAAGTAGGGCCGTTTACTTAGAGTTCTGCTCCTGTGGAGTGAGCCAGTTACATAGGCCGTACAATTAGGCGTGTTACTCGTCGAATTTCCGAACATCACCCTGCCTGGTTAAGCAAAGGACAAACCAAATCTATTCGCACCGCTATTCTATCTCATCTTGTGGATACAGAACACAAGATTGACGTTAACCATGCTTTCAGGGTCATTTACCGCATGCCAACGAATCTCAATTTTGCCTTAAAGTTCGACTTCTAAATATTGCTGAGGCTGGCTGTTGGGATCCATATTAACAAGCCTAATTTGTGCATCCAAAAGAAGTTAGTTCAGACATTATCATTACCCGCTTGGCCATCTAGGTTTGAATGATCCTCAATTTTTGTGGAATTTTCCTAATTTTAGTTGACATTCTATTTGCTGCTATATCTTTATTGTTATTATAATAATTTAAGCATCTTTAATGAACTGTAATTGCATTAATCTTTTATTTAAAAAAATACTAATATTGTTATTGACCACTATTCTAGAATATTCTATGTATATAAACATATATATAATTGTAGAGCCAGAGGAGAAAATTATCGGAAAGTATATTCTTTGCTCAGTCATTTTGTGTTTTATAGATATCTGGATGAATATTTTTGCTATACTTGGAGTTCCTCAGTAAGCTTGTAATGTCCTGCCTTACATTTCTCTCATCATATAAATGGGTGCTAAATAAGGCATAGAAGAGTTTTTGTACTTAGCCACCCGAGCATATAGTCTTCTATAGTTGCTTTTAGTTCTACCTGATGAGATAGATATATGCAAGGAGAGAGTTGTGTATAGAGAGGATGCTCAAAGTCTGACAAGATAATATTTGCTAATTTCTTTCAGGAGTCCATGTGTCTATCTGCAACGAGTTGGTGTAGCGAGACCCTACTCGCCCTACTGACAGCTTTTAATGCCCTTCGCAGTAAAACAAAGTTTTTCTTAAGTAGCCCAGGAAAAATTAAGGGAGAATAGTAAAGAAGAATAGATAGAATATAAGGATTAACAAACTTAGAAAGCAGAGACTAAGTGATACAAGACCGTCTTAACTTCCTTACGTGTAGAACGTTAAACGAAATATCTTTCTGGAAAGATAACATGATATAGGAAGACCAGAAAATGTATTAAGAGGAAATACACAGTCCAATGTATTTAGCATTCAATTTAGTTTCAACCCCTGAGTTGTCATCTAAAGTAGTGAGACCATGCAAACTAACCGCTTCATGTAAGTCGCGCTTGCGTCTGAAAATGAAGTTAATAACCAGATATTTAGAGGGATTAAGCTTCAAACCATTTCACATGGTGGAACGAACATGGATAGACGACTCAATAGAGGAGTTTATTGGTTGTTGCACACTATTTTCATATAACTGGTTCCCTTTATTAGTTTGTTGTGGTAACTTCGAATATAGTGGACTTGTAACTGTACGTATTTTGGGATAAAAGCATTTATTGTCGTACATCTTTCTTTGTTTTTGCTAATCATCCTGGCTATCAAAAACTTCATCAGTTCATAAAGTCTCTGAGGGCTGGTTTGAGGCAGTCACATATAGAGTTGTGAATTGCTTGGTTGGGATCCTCGGGATTCCAGGAACCAATGGCTGAAGACAGTTGGTAATGTGACTCAAAATCGTTCTTAATGGCCCAGATGCATTCACTCCTGATTTCCCATATCCGCTGAACCGTCATGTTTTCCCATATTTTTATTGATTCTCTTTCACATTTCCCCCTCATTGTAGTTCTTTAGAATCTCTTTCTCTGTTTTATATACCTTTGTTTCCCAAATGGAGTGTAGCAACTTGAGCTGGTGCACTTCTGTGCAAGGTTCTCTGTCGAAACTTAGCTAGTCAGGCAGTCGCCCCCCCCTCCGCCCACACACACACACTTTATATTTTTTCTGGTATAGCTTTAGTATATATTCAACTAATAACCTATTTTGTATTCAATTTTTCAGATTTGAAAAACTCAGTATTACCGTTAGATCTGCCTACCGACTACTACCTTATTTAAAACGTTGGATTGCTCATGCTGAACAAAAACAATGCAGTAAAATTGTCGCAGAGAAATTACCAGTCTTCCATTGTACTATTCCTGTACGCGCTGTAGGCAATGCTCGAGTTAATATGTTAGCTCGTTTAGGCCAAAGTCATAGCAATAATAGTAACAATGATAATAATAATTCTGAAAATCCATCTGTTTTGGCCCTTGTGACAAAACAGGTAATGCGTTCTTGTTAATATTATATGATGTGAATCATATTGTATTGTATTATATTAAACTTTGATTATCCTGTTTAATTCTATTTAGATTTCCCGTCGATTGGTTGGACCGAGGTGCCTTGGTCTCAGGTTAACATGCCCGGCTCCTAGTGCAGATGCTTCAGCGATGTCTGTTCATGTAGCTTGAAGTCAATTGGTGGGTGATGAGGTGGAGCACTTCGGTCCAGTCAGTCGATAAATTGAATTAAATAATTAATAAGACCCGTTGCGTAAAGGGTGACTCTCGTGGCCCAACTGGTCTAATGGCGTTTGAAACTATGGGCACTGGGTTCGAGCCTCGGTGGAAACACCATCACTTACTTACGGGGGAATGCAGGTACATCCAGTTGGTGAGTCCTGAATTGGACACGGGAAGTGTGCATCCTGGATTCCAGCGCTAGTTACCATCCACCAGTTGAATGTGATTATCCTGTGTCTCCATTTTCATCTCCATTTAGTCACAATCGTATTAAATAGTATGTAACGACAGAAGACAAAGGCTAGGCAACAGATAGTTTATTGAGAAAATAAAGGGGTATTTATAGATTTTTACGTTCTTTATTGTCAGAAGAGAAGCAACATCTTCTGATTGGTTATTCTGTACTGCTTGTGACTTTCTGAGTTAGTTAAGCCATATATCTGCGAATCATATTTGCACACATTAAGTCTGCTGTGATTGGTTGGTGAGTTCCTCAAGGTTAAGCTTTGTTATTGTTTTCTTCATGACTCTGATTCGGGACGTGAATATTGACGTAAATAACTGTCTACAATTTTGGCTAGTTAGCAGCCAGCTGTCACCACAAGTATACCAAAGAGTGAAATAAGCTTTTTCTCGTAAGTCAATTTTGACTTCGCCGTTGATCCTTTGGACTGAAGTGTTCATGCTCTGTTGACAGTTTTACTTCTAGTACGTCCGCTTCAGCGATGTCTCAGGATTAACACAAAGTAATTTGTTGCTGGCTGACTGGCAGTTGTGATCAAGGATGCGCAATCTGTCCTATTTGGGACTTAACAGCTGGATGTACTTGTAATCTCTGGGTTAAAAATGATGGATACTGGGTCCGATTCTCAGGAGGAACACCATCAGTCATTGGAGATTGCAGGTATATCCAGGTGAAGAGTTATAAATGGGACGAAATGCACATGCCGGATTCCACTGCTAGTCACCGTCCACTAAATTACTTCATGAAATAAGCTCCTGTGGAGCCAGTTACATAGGTCGTACAATTAGGTGTGTCTATCGTTGGATTTCCGAACATCACCCTGCGTGGTTAAGTAAAGGACAAACAAAATCTATTCGTAGCGCTATTCTATCTCATCTTGTGGATACAGAACACAAGATTGACGTTAACCAGGCTTTCAGAGTCATTTATCGCATACCTACGAATCTCAATTTCGCCTTAAGAGTTTGATTACTGAATACTGCTGAGGCTTTTGGAATCCACAATAAGAAGCCTAATTTGTGCGTCCAAAAGAAGCTAGTTCAGACATTGTTCTTACCTTGGCCATCTTGGTTTGAATGATCCTCAGTTTTTGTGGAATTTTCCTAATTTTAGTTGATATTCTATTTGCTACCAAATCTTTATTGTTATTATTCATAATTTAAGCATCTTTAATGAACAGTAATTCCACTAGTCTTATATAAGGAATCGATATTATTTAAAAAACACTAATATTGTAATTGACTACTAATCTAGAATATTCTATTTATATAAACGTATATATATATATATATATATGTATATATAATTGTAGAACCAGAAGAGGAAACTATCGAAAAGGATATTCTTTGCTCAATTATTTTGTGTTTTATAAATAAGCATTTGTTGATACTGCTGATAGCTGTAAAAACTCTCTGTGTTTGCCGAAAAAATTATGTTTAGTCCATTAACTTCATAAAGTGTATATTACATTAAGAATATCCTTCTAAAAATATTTACAGCCAGTATTCTTTTTCTGAGTTGAATATTTGTCTGCATGTCTGTTTTTTGTTTTTGTTTTCAGGTTAAGAATAACAATAATGATGTAAGTAGTACTCCTTCAGTTTCAGAGAATATCAGTCCTGATATATCTGAATCACCGTGTAAATTAACAGATCCACAGCAAAAGCGAAGACGTCGTCGACGGACTTATTTTTCCACTGAGGCTCTATCAATATTGACAGAGTTTTATGAGAAGAACTCTAGACCAAAAGGTAAGCTTGTGTCGAATCCATTTTGCTATTTCAACCGCTAGACAATTATTGTTATATATGTTATTATTACTCCCTTGGATTCCGACTGGAATAGTACATCTCTATTTCATCCCGTTTTCAGCAGTTTTTTAGGCGGCTCCACGATTTCCCAAAAGCTTACATTTCCTCTTCACATGCGTCGGTGGCACAGTGGTTAGGACACTCGCCGACCATGCACATGGTCCGAGGTTCGAGCCCCTGCCGGCGCACACCCGATATCTATGGTTGGCCTATGAAATTTGGGCTACCGATATCCATGCTGAAAATGCCATACTTGTACTGAAAATACGGTGTGGCATCAAGCTGTAACCAAAAAAAAGAAATCTCCTAGATGTTAATATAAGTATAAAACTTGGGCCCTTTGGTAGAGTATAACTCCATTATGGATAAGATTTTATTTTTGTTAAATCACACAGTGTTGTTATACAGTAAAATTAACTGATGACCACACTTCGAGCACAATTAATACTGCTCATAATCATATTAAGTCACTACTCACACAACTTTTTTTCTTCATTTATATACATGAGTGAAATTGATGATTAGACATTTGAATAAAATCAGTATAGGATAATGTACATTCAGAAATAATACTATTAGTGTTTTTGATCAATTACAATCACTTGGGAAATAAGACGAGTGTTTTTATAGTCATAATAAGTTACTTGTTAGAATGTTGTGATGTGCTTGAATTGAAATAGAATTTTAAGATTATTTAGTATCCTCTTCTGATTTGACTGGTGGTAATAATATCTTCCATATTTCTGGTGTTTGCATTGAGTTATTTCTGTTGCATGTGTTGGGTGTAGACACGATGAACCAGGCAGGATTCAGTAATCAATCTCTCCGTCCACCTACAAAGATCACTTCTTAGAATCTTAACCCTCTCCCACCCTATTGTGTGACTGTGTGGTAATGCATGCAGTACAACTGCTGAGCTTTTTTCTAAATTACTTATCTTCTCGGGGTCAACCATTCTTACCTTAGCTAAATTCTTATTTTCTGACAATCTGATTACCCCCGACCTACTAGTTTGACCTATATAATTGACCTCACAGTCATTGCAAGGTATTTTGTAAATTATATTATTTTGTTTAATTGTGTCCACCGGGTCTTTTAGCCTAAAGAGCTTGTCTCTGGGCTTGACTCTTAGATGTTACCCTTGGACCCCCAACACACTCATTTCCCATTTGGGTTCCCCTTGGGGGGCCCTGGCGCCTAATGTCAGTCATTCAATGTGTTTTCTATCCACCTACATTCCCTTTTAAATATTTGTTGGGTGGTAGGTTGTTGGTTGGTTCGTTGTACTGTCAGAGTTTCTTGTTGCTGGTTGACCATCTTATCTTCAGTATCGAGCTAGTGAAGGCAGCTGTTGATGGAAGTCTACAGTAGACTGGTGGAAATGCTTTCTGTGATGTGTGAGCAGAGTCTCGGAATCATATAGAAGCATTGGCTGACTTAAAATTAATGTTGAAGTACAGCATGCTGTTTCTTATGTTGAGTTCAGTAGTTTCTTACACTGATTTCAGATTAATGGAGGCGTGTGTTGCATTTCTGATCCTATCTTTGACATCTTCATAGTTGAAACGATGGTGTTTGCGTAAATTAGGTGACTTTCTTAAGATTTCTCCTTACTAGACAATTATTACACATTATTCACAATCTCGGCGAAGCCTCTGAAGTAAAGACTAGTGATATTCCTAATTGTGATGGACTGGATGGTGCGGCACACCGTGCATGGTGAGCGAGAAGACAGGAATACGTTGGGCCGATAAGAAGATTCTAGAAGATCTGGACTTCGCGGACGACATATGTCTAATGTCACACGCATCCGAAGACCAACAGGCGAATACCAATAAATTGACAGAAGAAGTAGCAAAGGCAGAATTTCTAGTGAACACAGAGAAGACGGAAGTGATGAAGATGACCAATCAACACCAACAACAAGTACTCTTCCTTCACTTTTCTAGGCAGCATATTGTTTCAACTACAGGCAGTTCGGCACTGATGAGGATGTCAAAACCAAGATCGGAAAAGCAAGGCGGACCTTCATCACTCAGAAATCATTTTGGAAATCTGCACTGAGCTTAAAAAACAAGATTCGGATTGTCCAACACCAATGTTAAGTCAGCTGTTCTATATGGGTCAGAAACTTGGCTCACGCGTCACGAAAAGTCATTTCTAACAGGTTACTGCAGACTTTTATCAACAGCTGCCTGCTTCGCTCGATACTAAAGATCAGGTGTCCAGAAAGAATGAGCAACAAGAAATTCTGGGAACAAACCGACCAAGAGCCTATTGTTCAACAAGAATGCCGAAGAAAATGGAGATGGATCGGACGCGCGCTGAAGAAACCGTTGTGTGACATCGCATGCCAGGCCCTCGAGTGGAAAACGATGAGTTAGACATCCGAGGGTGATATGGACGAGATCGTGTTAGGAAGATATGAGGGTATATGTGCAGTCGTGAGGTCAGCTGAAGAGGACTGCAGAGAACAGGGCAAAATGGAGATGTGCTGCCGAAAACTTATGTTCCACTCGACAATCCATTGGAATAATAATTGTTATGCATTAGTTATTGTGTTGTGATTTGCTTCACATCCCTGAAAAATACTCTGGAACTAATAAACTAAGTGTTTTTATGAATTTATTAAATTTTTAAAACAATTGTCAAATAAGCTCTAAGTGGACTTGTTTTAAATGATTCTTATACTTATTATTTATCGTTCTATCTGTCTCCTTGCAAGGCTTTTAACTCATCATTTCAAATCTCTTCTGCGTCCATTTTTACTGACCGAAACAGTTTCGTTTCCACGCCTAGTTTGAAGTTGTAGCTTGAATGGTAGATCAATCTAACATAGTTTAGGGTGACCATGTATAACCCTTTGCATTTGTTACATACACACATATTAAGGTTTGATTAGTTTACGGAGTATTTTCAGGTATTTTCAAGTACCGGCAATTAATATGAAGTAATTTATGACTTAGCCACTCCTTTGGGATTTATTTTATTTTGTTAATTAGTCGGTTATTATGAAAGTGTGCGGTGGTGGCACGGCGGTAGAGTGCTCGTCAACCACGCATATATGGTTTGGGTCGACGCATTCCCTTAGCTCGCTAAGCCACTAATAAGACTGGTAAAGAGGGAAAGTTGGGCATGTGGCTAGCAACCCCATCCCGTAAAAGTAAATACCACTGCTAGCGAAACTTTAAGCCTACAGCTTGAAGCCCTATGTTCCATTGGGAACGTCAAGGAACAGAATTAAATATTAATTGAGGAGGGTGGCTAAAATGTGTAACGTTTGGGCTTTGTGGTAGTTTTTAAATCCAGGATAATTGAATAATTGGATATCATACACACCCAGTGAAACAGTATTATCTACTAGATGAAGAAGTTTCAAGCTCATTTGTACCCACAGGACTCAAAAGCTGGATTTCTATAGTTCTCATCCTTCTTCCTTCTCATTCGTCGTACTGTTTCTTTCCTTCACGTTCCCCAGTGGAACATAGGACCTCAATCTAGTGGCTTGAAGTTTCGGTAGCAGTGATTAATTTTACAAGATGGGGTCGCTAGCCTCATGCCCAACCTCTCCTCTTCACCATCAGTATTTCTGGCTAAGCGAGGTAAAGGAGTGCGTCGGTCGGAGACCAAACCATGTGCGTGGTCGGCGAGCGTCCGCTATGCCACCGACGCCTTGTCGTAGTGTTAGTAGAATTCTATACATATGCTGGACAGGTGTATGTTTGGCTGCTAGCCAAAGTTGGTAGACAGTAATTGACGTCAATGTTTATGTCGCCAATATTGGTGGTGAGAAAATGAGAACAAAGACTTTGCGTAGGCGGATACAGTTAGCATATGGATGATCTGACACAGCCACAAAGAGATGCAAGGTTAACTTTCTGTGAGAAACAACCAATCAAAAGACTGTATTTTCTACTAACAATAATCTACAATAATGTACATTGAATCTATAAATATGTGTTGATTTTCCTCAATAAACGATCTGTTGCCTGGCCCTTGTCTTCTGTTATTACAATATTAGCTCGTCTCCCAGAGAGCGAAATGACCATTTGGTGTTTAGATAACTTTTAATCTGGCTAGCAAATCACTGTTAGGTTGATATGAGTGGTATCCAACTACTTATATCAGCCAATTAGGATTAGTAGTATGTGTAGCACCGTGACTTTGTGTCTTGTTGTACTTCACAATTAACGTTTCTTTGTAATGGCAATTTTTGGTATTGACAGGTGCTGATTTTGGTGCATTGGCAACTCGTATAGGATGTGATAGAGAATCTGTTCGTGTATGGTTTTGCAATAGACGTCAATTCGATCAGCAGTGTTCTAAGAAAGGATAATTTCACTAATACACCTCTGACACATGTACAAAAATTACCAGTAGTATTGAAGCGGGAGAAGACGAAGACTTGGTAAACCAATGTTAATTTAGAAATTGGTATCTCTGTATAGCCAAAGTATGTGTACTCCTATCTTCAACGCACCACTTTGCACAGATCTTCGTGTTGTGGTACTTCTGGACTTCATATTGTGTTTCTTTGTGTTCCTTTCACGTCTCCCATGTATCTCCACAACGCTGTATCATTTGCCTTCTCTGAAATCAAATGTATCTCCCTGCTATTTGATGTTTTTATGCCAGCCGATGAACGTCTCTTTATATACTACTGATAAATCTTATCAGTAGCACTCGCCACAGTATGTTATTGTTTTTTATGTCTTACTCTTCAATCTTTTTCTGCTTCACTTGGAGAAATACATTTGCCGGTGTCATTACTTTTATCTGCTTCCTTTGTTTTCTTTATATCCTTCTGGTATGATGGAATGTACTCAAAGCAAATGTTTGTCATGTTGTATATATAACGAAATTTAGTTTCAAATGCCTTTTTTTCTATTTTCAATGTAATAAAAAATTTTACCTGAAATAGTTTGGATTTTCAGGTTTCGAGATTGTGCTCTTTCAGCAGGTAAAGATTCTTTGTTGTTCAGTGGTTCTGTCAGTGAGTTGGTAGATGTCCAAGATTCACTGGTAAAGATAGTTGTTATGGGAACTCTTCTGAAAGGTCGGGCAGAGGCGGTGTACGAAAATGTGGGGCGGGCAGGTAGTGAATAGTTGGTAGTGGAGTTGGACAGCAAGACTGAGAGATGGGAGGCAATACAGAAGTTCCGTGAAGCTAGGATTGGACGGAAATCCACTTTTACTAACGGTGAAGATGACAAGTCTACCTCGTCGCGCGCTTCCCACACTTGATGAATAGTCTGAGACACAATTGTTGTCGTCTCAGTTTATTGAAAGTGTTTTAGAACACATTGCTCAGCGATTACAACTGGTCAACTCCGCACAGCGCATGAACATCAGTGATTTCCCAAAGATGACAAAACAGATACTGAGCGCAACCGTAGCCGCAATAGAGCTACCGAGAATGAACCACTGGGAGCAGCGCGAAGTAGCGGCGCTGCCAATGAGTACTGGAAAAGGTCAGTGCTTTGAATGTAGCAAACCAGGACACTAAAGAAGATGCTGCTCAGGAAGATGGGGAAGAAAAAATTCTGGGCAATAATAATGTGTGCCCATACACTCCGACAAGACTAGAAGTAGTGGAAGCAATCGACTGGGGAGCCATGTATTCTAAATTACTAGCGAAAGGTAAATAAGTCGTGTGTTTAATACCTACAGGGGCGGCAGTCTCGCTAATGGAGAAGAATCCATATTTGAGCGTCGGACGGTATTCACTGACAGTTCAAACAGTAGGTGGACACGTATTAAAAATCACAAGCACGTGAAATATCAGCGTTTATATTGCGTATCGCAAAGTAACCTTTCTGTTTATTGTTATGCTTCAGTTACGAGGATCATCTCTTGGAGCTGATTTTCTGCGATAGGTTAGTGTTATAATCAAGGCGAAAGACGCCAACTAATCAGAACAATTTATTCTCCTCTGACTTAGTCGAACTTAAATATGGCTAAGAATGTGTAAATATGATGTGTTTATTCCTTAAAATAAAAGTTTGTTACCAAGTCTCTCATTTGCTCCCATTACAATTCTTTGTGGTTAATTCTGTTGGATGAACCAATCATTAGGATAAACTGAATTTCTCAAATTTACTATAAATGTTTATATACTGCATAAAGGTGTTATAATAATAATCACCTTATTCCAAACAATAGTAATTATATATAATGGAATTCTCAGCTGTTTTTATACATATTGCAGTAATTTAGCTCCTTTTATCAATATGTACATACATAAAATTTAGAATAGTAATAATAATATTAATTAAGAAACCGCTCTACACAGAATGTTGGTGGCGTCGGTGGCACAGTGGTTAGGACTCTCGCCGACCATGCACATGGTCCGGGGTTCGATCCCCTGCCGGCGCACACACGATATCTATGGTCGGCCTGTAAATTTGGGCTACCGATATCCATGCTGAAAATTCCATACCAGTACTGAAAATACGGTGTGGAATCAAGCTGTAAATAAAAATAAGTATAAGTCGATAGTGACATAGATAATTCATGTAATAATAATCTTTGCTGATACCATGCAGTTCAGTTGCTCGTTTTAAAAGTGTAGAAGTTCTTTTCTGACATCTGACTCTCTCTTCACACAAAACCCGTGCTAAATATGGTATGGTAGGATTGTGGTTAGGGCTGTCTGCAAGCCAAAATTGTAGACAACAATTTATGTCAATTGGGGTCAGGAGAGAAAACAAGAACAAAGCCTAACCTTGAGGAACTCAACAACCAATCACAGATATATCACCAGACTGTCTAAGAAACGGCAACAAAAAGATGACAGAACAACCTTTAGCAAGAAAAAACCAATCAGAAGACGTTGCTTCTCTGCTAACAATAACGAATAATAATGTACATAAAAATCTATAAATATCTATTGATTTTCTCAATAAACGTTCTAGTACCTGGCTATTGTCTTCTGTCGTTACAGGATGTTTATATTTAGTTGTACAATCGTAAATTCTCACGAAGTTTCTAGCTGTCTTACCCTAAAGTATGCAAGTCAAAAGTTGAGAATAAAGAGGATGTTCAGAATCAGACAAGATAACCTTAGCCAAATACTTGCAAGTGCCTGTTGACAACAATGTCAATTAGCTGAATCAAAGGCACATCACTAGCCCTACTTACAGCCTTCAGTGTTCTACGTAATATGATATGGTCTTTCTTTAGAAGCCCAGGGAAGGATAAGGGGTAAAAATAAAAGAGAATGGACAGAATACATGAGTTAATAAAATTTGAAAAGAAACTGATACCAAGATTGTTGCTGCTCTATTTTGATTGAACTAGCGTATACACATATCCTAATACTTCCTCGCGTTTACAATTGTGCCCTAACGTTGCGATTACTCGACATCCGCAACGTAATTCAAAAGGCACTTGCGAAGGAATACGATAGTGTATTGTTGCAGCAATCAACAATTCAAAAATCGAGCGAGTACAAAAGGTATCAATTTTTAACATGCAAGATTTAGAGTAATAAATAAATGAAAGTACAATTACACAATGAAAGTATAGTACGATTATGAGTAATAAAACG
Organism: Trichobilharzia szidati; assembly: GCA_944472155.2. Taxonomy (NCBI): domain Eukaryota; kingdom Metazoa; phylum Platyhelminthes; class Trematoda; order Strigeidida; family Schistosomatidae; genus Trichobilharzia; species Trichobilharzia szidati. The sequence goes on along the minus strand of OX235274.1, from coordinate 30,938,606 downwards.
GGTCACTACAATAGCCCCTCCGTAGAATGCAGGTAAATGAAGTTTACCTGTATTCGGAATGATATTGTAAATTACAAGGACAAAAAAAATATGAAAACCGAATTGAGGCTTTTTAGTTTTCTGAGGTTCGATTATAACTGTATATATTCGAAAATGTTAACAACTTTGAAACGAACTAAAATGTTTAGAAAGTTGTGCAACATGTAACAATAAAAGCAGAAAAATTATTATTAGAATAATAATGAGGTTGTTATTGTAAGGAGTTACAGAATAGATTTATATCTTAACATACAGTTAATAGCATAGTAATAAGGAAGTATGGAAATGACTTGGGTAAACATTCAGTTACCTCTATTTCCATGAAAGTTGGTTGTACAAGTGGAATTGTACAAGAAGAGATGGCTGTGCCAGAGAAGAGTGCAGCGGTAGCTGCTGCTGCTGATACGGTTGAAAGTGAACGTCCGTCAGCATGTTGTTGTTGTTGTTGCTGGCTGTTGTTACTCGGCGTTGAGGAGTAACTTGAATTGATGTTTGCTGAGGTTGGAGAGTAGCAGTTGGTTGATTGATAGCCATTCCAACAAGAGCAGTTGGCATAAGCTGTGGTAAACCAGTGGTTTGAATCAGCTGACCGTTAGGACCAACAGTCATGACTTTTAATGGAGCTCCTGGTGCCAGAGTGATAAACTGGGGAGTAGCATAGGAGCGTGCAGCCACAGTACCAGGTTGACCACTGACAGAGACGTCAGTTGCCATCATTGTTGCTTGTTGCTGATGTTGTTGGATATAAGCTTGCTGTTGAGCTGGTTGTAACTGATGAGCTTGTGCTTGAATCTGTTGTTGTTGAGGTGATTGGGTAAACTGTTGTAATTGAACAGCTGTAGGACCGGCTTGAGTAAATGGAGTTGCAGACCATTGTAAGAGTGTTTGTACACCTGTAGACAATGCTGAAGCTTGAGGACAGAGAACTGGAATTGAGGTGTTGCATAACAGCCAGCTGTTACAGCTGCTTGAGTATCAGGGTGAACTGGGATAGCAGCCGCTGTGCCGCCAGGTCCGGAAGTACTTTTAGCAGAAATATCAGTAATTATACATCCAAATGTTATGAAGTTATAAAAGTTAATGCGATGTGTATACTTCGAAATGATGTAGTCCATCAATCAGCTATGTCGGGCTCGCCAATTTGTTGCTGCTCTATTTTGACTGAACTAGAATGCACGTATATCTTAGTACTTCTTCGCGTTTATATCTGTGTCCTAACGTTGTGATTACTCGACATCCGCAACGTAATTCAAAAGGCACTTGCGAAGGAATACGATAGTGTATTGTTGCAGCAATCAACAATTCAAAAATCGAGCGAGTACAAAAGGTATCAATTTTTAACATGCAAGATTTAGAGTAATAAATAAATGAAAGTACAATTACACAATGAAAGTATAGTACGATTATGAGTAATAAAACGGGTCACTACAAGATAGATATTCGATTTCTTCCCAATCATAGTGCTGTCAATATTACAGGAATAGTATGACTGATTCAGTCCACGTGAGTTTTGTTCGCATCTGTAACTAAAATCAACAATGTGACATTTAGATGGATTTACTTTAAGACCATTTGTTAATATCAGACAAGAATCTACTCATATAAGAACAATCCAAAGCAGAAATGGTTAGATCATCGGCATAATTAATGAAGGTAGCTTTGGAAGAATGTGGAAGGTCATGCAAAAATAAAGAAAAAGGAATGAAGAGAGTACAGAACCTTGAGACACACCAGTTTCCGTTAGCAACGAAATGGAGCACTTTCCATTCAAACCAGCATTTGGTTTTTTACCCAAAAAATAAGACAGCCACATTGTGACCCAGTGTAACAACAGAAGACAAGGGCCAGGCAACAGATCGTTTATTAAAGAAAATCAACACATTTATAGATTTTAATATACATTATTGTAGATTATTGTTAGTGGAAAATACAGTCTTCTCACACAAAGTTAACCTTGCATCTCTTTGTGGCTGTGTCAGATCATCCATATGCTAACTGTATCCGCCTACGCAAAGCCTTTGTTCTCATTTTCACACCACCAATATTGGGGACATAAACACTGACGTCAATTACTGTCTACCAACTTTGGCTAGCAACCAGCTCTCGCCACACCAGGACTCAGTGTTTGCTGAAATCAGCTTGCTTAGTGAAAGTGCCCCAAGAATGGAGTCCAAAAGGAGGCTTGAACAAACTTTGCGCCTTTATCAAGACTTCAAACAATACTGTGGTGAAGCACAACGACGGCATCCAATGTGCTTCTACCGCATTTGTAAGCAAACTGCTTTGAATCTATAAAGGATTTCAGATGACGTTTAAGAACACGCACGAGGAATTTTTCGATAGGTGTGATTGCAATTGGCCTAAGCTTTAGACCTGATTCAGAGGATGACTTTGATACAGGCACCACCTTTATTTCTTTCCAGATAACAGCTACTGTATCCCTATGAAAAGATGCATTACGGATTTGAGTAAGAGGCTAACGAAAAGTATCAGCACACTTGTGAAGCAAAATGCTTGATACACCATTGCGTCCTAGGGCTCTATTTAATTATTTTATCCCCTTGGGTTCCAAGTGGAAAATCAGGCTTCAAAAACACACCTCTACTTCGTTCTATTTTCTGCTGTCCTCTTTACCAATATTCTCTCATTCCATCCTCACTACACGATCTATTCCATATCACGCTCACAAAAAAGCCCAATAAGCCATTTCCCGTTCGGGTTCCACTGGAGCAACGAAGCGGTACGCAATATAATTCGACGATCTCCTCAGTGTGTGCCTTATCCATCTCCATTTTCTCCTACAAATTTGGTGGATAAAAGGCTCTTGGTTGGCTTGTTCTTAGATACAGCTTCTTGATCCTAATTCTTTCTGGCCGACTAGCCATTTGATAATTTGTATGGAGACAGTCAAGAGGATAGCTGCTGATAAATGTCTGTAACCTGTTGGAAATCGTTTTCATGATGCGTAGTGCAAGTTTCTGACTCGTATGGAAGAGTTGACTGACTTCCTATTCGTGTTGAAAATCCGGATCTCATTCTTCACAACGGCTGAATGCAGAAGATTTTCAAACTGGTTTCAGGTTGATGAAGGCAAATCTTGCATTTCCGATTCTGGCCGGCTTTGATGTCTTCATCCTTTCCGCCTGTGGTTGAGACGATAATTGAAGGAAGTGTAGCGGTAAATAATTCCCCAAAATTATTGACCACAGCAATCATCACTGAACATCGGATGCTGACCCTCACTGTTTAAGTCGACTTGTTTATCTGAAAGCTTCCGGTCAAGCATCCTTGCCATTTGGTACTCCGTCGTGTCACGTACGTGCACGATCACTAGCCAGCTAAGCATTCACTTCAGCCTGCGATTTGGTCCCGAAATATATGTCGTACTTTGGATGAATAAATATGGTCCTTTGCTTTGTCTTTGGTACACGACAAACGAATATTATAGAAGTTGTTGGTATAATATCTTGCGTCAGTATACTCCGTACAATTCGCGAACGTCGATACCATCAACCTCTAAACTAGAGAGCCCGACAGCGGACTTTATCTTCAATAAATTCGCAGATAAACCTGGTGAGTTCGTTCCTTTTTGTCTTTGTTCTTGTACTATATTGTAATCGGCATACATTTCGTATTCGCTCAACCGCCGCAACCAATCAGCTCATACCATATTGGCCAGATAATGCTGAAACGTGGTTTCAGATAGCTGAGTCTGATTTTTGTGAGCATGTGATAACCGATCAACGTTCACAGTTCCTCGCAGGTATTCACGCCCTACCGCAGGAATTCAGCAAGGCCGTAACTGTGCAGATGTCGAGTCCAGAGGCAATTAACTCAAAGCATCCCTCCTCAGGAGAAACGTTCTCACGGATCGATAGCGTCTGGATGAATTATTTCGTAACATAGAGTTAGGGGATCAGTCAGCCTTGAGCATACTGGCAAGAATGAGAGAGGTTATTAGCCAAAGTCAGTTCGATGAAGGACTGTTCAGAGAACTCTTCTTATGCAAACTGCCACAGTCAGTACAGACTGTGCTGGTGACACTTCAGGGTGTTATCATAGATGACTTAGCTGTTTCTGTTGATAAAATTCTGGAAATAACTAAACGTTCAATTGCTGATATATGCTCGGTGGCCAAACAGACTTCGAGTAAAGGTACTGCAATGTTAGAGTTATGCAACTCCATCCAGCATCTGCTTAGGTCAAACATGCCTAGTAATCCCTCCTGCCATCGTTGTAAATCTCCTCAACGGCAAAACGCACGTGGTCGATCTAGGTCCAAGCCACGTTCACTGGAAAACCCTGACTGGTGCTGGCACCACAACACCTATGGCCACGAAGCGAAATGTTGCCGTAAACCTTGTAACTTCAGCAATGTCTCAAAGTCTGTGGGGAACTATCCCGCCGGCACGCGTTAGCGGCAACCGTCGCCAGTGGCACTAGCCGCTTACTTTACATCCATGATGTAATCAGCCAGACTAGATATTTAGTCGACACAGGCGCCGAAGTCAGCGTCCTTCCTGCTACAGCAGCAGATCGACAGAAGGAACCTACCTTCAACTTACAGGCTGCAAATGGAAAACAAATTGCAAGCTTCGGTAGGAAATATGTCTATCTGAACGTAGGTTTACGCAAACCTATTCAGTGGATTTTCCTTCTCGCCGACGTCACAACACCCATCATCGGCACGGACCTACTTGATCGTCATGATTTACTCGTAGACGTCCGCCGAAAACGACTGATAGATAATACAACTAGACTATCTATCAAGAGCATCACCTACATAGGCCCCAGCTTGTCACTCTTTAAGATGAAGGTAATTGTCAATCCAACTTTTCAACCGATTGTTGATAGATATCCGGAACTTAATTGCCTGTCTAACTACCTACCGTGCATGACCAGCAATATTATGCACCACATCAAAACCTCAGGACAGCCTGTGACATCTAAAGCACAACGACTGGTTCCTGACAAACTACGACTGCCAGGTGATTTTGTTTCTCCCTCGAGCTTCTCACCAGCGGTAGATCACTCCTCATACGTCAGCAGGCTTACAAACGCAATGCGTTCAGTTAAACCTGCTCCCCTTCGATCACAGTCCATTGATGTCTTTGCTTACCCGTGTTTGAAAACTTCTTCACATGTATTTGTTCGTTGCGACTCTGTGCGTCGCCCTCTAGAACCCCCGTATGACGGACCATATAAAGTAATTAAACGTACAGATAAATTCTTCGTCTTAGACAAAACGGCCGCGAAGACACCGTCAGCACTTATCGTCTGAAACCGGCTTACTTGGAAGGTAATCCTATCAGCCTAGAGCTAAACGTACCTGATAATCCACAAGTAATTAAATATCCTCTAGTCCTCGAAGAACTCCCTAGCACGGCGAAGGCCACCGAAACTTCGGTTGAGCCCTCTAAGAGAACGCGTTCTGGACGTCACGTAAGATTCCCAGAATACCTTCACACCCACATCACATAAATGAGTGGTGCGATTCACCCAATTAAAGCCAGTGTCTGAAAATAAGTTCAATTATAGAAAAGATTACTTCATCCAAATACACTCCGATGAGCCTCAGAATTGCCTACATGATGACTCAGACATCTCAAAATAATTCAGCGGAAGAAGTGGTTATCGAAAGCACGTCGTCTTGGAGAGTCCAGGTCTCACGTTCGTAGGCTCATACTTTACCCATCAAAGGGTTGTAAGTATTACCTGAGACACTTAGACCAACGGCTAGAGATAGCACATGTTGCAGCGTGCAGCTATTGTTTTAACTTTGAGGTTAGAAATTAAGTGTGTCAGCACTCTCACAGCTGCCTAGATGGAAAATTCTTCAGTATTTCAACTAGTCCATCAGCTTGATGTATTGCAAGTTCTTGCTAATCCTGTGACAACACCTCACTCCCGGACAGTGCAAGACGCAAATCACATCCATTGCCAACTGATCAAGGTCGATTTATGTAGCCTGTGTGTCATCGCACTGCACGACGATAACGTCTTCTTACTTAGAATACGAAAACCTTCTGCTCAACTGGTATACAAACAGCCATAAAAATTGTCTTTAGAATGTGACAAGTGGCAAAGTTAAAGTTAAATGCTAGAAGTGGGCAATCGTATCTACTGATAGTTAAGAACAGTAGTGGCTGGTAGTTGTATGATTGAATCTGTCTGAAGTGGCTTTTATAGGGGGATTTGGAATATCAATAAATGTTTCAAGAACGCGTCATCTAACAGACCATTCCAAGCAGCGGTCCTGTCTGATCAACATAATACTCTCCTGATGTCAAGAATCACAGATATTGTTGGTTTGCATCACAGTATTCTGAACACTGACCAAGAGTGATCCGCGCTACCACGACCTAGATGAAACCCAGCCAAGTTTTTGGGACTGTATGACAGCTAAATGATAAGAGTCTAGTCATCTGAATATTATCCGCATTAAGCAAGTCCCTTCTAAAGATAAGAACAATAATTATCACACTGCGCGATTATGTGATACTTAATCACGTAAATGAAGTTAAGTTCTGGCTGAAGACTCGTAACCATTTTAATAACACCAGGAATGATTTTATTGAAACGACTGACTTGGAGTCGTTTAATAGTTGAACTTCTTCTAAGAACAGGATCGACTTTAAATAACCATAACTCTATAGACACAAGAAAACATGTGGTTACCAAAGGAACTCTTTCTCAAAGTGCTGCACTCATCACTAATGACAGTTTGTAAACGTGTAGTGGATCAAAGAAGTTCACCAACTCAATTAACCTAAGCCGCTTCACCGTTTATCCATGCTGACTGAAACATATGATGGCCAATGTAATTTTAGAGCATCAAGAGCTCGGCAGCTTCGTTGTGATGTGATTATCTCCTTCTATACTCTCTTCAAATCATCGTCAATAAGTGCGTCCTGCAGCAGCCGTTGTTGCTATATTCTCCTTTTGCTAGCTAAGGCAGTGTTAGGAGTGTCCTGGCCACCAGGTCGGGTGGGGCAGATTGAAGAGTCAGCATGTAACTTGGTGAGTGCTCAAGTTTAACAGGAATGGTTGACACACATCAATCGTGAGTGTTATATCTAGTCGATACCGGCGGGAAACGAGTTCAAAGTCATCCAAGCAGCCTAACTAACTGGTTTCCTACAGACGGACCAAGCTATATCACTGTAACAGCCATTTGTTTTTTCATATTCTGTAGTGGTTGTTTATTTCTCCTTGAATCTTGAGTGGCTTTGGATTTACCTGCAGAATCGGGTGCAGAAATTTTAGTGACGCAAAACAGCTTATGATGACTTTTATGGTCACCACGAGGTTACCACTTGAGTCTGAAGAATATGACAGCATGGTCGAAATTCAGAAGAATTGTATGAAGTGAGCGCTAACTTTATCGGAAGCTGGCATGAAAGTGATCCCTATAAGTCCACGCCTGACTAGCAGAAGAAAAAGTGAAGGCAATACCATGACAGTCTATGTTTCAGACGTTGGTGCTAGTTAGAATTAGCTTACGGTCTCTGTGAAATTGCAGAAGATGGTCCCTATTATCTGACCTGCGATTGGCAGCCCATACGATCGCCTATAGATTTTCTCCCTGAGATTTGACACCCAGCTTAATTGATGAAGATACCGCATAGAAATGAAATGTTTGTAGGTGTCACTTGTTTGAAGTGACTTGGGTGATGGAAGAACTCACACTTCACTGCAACCGACCTGCTATCCGTTTGTGAGTAAGCATAAGAAATTTGATTCAGAATTCCTACAGGAAAGTTATTTGATGCACTCAAGACATTGGTTGAGTGTCTCTGAGTCATAGCGTGCATTAGCGCTGAAACTTTTTAGGGTCCTACCCAATCCTGGTTGTTCTCAAGTTCGCATCAGTAGCGAGAAGGTCCATATGATATGCTTGAACGATATGCATGGTGTCAGAATATCTGTTTTGGTATAGCATGGTAAGCTAGCCTTGAAATCAGCTGAACAGTGAATCCAAACACTGCAGACACGCCCATATTTCAAAAAATATCGAAAAAAGGTAATAGCAGATGTAAAACAAAAATGCAGCAGTCCCTGTGTAGGCATAACAAGGTGGTAACAGACGACTGGACCAGTCACAAGAAAGACAGGTTCCAAGTAACTGTCCTGTATCTACAGTTAAGGCTTAAAACCCCACATCGAAGAAGAATACTGCCCTAAAGAACTATTTTTAAGCCTTTGATTTAAAGTCTCAGCAACAGACCCGCAGTTAAACGTCATCAGCCTCGTTACTTCGGTGACTGAAACAATTTCACATCATTTATTGCTTCATTTTTCTAAAGACCGTGGGGCACATTAGTTGAAAATTAGAGCTTTTGAAACCCTACTTAAATAAGTATAATAATTTGTATTTTGTATAACTGGGCTGCGTCGGTGGCATAGCGGTTAGGACGCTCGCCGACCATGCACATGGTCCGGGATTCGATCCCGACCATTCAAGATTATAAAACACTGTCTTAAGTGGTGGTGGCAATTCTGATCAACATATTTGCAGGAGAAAAGCAGTTTTCAAGTCCCGAAAATTACATGTGTGAGACATGAGACGTACATAATCTACGAACTCTAGGTCTTCTGATGTATTTTGGAGGTCCAATGTATAGTCCTCTTCCCCCTTCTCTCAGTCAGCTACATGATCCAATTCACCACAGTTGAGAAAATTGCCGGTAACAACAGGTAGCCTTGGCTAACTCCTGTCTTCAGTCCGAAGGCATCACAACAACTTATCAGGTGAATGAGACTCATACGCGTTTGCGACATCCCAGAGATAATGCTTTTCTGGGCTATTTCAAGGTCAATGAAGTGAATTGGCATGGTTGGCTCACGTTCTAGGCTATATTCAACGATGTACAGGATTGCAATCGTATCTGCGTATGACTTACTCTCCCTAGTTGAGCCTGTCTCTGTGAAATCTTCCATACAGGGCCGCTACGAAGACATCATTTATAGATAGGTCTTTCAGTGTCCCATTGTAAGATCTGAATTGTAGTCTATCTGCAGGTTTTCCGGAAGCTTTCAACTTGACCCTGAAGGTTTCCTGCACTGCACAGTGGCCTGAGTTCACATATGTCCCTCTCACTGATTTCATGTGCAGCAGGATGTATTTTCACTTTCTTGGTATCTAGATGAAGTCTATTTTATTTTTGTTGTGTTAGTGTTGTCTTGTGTTTACCCTTATGCATGTAAAAGCTAATTCCAGTCATCGATGCGCTGAGGGCACAAAAGCTTGTAAAGACTTTTCCGTTCTTTTTTGACCCACTGAGCACTTCCCCACCAACGTTGAGTTTTTCGACTTTGCTGTGCCATCTCACCTAGGCATTTATGTATCCGATTAGAATTTAGATGTTGCCATCTGTCTGATTTCTCTCCATTACTGTTCCCCTTCTGTCGTTAGAAATGTTCTCCCTTCCGCTATTTTTTCAGAGACTGATTTCCGTTTAATCGGCTATCTTTGTCTACTAGGGCTATGGGTCAAGTCAGATTAGGAAAAGCGAAGTTAGCTTTGGAGGCCGTCAGTGTAGAAGCTTGCAGAGTCTCATTTGAAGTTCATGTAGAAATGTAAGTGATCTTAAGCGGTGGAGAAAGATTATCTTCATGCTTTCAATATTATGATGGGTGCAAGATCCTCCCATAGCATTCATTAACCGATATTATGGGAATTCTTAAATTGCGAAATGGATTTAATGTTAGTGAGAGGACCGAAATATTTGGCTGGCGGAAAATAGAATAGGAGACTGCCTACAGAGTTCTTCATTCTTTCTCGTTCCTATTATTGCCTGCATATTCATAACTCACACCTGATGAACCACGCAACAGTGCTGTTGATGTACTGACAACAAAATTTTCGGCTGCTGCAGCAGAATTAAATTAGTTGGAACATTTTAGTTGTCAAAATCAGCAGAAATGAAAATAAACAATCTCGATTTAATTATAAAAATTACTAAAGATTCTATTCATTATAGTTTTTTTTAAAGCTTCTGTCCAGGTCGAATTTCGGTTTTGTTTTACTACACAAAACCATGAACCTAGAGTAAACAACATTTATTTGAACTGAGAGTCATCTTGCAGTTATGACAGAACCACCTGACAGTCAGAATGTGGCACTTATAAAAGCATCTGATAAAGACGTGAACCCAGTTAAATTTTCAGAGAGCATCACAAACCAGAATGTCTTGTAATTCGTAGTGAAATTATTTTTATAATTTTAAAACATTTTAGAGACTTCGGTAACGTTAATGCTCTTGTAGTTAGAATAACAAATGATAACAAATATTGGATCATTGGTCTTTCAAATGGTACAATAGTTGTACGAATATTGTTAAATTTTCTTAAGTTGATTTTCCATTTTTAGTTATTACCCACAGAAGACAGTGGAGATAATAAAAATAATTTCTATACCCTTCATGCGGATAATGAAGTACTTCCGTGTGCTGATTTACAGCCTGTCCCCTATTCGAATGAACACAGCCAGACTAATCGACATTTACTTTTAGCAGCATGTAAGTTAATAATTGTGTCTTAGAAAAATGATAAGTTCCATTAGACAAGCTGCTCATATATGTCCAGTTTCCAAAACAGGTGCTGTCATTGAGCATTTATAAAGAATTACGTATTTACTTACTTAACACTCTGGTTACACATATCTTGTACTTTATGTAATTCCCTAAAGTAATTTATGAATGTATGAGTTATATGATAAAATATAAATCAGTAATCTTTTTGAGGGCAACTATTTTATTACTTATATAGCTGAATCATGATTTCAGAGCTTAACTTTTTTCAAAATATTTGTTTGTTGCCTACACCGTCTAGAGGGTTACATGTTCATGGACTAGTGACAGATGTTTTTTTTCCGTGGCCGATTTGTCACTACAGTATACTTACAGAATTGAGTTGCTTTTTAAAATTAATCTCAGAAGTCGTGGTAAATTACTCAGATTTACGAAACGTTGCTTCTTTACATCTCAATCTCCTTAAATTTAAATAAAAAGTAGCATAAAAATAATTAACCATGTAAATTTGGCTGTTGTTGTTTTTCAAGTAAAGTAGAATTATTACAGCACTTTGTGGAAAACACTTTTTACATCTAGAAAATAACTTGCCAACAGTCTTACTTAGCCCTCCAATGTAAATAGTGGTTCTAAGGGGATAAAAGGGGTCATAATGTAATAAGATATGAAGTAGTTATTCTAAATGGTGAATAAAATCTGTAGCTCATCTGGTTGCTTTTGATGTTGAGCTCTGATGAGTTGAAATCTTTTATTACAAATCTGGTTTACACCAACATACATAAGCTGGTCCCAGTATTAGGAGATCAGGAATTCTGTGACACTCCTAGAGTCTCTTTTGTTTAAAATTTCACATCGTTTCTGTTAACTTGTGTCTTAGTTGTAGATATACTTTGGTATGAAGTAATGAGTATCATATCTTTTGACTTCTGGCTTATTTTTTTCGATATTATGATAATGTGGGTATCTGCTCTTGCGAAAAAAGAGCTCTTCACAGTTGATACAACTAATTTTATAGATGATGTTGGTTTTGTATTCTTTTGCTATGAAATTGTCCGGTCCACTTAGTATTAAGTGAATTAACTCTTTTGATCTCTTATCGACTCACATTGCTAAAAATTGCAGTATTCTTCCTCTAATCTCAGAAAATACTTCCTATATGTAAAAAATTATATTTGTAAAATATCAGCGATATTGAAATAAGTAATTCCAACGTTTCGTTCGGCAATCTGGTTGAAAAAATTTCAGGAGGACAATTTTGCGGTGCCTGTTTTACTTGAGCGAAAACATTTTATGGTAGAATCGTATCGATATGGGCTATCCTAAAAGACTGTCAGAAGACACTGCCGTTCTATGCTTTTCAGGAAACCAGTTCTTCAGTTTGCTTTAGCCTTTTTGAGTAATTAATGTCGAGTGTATCCTGCTTGATTGTTGTTGTTGCAACTGAGTTTCTAGTATATATGGGTTTACTTTTCCTGTACTTGTGTTTTTAACTTTGATACATTTTTTCCTCGAACTTTGACTTTTAAAAGTGAGATCTTTTTGTTTCACTACTTCTGTTTTAAATTGGATTTCGTTAGACAAACTGTTGATTCAGCCGTAAGGGCTTTCCGAACCTCATCTTCTAATAGTGATAGAAGATCCATCTGCATTGTGTATTCAAAGTTTTTTCACTTACTAGTATAACTATGGTTTCTGACATTTTATAAAGACTAAGAAAGTTGGCTCTGATATAAATAATCTCATAGGCGTCTATTTGGTTTGTTCAGCTGGATTGAAAGCAACCTGTGAGGTTAATGCAGCTTGAACATAGTGCTTTTGTCCGTTTAGGGAGGTATCTGCCACTTTCGGGTGGATATGGTGTGTAATTTCCTTAGTTAGCTTTAGTCTAATTCAAGTGAACTACTCTGTGATATAAATAAACCACAATTTCAGTGTCATTTAGTTGGATCTCTTTTGATATCTCCGAAAACTGAGTTACTCACTTGATAAGAAAATCTCAGAGTTATGTTAGATCTTTAAAAAATTTCTTTCTCGCGCTCAGAAGTGAAAACCTTCGCTGGGGACGATTTAGATTACTGTTGATTAGGTATGTCTAACTAGTTAGATTTCACTCACCAACAAACTTCATCTGTAATCTAACCTGATTTCATGTTTTTACCTAAATTCTTCTTCATTCAACTGTCTAATGTTTATGAGTTGCTGGCGTAAAAAATTATCCTGATCAAGTCTTCCACTTTCTTGGTGTATTCTTATTTCCCTATAAATACTGTGTTCACCGTTCTCTTCAATCTTTTTAAAGTATTTTATTCTTGAGTACTGAGTTAAATATTGCTGTGTTTCACCTTGATTATGCGAGGATAATTTAACAAATTTCTGTTAGATCTCTTGATTTGTTTTTGGAGATTTGACTAATTACTCTAACGAAGGAGGGCATCACCATTCTTGGACTATGCACCTCAGAAAATAAAATAAAAGTAAAAATGTAGCTATTTATGTATCCATTTATTCCTGTTACTCCCCAAAATAAAATTCATCCCACCAAGACGTATTTGCTGGAAAGAATAATGATTTCAATTCTCCAATCAACATCACATCCCAACCGTTTTTACACATCTTTTAAGCCCAGAATTCTTCAGAAGCAGGTTAATTTTTTTTTGAATTCAAACTTACGAAAGTAACTATTTCAATGAATCTATATAACATCAGAGATTATTGATCAAGCATGCAATTGCATCAATTGTTTCACTATCTACAACTGTCATCAAGTGGCGACATAAATTAACACAATGAATATATATCTAAGTTTTTCAGAAGATATCACTGACATTCTGTAACAAAAGAAATAATTTGACATGGACAACCTATCCCATAAGCATTTAAAATTTGCTTATATGCACATAATAGTAATATATATATTTTCCTCAAAATCTGATAATTAAACAATTGTTCGTTGTAGGGGAGATCTCTTTCTATCGTGTATAGGTGGTATTATTGTTTGATAAAACTCAAGATTTATCTAGAGAGTAATACAGTATTTTCACTTTAGGCATATTTTAAAAGGCCCAAATATATGCATAAATATTGTTTGCGTTAGAGAAAAATAATCTATTCTAATACAATATATATTGTTGTGACCAGGACATTGAACAATGTACTTTATATCACACTGTCATTGAATGCACTGTGACTTAATTTAGGATTTAAGTAAACTAAATTCAAATCATACCTCACTGATTCTCTTAAGAGTCATATATTTATATATAGGTGCTAGTATATAACAGGCTGGATTCAGGAAACATAAATTATGCGCTGACCGAATTGCAACACTACGCGTCATAATCAATCAAGACTTTGAAGTGATAATAGGGGTAAGGGAAGGCTGCCTACTACCGCTGAGGATTCTTCAAAATGTGGTAAAGTGGACCATACAAAAGACATCTGGGATGCGTTAGGTCACCAAAGTACTGTAGAAAGTCTGGATGGTCGCGGATGATTCACGTCTAATCTTATACAAACTTGAAAAGTTGCAGGCAAAAACCAACAGGTCGACAGAAGAGGCATTCAAGAAAGGACTTTAAGTGAAGATATAGAAGGCATAGATGATGAAGCTACTTAACCAACAATAAACATCAATCAATCAATCACAATCAAAGGAGGAAATCTAAATGATGTCGTCTCCTTTGACTTACTTAGACAACATTATTCCAACTACAGGCGCTACAGATAGCGAAGGGGAAGCAAGCCATAGGTTTGTTAATTTATGACCAGTGTGGAGATGTACATAACTCACTACAACGGACAACATTCAAATTTTCAATACCGAATTAAAGTCACTTCCGTATTCTTCAGGGACTTAGCGCGAACGTCACCAAAAACATTTCCAACAGGCTACCGAAGACTTTCGTCAACAGCTGCCTTCTATGAACACAGAAGATTAGATGAACAGAATGAATAAACGACAAGTAACTCTGGCAAAAACCAGCCAGTCAACAATCTATGTGGAGCTGTGGTCCATTGGTCTATGCTCTCGGGTTCCAACCAGTGGTTCATGGATTCAAACCTTGATCCACTTGCCAAGATTCTGTCAACCAGGTATTACCCCGGTATTACACAACAGATGTGGCCAACTTCAGAGGGAGATGCTTTTTATTGTTGAGTGATATTCAGCATTTTATTCACTCACTGATCTATACCCAGCAGCACACGTTGAAGAAAAATTCAAGTGACGTCACACTCCAGACTCTGGAGTGGTACCAGAATGAGAAATGACGAGATGGGTCTCTGAGGCTGACATGGAGACTATGTAAAAATGGGATTTAAGCTTTTGTGCAATGGTAGAGCCAGATAAAAGAGACAACAGTGGACAGAGTAAACTGAAGATGTGCCTCTGAATCCTTATGTTCCACTCAGAATCCAAGGAACAGTAACAATAATTAAATGAAGACAGAACTTGAAAGAATTTAATTTTAAATTTGTTAGTTTAACTTTATTACACAGTGAAACAGATATTTACTGAAAAATATTTCAATCCAAGTTATCTTTTGAGACTGAAATTCATGGCATACCTCGTATCTTTCCAACTTCCAACTTCTTTTTATTTTAGGTATAATAAAGTCTTCTGCACACCGTTTACAATGAGATTATCAATTTCTCTCTCAACTTTTCTGTCCATTTATCATTTTGATTACTACTTTTGTGTATTACTTTAAGTCCTACAGTTCTTCTAACTTTCTCCATGGATTTTATGTCTCGCTGAATCTTGCCTAATTTTTTTTACTTCTTAACAATCTAACTGATCCTCAATCAGTAGTGTCACCTGTGTGTACTGACCTCACAATCACTGCATAAAAGCAAATAAGCTAAATAAGCAAAATGCATAAAATATTTAGGTTTCAATGGCCAATTATTATTTATTTGTTTATTTACTATTATTCCGTTGGGTTCGGAGTGCACCATGGGAATTCAGCAGCTCATCTCTATTTCATCCAGTTTACTGCAATCCTGTTTAGCTGGCTTGACGATAGCCCATAAACTCCCATCTAATCCCCACATGATCTCCTATGTGTCACCCTCGGACTCACGTCCGATTCGCCGTTTCCCATTCGAATTCCATTCAATAGCTTGGCGCATGCTGCCACTGAACACTCTTCTCAACTAGTCTCTGTTTCATTTTCTTCTGCAAATTTTTTAGGAAATAGGTACTTTATTGGTTTGTTGCCAGAGTTCTTTACTGCTCATCCTCTGTGGTCGGCCATCTGATCTTCATTAAAGAACCAGTGAAGGCAGCAACTGATAAAATTAGGAATTAGCCTGTAGGAAATGCTTTACATGAAGCGTCAGCCAAGTGTTTGAACCTTATAGAAGCAGTGCCGACAATCTAAATCTCGTTGTTTATGCTGAGTGCAGCAGATGTTCAGACGGATTTTAGATTGATGAATATCCATCTTGCTTTTCCAATAGTTAAATCAAACTGAAACATGATCTTTGGACAACACTGATGAGTTAGCGACTAGTTCACCAGTTGTCGCATCACTATCTATTTTTGTTTTCCTTCACGTCCTCCAGTGGAACATAGGGCTCCAAGCTAGTGGCTTGAAGTTTCTGTAGCAGTGTTTATTTTACAGGATGGGGTTGCTAGCCTCATGCCCAACCTTTCCTCTTCACCAGTATTATTTCTGGCTTAGCGAGGTAAAGGAGTGCGCCGGCCGGGGATCGAACCCCGGACCATGTGCATGGTGAGCGAGCGTCTTAACTGCTATGCCACCAACGCACAATATCCATTACTGTCTGCTTTTGGAGCAATGTGTCGGCTTGACCCTGAAATAATTCATAATCTTAATTTGGATTTCAGACGTATAAGTTTGTAACTGAAAATTACGAGGTTTTTTCTCGTACCTCATTTATTTGCTTGTCGAGTGATAAAGAGCTGTAAATCACAGCAAGATAGTTTACCCCGACGTCGAAAAAGCACAAAGCTGAACGTCGATTCGTTATCAAACTTCAAGAATACACTGTTACAGGAGTTCGCCATGAGCTGACATTATTTAGAGGACCATTGGAGACCAACAGGAAGTACTGTATAGCTGTTTCTTACTAGTTTGTGACTCTTCGGTGGTACGCACCCACAAGGGTTCTAACCCAGAACCTTCTGGTCACAATGCAAACTCTTATACCATTAAGCCACTGGGGCCTGATCTCATGGCCAGTCCATGAATTCTAACTTCCACTTATTCTCGATACAGCAAGACCACTAGCCATTTTTATCGGCGGCGAGTATTTGTCCGCATACTCGATCTGATGTACTTCGCTGGTCATGGATACCCACTAGAACCCCAGATATCTACCTACTTGTATAGGGCCAGTCGTTATTGAGCATATCAGTGATATTCAAGTATTGGTTTGTAGGTATTTGATTGATTGGTCAAAGGATTTCATCATAAGCCAACTTCGTCTTATAACCAGGAGGTCTCTCCTTCGAACTCCGGTGTGTGCGTACTGATGAAGAATCCCGAACTGGGACGAAAAGGCTGTCCAGTACTCCCAGGTATTCCAATGGTTCTCTAGCCAACATCAGCTCATGATGAAGTCCTGTAACCAATCAATCAAATCCCTACAAAGCAATACTTGATTTCACTATCTGTACGTTTTAAGTCTATGAATAAATATGGCATTGTGAAACAAGTATTATTCAAACTTCAATCAATAAATTCCATTTATTTATTTGCACTTTTTTAATTACTTTTTATCAAGATGTATCTGGTCATGCACGTCTATGGCATTATACAGGAGCTACGAAATCTTCACGTCTTTTGGCCACTTTCACAGAGGAAAGAATTACAAATCCATCGGATATTCAACCAAGAATAAATGCTGAGAAACCAATGAATCAAATTCTAGCCTGTTCATGTTCATATGATGCTAAACGTTTTATAACAGGTGGAGATGACTGTCATCTTAGAGTGTATGATTTGAAATCTCGCACACGTCTACGTGTATGTAGTTCAAGG
Source organism: Trichobilharzia szidati (assembly GCA_944472155.2). Lineage (NCBI taxonomy): Eukaryota > Metazoa > Platyhelminthes > Trematoda > Strigeidida > Schistosomatidae > Trichobilharzia > Trichobilharzia szidati. The sequence goes on along the minus strand of OX235274.1, from coordinate 30,921,028 downwards.
TAAGCATTAGTTCAATAGATATAGTTGTTTAAACGTGTCTAAGAATTGAACTATCTACCCACTGAGGCAGAATCCAAAGGCCCATCAGTTTTAACCTCTACCGTATTGCGAAATATAGCGTGACCGCAAGGTGATGTCCTCAGTGAATGTATGTCCTTACGTCCAGCTTGGTAGACTCTGCTAGTCACCTTCATCCTTCAATCAGTTATTAGCAAGTAATCAGCAGATTAATTTTCAAAAGTTTGTTTCGGTTGATCACAAATTGGTTTCAGTTCGATTCCCGGTTGGATCATGTGTACTTACTGACGAAGAGTCTCGAATTGGGACGAAATAACTGTTGAGTACTCCCTAGTTTGCAGTGGTTGTTTAAATGAAGTCAACTCGTGATCAGTCAAACTAACACTTGAAAACTAAACTATTTTTTACACAAATAAACGTGTTATTCACTAGATGTCAGTCGGTTCTTTAGACAAATTAAATCTATTTTACATTCATGATATTTCACTGTACATTTATTTGAAATGTACATTTTAACTAAATTGTCCACATTCATCAGTAATTCATAGAACGCGGATACCCTATTAATACTAGCGTCTGTCGACATGAAACTGGAATTAAATAAAGAAATAAGAGTGTTAATATCATTAGTGCAGTTTTTAGGACAATTCATTTATTTAAATTAATCATCCCCAATGAGACCCAGTTGGTTCGGGATTCGACTCCAAGCCGGAGTACTCTTAAACCTCACTTCTAGTTTGATAGCCAACAGTATATCTGTAAAAGAGGAAAGGTTGGGTATAAGGCTGGCAAGCTCACCTCTATTAATAACGTAAAGCGTGAAGCCTTATTTTCTACTCGGAAAGCATTGAAATAAAAATAATGAAACCTTTAACCAAGATTTAGGCAAAAAGGTTGCTATATGGAGCCCGTTTTCAGCAACTGGATGGTCACTGGGCTCGTCTCGTGACCTGAGAGTCCTAGGTTCGATCTCCGATGGAGGTTATGTGCACTTGCTTCTGAAGAGTCCCGAATTGAGGCGAAAGAAGTCTCCAGTACACCACGTGTTTCAGTGGTTCTCTAATTGATGTGGCTTAACTCAAAACTAATCCAAATAATACCTAAAAATCAATAATTTAAGGAAATTCTCTTTTTGTGACAGTTTCATTGCAGTACAATAGTACTTATATATGGATTACAATAGACAATTACGCTTATTTGTACGTTTGTTTAAATTTGACAGTTAATGAAAGTATTGAAGTGCTATCATATTGTTTAAAGTGATTATGAATCACAAAGTGATAAGAAATATGAATGAATAAAGAAAAGTCATTTATATTTCTAATCAGTTTGTGATTCCTAATCATCTGAACCAGTATTATGACATTTCACTATTTCCATTCGCTGTCAGATTTTAAAAACAAAGTACTTGTCATTGTCTGTTGTAATCTATATATATATATATATATATATATATATATATATATTGCAAAGCTATGAAAATGAAATCATCGCTAATGAAAATAGCTGTATAATTAGCTGTATAAAAGTACTGTTTTTAGATGGTTGGAGGCAACCAGCAGGAAGACTTGGACGTAGGTTTCGTGCTAGTCGGCACTCACCAGTCAGCAAGGTATACTGCAAGCTTGAAGGGAGTCATATCACTTCTGAGACTCGAACCCGCGTCTCCCAGCACTGCAGTCATAGAAGTTGCCACTGAGCTATTCGGGCTTGCGACTGACCTCCTGTAGGACTGTATTGGATATTTCTTTTTGACTGGACACTAGTCATTGCAAACTTGACTGATAGAATTCAGTCTGCACCAAAGACAGGACTAGACGCATTACACTAGTTACTGACTACTGTCCACTCAAAAAGAGTACCGTTTGTGTTCCAAGTGGAACATAATGGTTCAAGATTTGAGCTTCAAAGTTTCAGTAGCAGTGGTATTGTTTTCCTTATAGGGTGAGGTTCCCAGCCTCACGCCTGACCTTCCATCTTGTCTAGGCTTACTACCAGATGAGGTTTAGGATTGTATGCCGGGTAAGAATCGAACCCTGGACCACGTGAAGCATGGTTGGCGAGCATTTTACAGTTGAATTACTGACGCATAAATGGTACTGTACAGTGCCTAAAAATAAGGGAGAGAAATTTGACTACAGAATACCGGGGGGGGGGAATAGTTGGTTTAAGATTCACCTGGTAATGTGAGAACACATGCGCATCAACTTTGATCTTTATTTCGACTCATTTTCCTTACGCCTTCAGTAATCTTAACTGAGAATTATAAAAGAAATTCTTGGTCAAGACTTTAAGGTATGAAAAATTCCCGTGTTATTTAAGGGTTTATATGTACAGTGCTAACTGACAACAAAGGTCAGGGATTATTGTCTGTTAATAACAAAACTGAAGTGTATAAGAAATAACAGTGTGTGAAAAGTGGTCAATCATGTTACGTGAAGAATGGTGGCAACATGGAGCCAGGTGAAGACTCTATCAGAGAACCGAACGCAATGGAGACGCACGGCTGAAGCCCTATGTTCCTCTAGGAATTAAAGGATACAATAATAATAATATGTTACGTAATCGAGAAGTCAGACAACTAATTAGTCTAGTGGTGAATAGTTATCCATAAATATTGGATAGGAAACATGAGCATAAAGAATTTAAAGTGGGTAACACAAAAAGTTGAGTTCCTCATACAACAATTCAAGAAGAAAAGAAATGCCATTAAGATCATAGTGGACTGAATAAAACATTCAGGGTTTTCCTTATAGATGACACGAGATTCCGCTACCGAAAGAAGATGTGAGAGAAATCCTCTTGACGGACTTGATCTTACTTTATATATGACTCAGAATGAAGTCAGTGCTGATACTGCATGACTAGAATTGATGTAGAATTAAGGTGTTAACTGTTCTACTTTCTCTATTGGAAAACCATACTGGACTTCACAAAAACTGATTTTAGTGAAATAACACTTTGGCACTACGGCTAAAATCTGCGTAATCTCACAAAAACATATAGTTGTTTTATTTTGGAAAAATAACTTTACTAAGTACTTCCAGCTGAATGAATTGAATATGAAGTTATTCTATGCCTTTTGTTTGATCACAGTGACAGAATCTGATTCTGATATGCGAGAGCGGGTGGGTATCTACGGGCTAATCACCTCAACATTCCCAACTGATAGATGTAACTGCAACGTGGTCGTCTGGTTAGTGTATTAGAATGACCAAATAAGCTACACTAACTACAACAAATGTTACTGTAGGTCCTACCATCCTAGAAAAGATGCTTGATCAAGCGGTTAGAATCGGAGAATAGGGGGATGTAAAAGAAGTAGGATGTTTCCTTTGTACAATCAGCAAACTAGCCATGCTGCGTCTCTGCTCTTGCTGAAGGGAAGGTTAGAAAAGGTTGACTCCAGAAATTCTACATCCTGCATCACCCTGTGGGGGTCTATAACAGTTGGCAAATATGTTCGTTCGGCAATCACTACAAAAAAGTGGGCTTCAAACAAGCCATATGTGACTAGTGAATTCCTAGTCCTGTGTTTCATGAGGCCTAACTGCTAGCTTCAACCTCCACCTATTAGAAAAAAGCAGAAGTAATTGGCTATGTAGAATCACATGGTCGACTTCTCGTCAACTGTGTACAGTCTGTGAAAATCAATTAGGCTTACGTATAGAACAATTTTAACATACTTGCAAATGTTATATAATGTTAGTTGACAGGAGACTCAATACTTAATAAACAGTTCTCGGTGAATTCACTTCTATATCTTATATCCAGAAAGTTCAAGTTTAAACAAAAATTAAAGGCTTGGATACAATGGCGATTGTTGGATTTACAACAACAGACAGAAATCAGCATAAATTAGAGAAATCTGAAAGAAGCAACCTCCTTCACATACCAAACTGGGAAGCATCGTTTCAACTACAGGCGGACGGAACTGATGAGGATGTCATCGAAGCGAGGATCGGGAAAGCAAGGCAAGCTTTCATTTCTCTCAAGTCTGTGTGAAGGTCAACAGCACTCAGCATCAAAAATAAGATCCGGATTTTCAACTCCGATGTGAAGTCATTGCTACTTGCCATACGGATCAGAGACTTGGCGCGTCATGAAGGGCACCTCAAACAAACTACAGACCTTCATCAACAGCTGTCTTCGCTCAATACTTTGCTCAAGATCATGTGGCCAGAAAAGATCAGCAACAGGGATCTCTGGGAGCGAAGCAACCCAGCAGGAACCGATTGTGAAACAAATAGGCAGGAAGAAATGGAGATGGATTGGCCATACTCTGAGAAAACCATCAAGTGACATCATAAGACAGGCCATCGCTCGAGTGGAACCCGAACTGGAAGCGGCGAGTTGGTCGTCACTGCGAGGATGACATGGAGGTCATGTGAAGAGGAGATGAAAGCATGTGGGCAAACGTGGAGCCACGTGAAAACGTTGGCAGAGAACCGAACGCAATGAAGACGTGCGTCTGAAGCCCTATGTTCCTCTAGGAACTAAAGGAAACAATAATAATAATGACAAAAGAGTTATGTAATAGAGTCAATAGGTGAATAAGATGATGAGTCCTCATTTTCATTTTGGATCATTTTTAATGATAACAATAATGTATGACTTCTTTTGGGTAAAACAGTCAAAAAAGCTTCTTCAGTTTGTCTCACATTGATACGTTTGTTACTTACTACCAGTTCTACGTTTAGAGTGCTGTCTGAACCTAATTAAACTGTATGACTCAAATAAGTGGACTGAGCAATCCAAGTAAATTTCCCTTGATTTAATGAACTGACGTTATAAATTAGAATTGAACTAAGATTTCTTGAGGTCAGATGAATTACACTTAACTATAAATTTAATGATGAGTAGTGTAGTACTTGTGAGTCAGTGGTTCAATGGTGGGATTCTCACCAGCTACGCACGTAGTCTGAGTTCCGTTCCCGGACAACGCGCCCTTAAACTTTGCTTATCCGGTAAAGAGGGAATATTGGGCATGAAGTTAGTAGCTACAACCCGTAAATACAACAGCACTGCTAGTGAAACTTCAAAGTTCAAGCTTTAACCCATATATTCCACTCGGAACATAAATGAATAGAAAAAAATTTAGTACAGATTATTCTAAGGCATATTTTGTTATTGCCCAGTATTATTTAAAGAACGATTAAAAATCGTGGAGCACTAGACAGATGTTCAGTTTTATTTCGGGACTGGTCTATGGTACCCCTGTCCCACAACACCACGAGGACGGAAACTCAGGACGTTTATGACGTTATGAAACGATCAAGTTATTATTTAGCTACTGGGTCCGTAGGCCTTATTTAGGTAGAGCGCATATATAAAATACGCAGACTTCGCAGGGATTATCACACAAACATAACATCACATAAAACCCAATATTGTTGTCATACTTTTAAAGTAGGCAGAAAAGCGACTTATGATTCGTCAGGCGTCGCAAAATTATCAGGATGAATGGTATACCTATTGTATACGTGGTCATCTCTTCATGTGAAGATCTTGTTTTCACACTCTTTAGTAGGGGAATGGATGCACACTGATGATGAATTCCAAACTAGAACGAAGTATTTTATAGTCCATTTTCTCAGTGGTTCTTTAACAGGTGTAATTTAGTGACAAAATCCAATCTGAAATCCATCTAATACTCTCAAAAATCCTAACACTGAATGTATTATTCTACTACAAGTTTGAGTACGAAATGGCTTCAGTTAGAGAACCGCTGAAAAACAGGGTGTACTGGACAGCTGTTTCTTCCTAGTTTGGGACTCTTCATCAGTATGCATGCATCGCCCCTACAAAGAATTGAACCCAGGACCTTCAGGTTACAAAACGAGATCGTTAACCTTTCAATCAACGGAACGGAATCTAATGGCCTATGAAGTGTAGCTTCTGTCATTTCGAAACCTGGTGATATCGTGGAGGCGTATTGCTGAAAAGTCCTGAACAAGGATGAAACAAATGTCTAGTAATCCATGGTATTTTTCGGATGGTTCTCTAACTGAAGTCGTTTTATGGTCAAACTAGAAATCAGTCGAATCCCTGGAAAACTACTCTTGAAAACCACATGTTATCTCTCTCTCAGGTAAAGTACTTCCGAAGTTTGATTACAATATAAACGGGAATTGGTGAACATATCACGGTCAGGAGAATTCTCATGCTGATCACGAAGCTGCTAGAATGAAATTTCAGATTTTTACCACAGTGCACATCATCAGCTAAAGAGAGCTGATGCTTGGGGGAAAAACATGGATATAAACTTCTGTTTAATCAGTATAGAGTACTTACACTTCTTGAAAATGACATACTCCACAAAACATATTAACTAGAGTACCTGAGCAGTGTATACGTATTTTAGATTAATTTCTCCTCAAGATAATATCTACAATCCAAATAAAAGGCGTCATGTGTGTTTACATATGTAAGTCTACTTTCTGCTGACAAATTTCTGAGAGAATGTAGCCCACTAAAAGAGAAGTTATACGGTTTGTAGCTGTAAATTTAACAATTCTTAGAAAGAACTAAGTTTTTGTGACAGCAGTATGCAATCAAGAATAAGTCAGTTTATAATAATTTTATTACAAGTTCACTTTTCCGGTAACGAAGATAAAGAGATTGAATTTAACACAGCATATTCAAAAGTGAAAGTAACCTTTGATGAAATGTAATCAACTATCAGTCTGAGGCAAAATATATCTCTGGATTACTGTTGGATCTCTGATTGTAAAACCTGTTTCTCATTATCATATTACTATCATTCCCTTAAATTTCATAATGTTCTCTGGAGTCCCCTTTAGCTGAATCCATGATAATCCGTATGCCTTCATCTGCTCCATGTCAACTTCAGACCTATGCCCATCTCATCTTTCTCCATTTTGTTTCCACTCAACGGTCTTCTCAGAATGTGTCTAATCTACCTCCATTTTCTTCAGCGTATTCGTTGGGCAGTAAGTCTTTGGTTCGTTTGTTTCCAGATTTCTTTATTGCTCGTCCCTTCTGGTCATCTGATCTTTAGTATTAATCGAAAAAGGGCCAGCTGTTGATGATAATTTGCAATGGCCTGTCGGAAATACTTTCCGTGACGCATAAGCCAAGCATTGACTGACTTGACCTTAGCGCTGAAAATCTAAATCTCGTTGTTTATGCTGACTGCAGTAGATTTTCACATCGATTTCAGAGTATTGAAGATTTTTTTCGCCTCTCCAATCGTCGATGGGTTCGATTGTTTTGTATGTGTGTGTACACTAAATATGCCAAACGAAAATACAATTAGTAAGTTCAGATGAATTGGATGTTGATATTAGAGGGTAGCAACAAAAGTGATGAGTTGTAACAAACGATTTTTAAAGCAGAGTTACGTTATAACATGAATAGTTTGATGAAAGAGTTGTGCTCAGGGTGTACATGGAAACAAAACAACATACGGAATTACTTAAGAGTTTTAAAGGAATACAAGAGCTTTAAGTAGTTAGAGAAAAAAAGCATACAAGCAAAATTTAAGTCAAATCAACGGGGTTGTTACCATAATAGTGGAAGTGGTTGAATGATTTCCTTTTGTATGCATAGTTCTGGTTCTTCTAACTGAATGGTTAGGGCTTCTACAATGCAAAGAAGACGGAAATGTATTGTCTTTGGCAGGTTGTTCTTCGCTTTGTAGATTACTTCGAAGAAGGCGTTTGCTGAGATGGAATGACCAGTGGTAAAGAGATGTTCTATTATTGCACTCCCTATACAGTCACTGCTTTTCCGCAACCACGCTGGATATTGTTTTTTGACTCTTTTTGACAGGATGTATGTCGAAAGACCGATTTACCTGGCTCCACAGCAACAGGTGAACTGATATATACACATAGAAGTGGTCAGGTGCGAGATCTTTTCCTCTGAGCTTCTGCAGATCAGCGGGCGACTGGAGAACACTACTCTCAGTGTTGCTGCGAAGAAAGTTCTTCTTAAAGCAGTATCATCTTTGAAGTCGAGGTTCATATAAAGTGTCTTTTTGGTACGGATGGTGTCTCTTGTTTTCCCATTTTCTGTTTGATCTTTGAATTTTGTTGGATATTTTTTAAATGGAAATTTCTTTCAGTAAGTGTAGTTCTTTTTCCGGGGTATCAGAGCTGCAGATGCGTCGAACGACCGATGTACTTTATATTCCACTAATTTACTTGTTCTATTCTTCTTTTGAACAGGTGATGGTAAGAACAATAGAATCGATTGTGTACTAGACTAAATGTATATTTATCAAGAATGGATCACTTTAGCGGTTCCTCATTAATTCATGAAATAAATGTCTCGTATATTTAATTATTGTTTATTCTTGTTTATTTTACTATTATTTGCGATAAAGCTTTTCAAAAGATAAAATGGATGGACATGTTAGACGTATTTGTGCTGTAAAATATCATCCACGTGGTGCCATTTATGAAGACTATGTACACATTTTTATAACTGGCGGCTGGGATGATACAATACAAATATGGGATGATCGATATTTACACTCTTTATGGTAATTCATTAACCTATTCACTTATTTGTTTATTGTTTTGGCTGTTTGTTTTTTCTTGCAATGTTTTAGTAAAAATTTTATTGTTTATGTCATTACATTGAAATATTTAATTCCTGAAGAACTGAATTTGAAGTGACTGATGATAGGCTTTATTAGTTTACTAGATGTGAATATCGAATAAACCTTAAATTTCCGGGGCGATTATGTAGCATGTCGCTTTTATTTTTGAAGTGGTGCCACCTGCTTTATCCCGTGGGTATTAGGCTGTTTCAATAAATGCGCCAAAATAAACGAACATGATTTCATGAAAATTCAGTAATTAACGCTTGCTTAACTTTTGAACTTGCCGCATGCTTTAATCCATTACAACATTGTGCAGATATCAGTGTCAAGCAACATTTTTTTCTGATCGAAGTGCAGCAAATGTAGCTCAGTTGAAGAATTAAATTCCTCTGATAATAAATACCCTAGAAAGGAATTTTCAACGTAAAATTTTATTTAAAAGGCGTACAGAAAATAAACTTTGTCATAAAACACTAAACAGCAACGGAAAACGACGCTACAACTAGCGGAGATATGCAATAAAGTCACTCAAATTCACATAGGAAATGTAAGTAAACAAATCGAAAATATTCAAGTATTGGCTTGTAGGGATTTGGTTGACTGGTTACAGGATTTCATCATCAGCTGACATTGGTTAGAGAACCATTGGAAAACCTGGGAGTACTGAACAGCTGTTTCGCCCTAGTTTGCGACTCTTCATCAGTACGCACCCACCATAGGGGTTCGAACTCAGGACCTACTGGTTACAAGGCTAGGGAGCTCGTAGACCATTAAGCCACTGGGACCCGATCCAATGGTCTTTGAATTCTAACTTCTGCCAATTGACGATATAGTGCAACCGCTAGCCAATGTCTTCGGCGAGTATTTGTCCTCACACCTGTCCAGTACTCCCAGGTTTTCCAATGGTTCTCTAACCAATGTCAGCTCAAGATGAAATTCCTGTAACCAATCAAATCCC
>OX235274.1:30856221-30910983 GCA_944472155.2 Trichobilharzia szidati | reverse complement strand
AAGCTTAGAACTACCAATCATCGAATTACTAGACCTGTGTTTCATGATAGCTAGCTGCTAGCTTCAACGATCACCTATGAGAAAGAAGCTGAAGTAATAGTTTATGCAGAAGCACATGGTCAGCTTCTCGTCAGCTGTGTACAGTCTATGAAAATCAATTAAGCTTACCTATAGAACAATTTTAACATACTTGCGAATGTTATATAATGTAAGTTGACAGGAGAGTCAATACTTAAGAAAAAGTTCTCAGTGAATTCCCTTATATATCTTATATCCAGAAAGTCCAAGTTTAAACAAAAATTGAATGCTTAGATACAATGGCAAAAGAGTTATGTAATAAAGTCAATAGGTGGATAAGATGATGAGTCCTTCTTTTCATTTTGGATCATTTCAATAATAACAATAATGTTTGACTTCTTTTGGGTAAAACAGTACAAAAAGCTTCTTCAGGTTGTCTCACATTGACACTTTTGTCACTTACTTTGAATGCTGTATGAACCTAATTAAACTACATGACCCAAATAAGTGGATTGAGCAATCCAAGTAAATTGCCCCTGATTTAATGAATTGACGTTATACATTAGAATTGAACTAAGATTTCTTGAGGTCAGATGAATTACACTTAACTATAAATTTAATGATGAATAGTCTAGTACTTGTGAGTCAGTGGTTCAATGGTGGATTTCTCGCCAGCTGCGCACGTGGTCTGAGTTCCATTCCCGGACAACGCGCCGTTAGACTTTGCTTATCCGGTATTAAGCCCGGTAAAGAGGGAATATTGGGCATGAAATTAGTAGCTACAACCCGTAAATACAACAGCGCTGCTACTGAAACTTCAAAGTTCAAACTTTAACCCATACGTTCCACTCGGAACAAGAATGAATAGAAAAAAACTACAGTACAGATTATTCTAAGGCATATTCTGTTATTTCCAGGTATTATTTAAAGAACGACTAAAAATAGTCGAGCACTAGACAGCTGCTTAGTTTTATTTCAGGACTGGTCTATGGTACCCCTGTCCCACAACACCACGATGACGGAAACTTAGGACGTTTATGACGTCATGAGATGACAACTTATAAAACGCGCATATATAAAACGCACAGACCTGACGGAGATTAGCGTACAAACATAACATCACATAAAAACCCAATACTGTTGTCATAATTTCAAAGTCAACAGAAGAACATTGGAACTTATGATTCGTCAGGCGCCGCAAAATTATCAGGATGAATAGTATACTTGTTGTATACGTGGTCGTCTCCTCATATGAAGATCTTGTTTTCACTCTCTTTAGCAAGGGAATGGATGCACACTGATGATGAATCTCAAACTAGAACGAAGTATTTTATACTCCATTTTTTCAGTGGTTCTTTAACAGGTGTTATTTAGTGACAAAATCCAATCTGAAATCCATCTTATACTCTCAAAAATCCTAACAGTGAATGTATTATTCTACTGCAAGTTTGAATACGAAATGGCTTCAGTTAGAGAGCCACTGAAAACCAGGGAATACTGGACAGCTGTTTCGTCCTAGTTTGGGACTCTTCATCAGTATGCATACATTACCCCTACCAAGAATTGAACCTAGAACCTTCAGGTTGAAAAACGAGATCGTTAACCATTCAATCAATGAAACAGAATCTGATGGTCTATCAAGTTAAGCTTCTGTCATTTCGAGACCTGGTGATATCGTGGAGGCGTATTGCTGGAAAGTCCCGGACAAGGATGAAACAACTCTCTAGTTATCTCTGGTATTTTTGGGTGGTTCTCTAAATGAAGTCAATTTGTGACCAAACTTGAATTCAGTCGAATCCCTGCAAACATACACTTGTAAGCCATATGTTATCTCCCTGAAGTAAAATACTTCCAAAGTTTTATTACAGTATAAATGAGAATCGGTGAACATGTCAAGGTTGAAATGATTCTCATGCTGATCAAGACGCTGCTTGAATGAAATTTCAGATTGTTACCACAATGCACATCACCATCATCTAAAGAGAGCTGATGCTTGGGAGAAAAACATGGATATAAACACCTGTTTAATCAGCATAGAGTACTTACACTTGAGGAGAATGACATACTCCACAAAAATATATTAACGAGGGTACCGTAGCAGTGTATACGTATTTTAGATTAATTTCTCCTCAAGAAAATATCTACAGTCCAAATAAAAGGCATCATCTGTGTTCACATCTGTACGTCTATTTTCTGCTGACAAATTTCGGGGAGAATGTAGCCCACTAAATGAGAAGTGATGCGTTTCCTAGCTATAAATTTAACAATTCTTAGAAAGAAGTAAGATTTTATGACAGCAGTATACATTGAAGAATAAGTCAGTTAATAAAAATTGTATTACAAGTTCACTTTTCCATTAGCGAAGATAAAGAGATTAAGTTTAACGTAGAATATTCAAAAGTGAAAGTAACTTTGGATGAAATTTAATCTACTATCAGTCTGAGGCAAAATATACCTCTGGGTTACTGTTCCTTATCATCATATTACTATCATTCTCTTAAGTTCCAAATGAAAAATAGGGTTTCTGCAACACATCAATTTCACAGTGTCCTCTGGCTCCACGATTACCTGTGAGCTTTCATCTGCTCCTTGTCGCCCTCTAACCCAAGCCCGTCTCATCGTCTCCATTTTGCTTACACTCGATGTCCTGAGGCGTCTTGTCACTCAATAATCTTCCCAGCATGTGTCCAATCTACTTCCGTTTTCTTCAGCGTATTCGTTGGGCAGTAGGTTTTTGGTTCGTTTGTTTCCAGATTTTTTTTATTATTCATCCCTTCCGATCATTTGGTCTTCAGTATTGGACGAAGTGGGCAGCCTTTGATGAAAGTTTGCATTTGTCTGTCGGAAATGCTTTCGGTGATGCATAAGCCAAGCATTGACTGACTTGACTTTAGCGCTGAAAATCTGAATCTCGTTGTTTATGCTGACTGCAGTAGATTTTCACATCGATTTCAGAGTAATGAAGATTAGTTTTGCCTTTCCAATCGTGGTTGGGTTCAATATCCTCATTTGCGTTGCCACTTTTAGTTAAAACAATGCTACCTAGATAAGTAACTTCCTTAAAATTTCTCCAAATGACGGTGACTGGAACTTGTTATAGTTGTTTATCTCCTGTGTCTTCTCAATGTTTACCTGAAGTCCTATCTTCATTGTTTCTTCTGACAACTTGTTCGTCTTCCCTTGTGGAACATAGGGCATCAATCTTCCGCGAAGTCCAGATCTTCAAGAGCCTTCTTTCGGTCCAACGTGCACTCTGTGAATAGAAAACATGTTCCTTGCTAGACAAAACTTATTATCATTTGTTTTTCAAATAAGGTTTCCATCAAATTTATTGAAATACTTTATATTCAAATATTGGTTTGTAAGGATGTGATTGGTTACTGGATTTCATCGTGAGCTGACATTGATTAGAGAACCATTAGAAAACCAGCTAGGAGTACTGGACACCTGTTTCATCAACCTAGTTTGGGACTCTTCATCAGTACGCACCCACCAACAGGGTTCGAACTCAGGACCTTCTGGTTACAAGGCTAGTGAGCTCATAGACCATTAAGCCACTGGGACCCGATCCAATGGCCAGTCCATGAATTCTAACTTCTGCCAATTCACGATATAGCGCAACCGCTAGCCAATGTCTTCGGCGAGTATTTGTCCTAACACCTGACCTGCTGCACCCTACTGGTCACGACTTCTCACTAGAACCCCAGGTAACTACCTACCTGAATAGGGCAAGTCGCTAGTGAGCATCTCATTGATATTCAAGTGTTTGTTTGTAGGGATTCGATTGGTTACAGGATTTCATCGTCAGCTGACACTGGTTAGAGAACCATTCCTTATTTTATTCTTCTTTTGAACATGGTGATGATGAGAACAGTAGAATCGATTGTATATTGGACTAAATGTATATTTATCAAGAATGGATCACTTTAGCGGTTCCTTGTTAATTCATGAAATCAATGTCTCGTATACTTAATTATTGTTTATTCTTGTTTATTTTACTGTTATTTACGATAAAGCTTTTCAAAAGATAAAATGGATGGACATGTTAGACGTATTTGCGCTGTAAAATATCATCCACGTGGTGCTATTTATGAAGACTATGTACACATTTTTATAACTGGCGGTTGGGATGATACAATACAAATATGGGATGATCGATATTTACACTCTTTATGGTAATTCATTAAACTTATTCACTTATTTGTTTATTGTTTTGTCTGTTGTTTTTTTTGCAGTGCTTTAGTAAAAATGTATTGTTAATGTCATTACATTGAAATATCTATTGGTCAAAGTGTAACGACAGAAGACAAGGGCCAGGCAACATATCGTTTATTGAGAAAATCAACAGATATTTATAGATTTTTATGTATATTATTATTCGTTGTTGTTAGCTGAGAGGTATCGTCTTCTGATTGGTTGTTTTCCCTCTGAAGGTTATCCTGTCATCTCTTTGTGGCAGTTTCTTAGACTGTCCGTTGATATAACTGCTAATCGTATCCGCCCACGCTAAGTCTGCTATGATTGGTTGTTGAGTTAGTCTTTGTTTTTGTTTTTTCTCATGACCGAGATTTGGGATGTAAACAATGACGTATATTGCAGTCTACCAATTTTGGCAAGCAGATAGCTCTCACCACAAAAGAACTAAACTTGAAGTGGCTAAGTATAGACTTTTTTAGTTTGCTAGATATGAGTATCAAATAAACCTTAATTTCTCATGTGGTGTGTAAGTAAACAAACTAAAACAAATTAAACGGACCAATCAGGAAGCTATCGCCGCAAAAATATGGAGCAGGAAAACGAGGTTGACTGGACCACCGCTGATGAGACTGTTCAGTTACATGACGCACCAGGCAGGTCCTCCATTGGAATCCGAATGAAGACGAGGAGTTTGGGTTGGGGCCCAAGGTGACATTGAGGGTATCATGTGGTGAGGAGATGAAAGCTTGAGGGATTTCGTGGCGCCAGTTAAAAAAAGACCCCATAGAACACTGTGGAATGGAGATGTGCCTTTGAAACCACATGTTACAGTCAGAATAAGTAAAATATGGCAATATATGCTGTAACAAAAACTATACAACAGGACGGGGCAAAATGACAATCTTAAAGTCTAATACAATGAAGTGGAGGGACAGATTAATAACGGAAGCTTTATTTATCAAATCAACCGAGAATACCTGCAGCAAGAATGATTCAGAATCTATCCTAGACATCGAGAGATTTCTACTAACCCTACAACAAGTGGGAAACAAAATACAGGAATGTAAAAGTCAATTTTCGAGGTGGTCTGGCTGCACTTGATATGATTGTGAACAATAAATTTTATTCGAAATACCACGCATTAAACCATACTGTTCCACTCTGTGATATATACAATAAGCAAACTAAAATGGGATTAACCTCTAAACTATTATTCAAGTAGAGTGGAAATTGGCGAATCGAAGTAAATATTATTGATCAAAATGATCAAGATAATGTTACTAATTATATATTATTATTCACTTGCGTTCCGAATGGAACATAGGGCTTTAGCAACACATCTTCACTTTGTTCTATTTTCTGCCGTCCTCTTCATCTGGCTAGCTCCACAATCGACCAAACTCTCTCATCTCTTCCTCACACGATCTTCTCCATGTCACCTTCGCAACGACGACCCGCTCGTCGCTCCCCATTGAGATTCCACTCGAGGACCTGGCGTGCGATGTCATTCGACGGCCTCCTCAATGTATGCCTGATCCATCTCCACTTTCTTCTACATATTTGTTGAGCAGTAGGCTCTTGGTTGATTCGCTCCCGGCCAGAGTTTCTTTTTGTTTATTCTTTCTGGCCATTTGATCTTCAGTTTGGAGCCACTGAGGGCAGCTGTTGATGAAAGTCTGAAGCTGCCTGTTGGAAATCCTTTTGGTGACTAACACGCAGTGCAAGTTTATGAACCGTGAAGAAGAACTGACCAACCTGACATTGGTGTTGAAAACCCGAATCTTGTTAATAATTAAATGTGGGTATTTATTACAGTACATGTTAAAGAAATGAAACAATAACTGAAGATATAAAGTTTGACCCCGGAACTATGTCGGTTACATAACCACTGAAAACCACAAGGGACTACTGAAAAACTGTTTCGTTCGTGTCTGAGACTCTTTATAAGCATGTGTTCACTGGGATTCAAACCCAGGACCTGGTTACTAGACTATTCAGCCACTGGGACTAAATCCAATAACATACGAATTCCAAATACCATCACTTCTTGGTTTACAGTATATCCGCCAGCTAACATCATCGGCGAATAACTGTTCTTTCAACTGACTTGGTGGACCCCACTGGTTATGAGTTCTCACCAGAACTCCAGGTAACTTCGTCCTGTAGCTGGTCATTAGCGAGCATCAGATTAATTTTCAGCATTCGGTCTGTAGGAACTTGATTTGTCTGAAGTTTGACCACGTTAAACCGCGAACTGGTAGAAGTTAGAATTTACGGGCCGTTGAGCCGAATCCCGGTAGTTAAATGGTTTATGAGTTTACCTCATAACCGGAAGGTGCCGGATTCGAAACCCAGCAGGTGCGCTCTGCTAATGAGTCCCAAAATAGGACGAAATAACTGTTCAGTGCTCCCTGTTTTTCGGTGGTATTTTAACTGATATCACTATGTGGTCAGACTTCAAACAAGTTAAATTCCTACAAGCTAATTTTTGAAAATATAAACTTTATGCATTTCTGCCTGTTATTAAACGTGAACAAAACACGAACCTCAAGTGTGCCGGGATAATATGAGCTTCCTCTTCTTATTATTTCGTGGATTCTACTCAGCTGGTTACAACCTGAACAATACAAATAAAAAAGTTTTCGATAACAAGGAGTAACTGACAGGAATTATAGGAAATATGAGTCAGTTAAATTATGAAGAGTTAAAAGAACTCACTATTTATAGGATAGTTGAACAACTTCGTCTAGTCTACTAGCTCGGTAGTTTTCTAGCCGGTCCCAAGTCTGGGAAAAGAGAGAGGGTTGGGCGTGGGGCTACAGACCCCGTATAATCAACCCAGTTACTACAGAAATTTCACAGCACAAGAGAAATATAAGAAATATAAAAACAAACTTATTTTTCGCTGGAATCGGAGAGACAAGATGACGCAGGGTTGGTAAAAGTCTTCAGGAAGCCAGTCAGCCAGTCGATGTGTCTTCTTCCCACGAAAGTAAGAATGAGGATGGGAACGTGGAATGTTCGTAAAATGTACGAAGCAGGGAAGTTTGTCCAGGCTGCTAAAGAAATGGGAAAATATGGCGTGAAAGTGCTAGAAATGTGTGAAAGCAAATGAAATAGATGTGGACCATAAAAAATTGTCAACTGGAGAATCAGTAATCTACTCCGGTTACCCAGACGACAACCACGAGCACACTGAGGCAATGAGTGGTTATCAGAATGTCACCAATAGCAGCCAAAGCTCTTGTTCAATAAAAACGATAATTTAACTAATATTGTTCAAAAAGTGGACAGGGTTTGGAAGTTTGGGCAGTTACAAAGCTTACCCAGAATGACTATGCTACCTAACTGCAGCAAATATGTTTTTGTAAGATTGCATAACAAGGAGGTAAGATTAGTGAGTGATGTTCAGATGAAACAGTTCTCTAACCAGAATAGAAGATATAGGAAAGCATACATGACGTTATAATAAAAGTATAAATATGAACAGAAAGCATTTCAGCACTTTAGTATAACGCAGACAGTTAGAATCAAAAAAAGGTGAACCAGCTAAGTTTTGCTCATTAGATGTACAAAGTGATTTGGTGGATTTTGTATTGAATTTTAGATCCGTGTGTAACAGCATTCTAACCATCCATGCATTTTTAAATTCCTTGCCTGTGAGCTAACATTTCAGAAGTTTGTGTTTTGAAATCTTAGCAAGACATGTAAAAGATTTCAAAAAGATTGGTTTTTGTAGGGATTTTGTTTAAATGGTTGGAGGATTTCATCATGATCTGACATTAGTTAGAGAACCATTGTAAAACCAGCTAGGAGTACTAGACAACTGTTTCGTCCCAGTTTTGGACTCTTCATTAGTAAGCACCCAACGGGGCTCGGACCTAGAACCATTAGGTAGTAACTCATCGAATAAAACATTGAGAAGTGGCCACGCTATGTCATGAATTTGCAGAAGTTAGAATTCATGAACTGGCCATTAAATCGGGTCCCAGTGGCTTAATGACCTACGAGCTCGGCTTCTAACCAGAAGGTTTTGGGTTCGAACCCTGGAAGTGGGGTGGGTGCGTATTAGTGAAGAGTCCCAAACTAGGTTGACGGAACAGCTGTCCAGTACTCCTAGCTAGTTTTCCAGTGGTTCTCCAACTGATGTCAGCTCATGATGAAATCCCCCAACCCATTTCAAAAAGATTTACACTTCACGGGTTTCGGGTGTTTGTATTTCAAAGTCTAGTATTCAAGTTCTGAAAAGAGTAGAATGAGATATAAACGGTCAAGAAACGAGAGAGACATTTACTACTATAAGCCAACTGTGTAAGCCTTTGTCCTAGGAACTTAATTTTCATGCTCAGAAACATCTACTAGTGTGGCAAAATAAAGGTGTAGTAGAAGGCACTAACAGTTCGATATTAGCATAACTTGTCTGTCGTGTACCCACTAATCTGCCTAAAGCCTCCAGGTATCAGATACTTTAAGCGGCAGGAGCCATAGCTGCTCACTTGAAACCCATCCGGAATACTTCCTGCTGCATCTCTACCCTTCACCCTCTCCCCACAACGTTTTGTTCATGGAAATGTTGAAGACAGTGTCTCAGTTCTGACAGCATCCATGTGTATATATCTTTTCACTCGCTCCAGTGGAACTAACCACATAGTAAGATATTGTGTGAACTTGCGTAAGAACTCCTCGCAATGTATTTTTCAAAAGGAGGAATCACAATAACCAATAGCTCAATTCTTCAGCACCTCGTTCTTACACATCGTTCTACAACAATAGGGAAATTGCAAAAAACATGATATGTAAGGCCAAGCCGTTCGAAGTAGTCTCCGACTACATCTTCTGTCTACAGTAATTGCTGTTTCTGCACACAAGAAAAACCATGAACTGTGTATGCAGAAGTGATTTGCCCAATGTCTTTTTCTATGATGGTGTTAAAATTGTTGTCACTTGTACAACAGTTAGATATGTAATCCATTCTCACTTGATTTTTCATTTCATCTTTGTTTTCAAAATCCTAATTATGTGATACACTCTATACTTATTCGGAGTCTTTTACGCTTTTTTATTCCCTTACGTTCCCAGTGGAAAACAGGGCTTCAAGCTAGAGGCTTGAAGTTTCGGTAGCAGTGGTTTGATTTTTACGGGATGGGATTGCTAGCCTCATGCTT
The DNA here is from genome assembly GCA_944472155.2 of Trichobilharzia szidati. Taxonomy (NCBI): domain Eukaryota; kingdom Metazoa; phylum Platyhelminthes; class Trematoda; order Strigeidida; family Schistosomatidae; genus Trichobilharzia; species Trichobilharzia szidati. The sequence goes on along the minus strand of OX235274.1, from coordinate 30,901,603 downwards.
AACCTTCCCTCTTTACGGATATCATTACCGGCTTGGCGAGGTAAAGGAGTAGGTCGACCGGGAATCGAACCCCAGACTACGTGCTTGGCTGGCGAGCATTCTAACGCTGTGCCACCGACGCACACGTCTTTTACTCTAATAAATAAATATTTCTGTTTCTAGAATCTTACAGTTTTTAATAATAATCATTTCTGTAAGCCGTTCGTCGACTGATGTTTTAGGATTACTTGAGATTACTTAACATTTCCTCAACTCATCCCTTTTTTCGCCTCCTGACGTGCGTTGGTGGCACAGTGGTTAGGACTCTCGCCGACCATGCACATGGTCCGGGGTTCGATCCCCTGCCGACGTACACCCGATATCTATGGTCGGCCTGCAAAATTTGGGCCACCGATATCCATGCTGAAAATGCCATACTTGTACTGGAAATACGGTGTGGCATCAAGCTGTAACCAAAAATAAAAATAAAAATATGTTTTGTTACTAAATGATATAATTAACTGACCTTTATAGACACTTCCACGGCATTTTAGAACATTATTTAACTGTAGATCTTTTATGAAAAGTCACGAACATAATATTCTTTATTGACCTATGTCTTTTCAATTTACGTCAAATGTGAATGAACCAGATTATTTTTATCGAAAAAGTAATAAACAACAGATTATGAGTGGTGTTTATTTATGCAGGGCGAAAGGTCACCTATAAATGTATGCTGCATTACAGTATTTAAAATCTTATAGGTTCTACAGCAGTTCAAGACAATAAGGTAGCTAGATCTGTTTGTATACAAGGCTGTGACTGTTTCTAGTGAAGAGCTAAGGGTTATAGTGGCTTTTGGCAGATTATTAGGTACACAATAGACTATGATCCCTTCGGACAAGGCGTCTATATGTCGAACTGTAAATGCTCCCCGTAACATCTTTATTTAGCTACTCTGGGAGCATGAAAAAACTAATTTCCAAAGAGAACGGTTTATGTTACTGGATAAGCAATCGACAGAGAAAGAGATGACCAGCCTTATCGCTTCATCGTTCTGATTTGGTATCACCACCGCGAATGTAGGAGACAAGAGTCGCAATTTACTGGTATTAAAAGTTTTCCGAATTGATTTTCTTGGCTTTCTAATTGGTATTACACTCGTCACTTATCCTCTCAGTTGCAATCTCAAAAGACCATATAACTGCAATCAAAGGACCATTAAAATATAATCATAGCAAGTTGATTTATCACGACTGTAAATATGTGCTTGACTGTGTTGGTTTGGACTAGAAAAGAGTTAGGGGTGGCCAAATGAAAGTCCTGGCATAAATACATGAAATCTATCTAAGTTGATCTGTACCACATGGAGAGGTGTAGACTGTCTAGTTGAAGTTTTCGGGATGCTAAGAACCGATGGCTGGTGACTGTTGGTGTTATGGTTCAAAATTATTCTTAGTGGCGTAGATGCATTAGCTCCTTTTAATCTTCCAGATCCATGAAATCCTCATGTTTCTCCCGGTAATTGTTCCTTCTGTGGTGCCATCCTGTTCATTATAGTTCTTTTGGAATTTTTGTCTTTTCCCTACCTTTGTATATTACTTGAAGTGTGTCAACTTGAACTTTTGCACTTCTGTTCGAAGTAGTCAGTCAAGGTTGGTTTGGGAGCAAAGATTTTGTTCAGAAGCCTAATGAACGCTTCATAATCAAACCACCCAGATTAGAGAACACAACAAAAAAGAGTGTTAACTGATATGTGAGGGAGAGTACATACTTATATGAACATATGGACAACCACTCGTTCAAAGAGTATCTATCTGGTATCTTAAACAATTTTATTCTGATAATTTGGCCTGTTGAGACTGTACCTTTCTGTTACTGTTTAAGGGCAAATCTTCATTTATTTATTTATTTAAGTCAATTTATTTTTTCCCTGTTGATTGACTGAATCAAGATGTCCGGCCTCTGTTGATATGTCAGATCCTAGTACGGCCGCTTTCATGGTGCCTGAAGATTAACATGATGTTATTTGGTGGATAGTGACTAGCTTTTCAATTCAGGATGCTTACTTCTTCTTATTTTCGGGACTCCTCAGTTGGATGTACATGCAATCCCCAGTGAGTGATGGTGTTTCCATCAAACCCGGCAGCTTTCCTTTAAAACTCCAAAGCATTATCCACTAGGTTACTGGGGCGACGACGCTTTGGCATTTGAAATGACAGGTGGTGAGTTCAAGTCTTAGTGGCTACACGATCACGCAATAGAGATTAGAGGTACATCTAGCCAACGAGATGCGCATCCTGGATTCCAGTGCTAGCTGCCATCTACCAGATAACCTTCATCAGTTGGAAATCAAGTATTTTGCGTGTAGTTGTGTGCTTTCATTTTTCTTCAGAACTATATTTTCATAGAGCTTAGGAAATCAATAAATTTATTACTTTTATAACGCCACAGACAACAATAGTGAATTCCTGTAGTCTAAGAAGACATATTTCTCATCATTTAAATTTCTCTAGGATTTATCATGGTCCTCATATATGTGGATCAGATGCACTGGAGATTGAATCAGAATCGAATCATATATTATCAACATCTTGGCGTCGAGACAAAGCAATATTACAAGTGAGTAACCCTTACTATAACATATTTTATCACTCAAAAAAAAGAAGAAACAAAATGAATGTCAAGTATAATCAATTATTCGAGCTTTCGTAATTCCCATATGTGAGTTAGATTTTCCACTGTACATTCCGATTAGTTAAGGCAGAATAACGCATAGTTTATCAGCAGTTAGCCGACTGGTCTCAACCTGTTCTCTAGTTGTTTATTTCTAATTACCATTGAAAATTTTTACTGAGTAGTAAAGTATCGGCTGCATGTCGGTTGAAATTCCAGCTTCAGTACCTTTGAATTTATAGAGTGAATTTATCAAAAAGTGGTCGGAGATCAATTTCTGTCTATGAGAAATGAAAAAGTTTGGAGGAAAGTACTCATTTTAATTTGTAAGCCATAATCATTCATGTGTGCATATGCATACATATCATACTTTTGAAGCGATATTTCAAGACTAATTTCCTTAAAGATAGACAGACTTGATCCGAAGAATAATCCAAAACCAAGGAGTGCTGAAAATCCATTTTCCAGTTACGCAGTCAGAAACAGTATGAATACATTGTCAAGGGAATGACAAGTGAATCCGCGTTTACCCACTGAAATGCCACTTCCAACTTCTGTCAGTTCAGTGTACAAAGTCAGTGCCAGGTTATATCATCAATTTTTATCTGTACACTTGCAGGATTTTAAGAGATATCATTAAACCGAAAATTCATATCATAACTTTCGACTTTATTCATTATTGTCTAATGGAATGAACGTACTATGTTGAGATATTCAGGTGATTTGGATTCAATGAAATGATCTTTAAAATTAGTTAAACTGCAGAAATCCAATAAATAAAAGTAGATATCACGCAAATAAATCTGTATGATGTATGGTAATAGCAGTGTGAAGTTAGTACAGGTGGTATTTGTTAGCAGATTACCTATTTGGCGAAAACCAATAAACTGGTTGAAGAAGCAGCCAGTGAAGATAGGACTCCAGGTGAACATAGAGAAGATGGAGGTGGTGAAGATAACCATCCAACAGTGACAACAAACAGCATCGAACACCATCAACGAGAGAGATTTGACAGAGGTTACTTCCTTCCTTCCTTCACTTATCCGGCTGGGAAGCACGGTTTCAACCACAGGCAGTCGGGACGGATGAAGATGTCAGAGCCAGCCAGATAGCGAAAATTGGAAAGGCAAGATACGCATTCATGAACCTGAAAGCAGTTTGGAAATCTTCTCCAGTCCGCCTCAGCATAAACAACAGGATTCTAATTTTCAACACAAATACGAAATCAGTCAGTCAATCCTTCTATGCAGGTCAGAAACTTGGCGTGTCACGAAAAGGATTTCCAACAAGTTACAGACTTGTTATCAACAGCTGCCACCTTCGATGGCTCCAAACTGAAGATAAAATCGCCGGCCAGTCATAAAGAATTAGCAACAAGAAACTCTGGGTGGCCACAAACCAACCAAGAACCCATTGCTTACCAAATGTGTAGGAGAAAATGGAGGTAGATTGAGCAAACTTTGAGGAGACTGTCAAATGAAATCGCGTGTAATGCAGGCCATCGATCAAGTGGAATCCGAATAGGAGGCGACGAGTGGGTCGTTGGTGCGAGGGTGACATGGAGGAGATTGTGTTAGGAGGAGGAGGAGAAGGAGATGAGAGATTATGGTTAGTCGTGGACCTAGCCAGCTGAAGATGACGGCAGAAAACAGAACAAAGTGGAGATGGGTTTTTGAATACTTATGTCCCACTCAGAACCCAAATGATGTATCACACAGTGAAGCAGTATTAATACTGCTTTACATTATCCCACACAAAACTTGGGGTTATCAACGGTTGATCATTGTTTAGTAACAAGGTGATTCATGCTGACTGCCACCCACGCGGAAGTGCATGAATTTGATTGTTGCTTGATCACTAAGTCACTATACTCTCCTTAGAACTAACAGATCGTTCAGATAAACGTGTCTTGCTATGATGTAAAAGCATCATTATTACTACGAAAACCATGGTAATCTTCAGACATTGTTGGTTCATCAGACTACAAAGTCAACATCAAGGGCTTCCAACATTTGATTTATTATAAAGTTTGAGAAGCAACAAAATAGCATGATAAACAAGCATAATAACAGAGCTTAAAGGTATTAACAGGAGAAGTAGAGTTTAAATAGGATAATACTCAAACCAATTTAATAAAGAACATGCAACCTATTACAAATACATCGTGTCACAGTACACGCATAACTTTCAAGAATGCTTTATGCAGAACATTTATGATTATGTGAATACCTATGAATTTCATTTTTAGTCCTCTGGTTCTTAACTAGTTGCTTTTAGCTTCGTCACAACCTTAATTACCTTTTTCGCACTCAGATAACATTATGTTTTCATGAACGAATTTAAAAATGCGTCGGTGGCACAGTGGTTAGGACTCTCGCCGACCATGCACATGGTCCGGGGTTCGATCCCCTGCCTGCGCACACCCAATATCTATGGTCGGCCTGCAAAATTGGGCTACCGATATCACATGCTGAAAATTCCATACTTGTACCAAAAATACGGTGTGGAATCAAGCTATAATAAATAAAATAAAAAAGTAAATAAAAATATATATTTAAATGGATCGTTTAAGCGGTCCTCTCATTATACGATTCGATATGAATCTCCACAATCTAGTTAATAAATATGAAAACAAACGCTGTGTATGAATAAAGTTTTATTCACTGCCTTCATGCTTCAGGAGTGTTTCTAACAAAAGCGAAAGTGCATATACGAACATCTGGTGATTAAAACTGGACTGGTTGGACATGCACGTCTATCTATCTAACCCTAATTTTAAACCAATGATAGACATCGGCTCCAGAACACAATTAGATCGAACGGTGTATGGAACTATTTTGGTCATCGTAAGCTATTGGGACACTGATTCACTTCCTTGTGGAACAGATTTCAAGGGAAATATTTATGTGGGGGCAGGTTGATCTCTTAAAACAACCTACTACTTCGGCCTTGGCCCCCGAGTAGTATCCCATCCGTCGCATAAACCATCCGATTTTGTGTGAAGCATCTCCTGGTGTTCATGATGTACTAAGTTTGTGTTTTTTAGTAAATAATTTAAATAAAGTAAGAATATTATAAGAATATATGTATACTTCAAAGAAACGGTTTCCAAATCACTTGATAATATCTGGCACAAAAATTGTGCGCAATATTAATTTCTTATTCAACTATTTTCATCTTCAGGATTTCATCATGAACTGACATCGGTTAGAGGACCGTTGCAAAACTAGCGAGTGCTCAACAGCTGTTTCGTCCTTGTCTAGAACTGTTCATCAGTACGCACCCACCACCAGGATTCGGATCCAGGACTTCTGGTTACAAGGCTAGAGAGCTCGTAGACCATTCAGCCACTGAGACCCACCTGATTCAATGGCCACTCCATGAATTCCAACTTCTGCCAATTCACGATATGGTACTACCACTAGTGAATGTCATCCGTGGTGAGTATTTGTCTTCACACCCGATCTGCTGTATCCCACTGGTCACGACTTCCCACTAGAACCCAGATAACTCCCTACCTGAATAAGAGCAGTGGGTGCGTACTGGTGAAGAGTCTCAAAGTGAGCTGACGAAACAGCTGTCCAGCACCAGCAAGTATTCCTCCAATGATCCTCTAAAAGATGTCAGTTCATGTTGAAATCCTGAAAGCAATCTAATCCCTGCAAACCAACACTTGAATATTTTCATCTTAATTTTCTTTCAAAAGGTTTGGAAATTCAATGAAGAGTTAATGGTTGAGTTTTATGGTTGTACAGAGCTTCAAGGCGATGAACTTTCCATCCAACCTGGGGCGGAAATAGTAAACAGTCAAACAGGAGCTACTCACTATTGTCAACCAGTAGCTGAAATAGCCCAAGATGGTTACGACAGACCAAGTAAAGTAAGAGAAAAAAGTTTCTCTTTTTATGTTTATGACTGTCATTCTCCTATGAAATGAATCTTCTCAGAGATTACCGCATCTCTGTACCTTCAACTTGAAATTCGAAGTATCTTACTTTGAATACTAAATAGGCTTAATTTTAGGAGAAAATGTACGAAATAAAATAAACATAAAGGCCTTCATTTTTGAACAAATTTTTTTAATTACTAAAATGTCTGGAGAAAATCTTTTATCAGCATCAGTCTTCAGTCAGTTTTATGTACCATACTGGTGTGAAATGTTTTCACAGAATGATATGAAAGTAATTCAGACCATTGTAAGTATCTATAGAACACCCTTCTGTTGGTATTAAATGGTTGGATGCAATCAGCAGGAAGCCTTGGACCTTGGTTTCGTGACAGCTGACACTCACCAGTCTATCAGCAAGGCGTATCCGTAATCTTGAAGGAACTCAAGTCCTTTCTGGGACTAAAACCTATATCAACGAGTGCTGCATTCAGAGAGGTCACCACTGGGCTATTCGAGCCCGCGACTAACCTCCTATAGGACTGTTTTGGATATTTTTGATTGCACACTATTCAATAACTAGTGTAATGTGTCTGTCTAGTTCTATATTTGCCAACACAGTGTGATGGGGTTTGAATCTCACAAGGAACATGAGTTCCTTCGAGGTTGCAGATATCCCTTGTTGATTGGTGATTGCCAACTCACACCAGAACTAGGTGAGGCAAAGCTTACTGTGGCTGAATGTCTCTAACCATATAATACCGACAGTTCATAGTGCACCGTGATGGCGAACCACCTAGCATGGTGGCCACATTGTAAACTTGACTGATAGAATTCAGTCTGCACCAAAGATAGGACTAGAGACACACACATTACACTAGTTACTGGCTAGTGTCCAATAAAAAGGAACACCCTACTCTCTCCCACTTTTAACTACGTAACTGGTGTTTCGTCTTATTTTAATACAAAGGAGTCCAATGGTCATCTTTGTTCGATCAGACAGGTATTTATGAAATGTTTACACAAAATGATTAAAACAAACAGTCTCCTTTAAGGCAAGTGGACTATATCACAAAAATCATATTTCATCAATACAAAAAACGGGTTTGAGCATTTCGGTAGAATATTTTTAATTTTATTCGATGAAAATATAATGATACAATTCAATCTACCGACAACTTTTCGAGGACATTTGATTACTCATAGTTTTATCAGGACACATATATAACTTCATTTATACACTTCCATTACTTCACATCCTTAGATTTTATTGGTAGTAATATTTGGCATTGGCGTTAAGTTACAAGTGAACAAAGATTCAGTAATAAACCTATCCCTTCACGAACCTATTTTACTTTCCAGTACTTTAGCTCTACCATGGCTTATTGTGTGGTCGTATGTTCATGTAGGCCAAGGATATCAAAGGTTATGAGTAGGGCAAATGGTGTGCCATCAAGTCAGCTCGTTTACTGATGTGGTCAACAGACACCTGAACTCATATGAGAGATGGGCTAAATCCACATTTTCTGACTCTCAGAACCCTCCTTATTCACAACTCTCCACTTGTATCTCATCTGGTAGGACTTGAAGTTCCGTATTAATTTGTTTATTAGATTTGTCACACAGTGAAACAGTATCATTTACTGGATGACATTTTGAGCACAATTTACTGTTCATAATCATATCAGTTGTAATCACATGACTTCGAAACTTGAGTTTTATAGAGCAAGAAGAATCTGTACAGATGACTCGCTAGAAAATGAATTATGATGAATCCAAAGTACGCTGGTGCAAATGGGTTATCCCAGTAGATTTGTAAGGAGATGCATGAATACCAGGTACAATAGAAAGAAATTAATAACAGTTAAAAAGAAACAACTGTTCCTAAAAATTGCAGTTTATTGAGGATTCTAAGATTATCGAGAACAATAAAACGAACTTGTACTGCAGCCACCCTTTGTTTGTCATTTTCCAGCAGACCAACTGTGATTGCTCAAGCGAAAGACAAGTTGCCATTTCTGCTGTGCCACTTCTATGTGTATCTACAAATTTAGCTGCTCCTGCACAGAAGGCTAACTATATAGGGCGAACAGATATGTAGCTCAACAAATGCATCATTGCTGAGCATCTTCCTTCAAGGTTCAGAAAAGACCAAGTAAAATATATAAGAAGTTCAGTTTTGACTCATTTGATTGATAGTGGTCACCAAGTGTGGACAGAAGAAGTGCCTTCAAAGTTATCTAACGGCGTTCAATCGAACCTTTCGAACGGAATTCGAACCCGCCTTTTACACGTAACCAAAGCCATGAGAATTCGATAGAATAATTCTAGTCTTTGCATACAAAGAATTTTGTTCTACGTTTGTCTCTCCCTTGGCCTAGGTAAATTCTAATTAGGAAAATACCTTCCACCTTTTCTTATTTTCCATTTTTTTCCTACTTTTATGATATTTATTTAAACTATGACTACCTGTCCACTTCACCTTTAGTATTACTTAATTTTAAGATCTGACCTGGTTCATTTATTGAATTGTCTATATATACATATATTACTACTCTCGTTATTCGTATCGCCACCTGCATAAACTCCTTGCACTTTTGTTAACATTAACCTTATTTTCATCCTTAAATACTGAGACTCACAACACTTAACTGTTTTTATTATAATTAATCCACAAACTCACCATCCATGGTTAAATTTTTTATGTATGAATTTATGTAAATTAGAGTAAAGCCTGAAGAAGATCTAATTGAAAACAGCAATATGGTTCGCTTATATGTCTTATCCTAATATTAATAAAAACTGCCACCTACAACGCGCCCAACAATACCAACAACGGAAGCAGAAATACCAGTGAACATCAACCCCCGACGAGAACAGAAGTCCTGAAGGCAATCAAGATGCTAAAAGCAGGAAAAGCAGCAGGACCAGACAGAATTCCAGCACAAGTACTTAAAATGGACCCAGAGAAAACAGCGGACTTGATGACACCACTAGTGAAGAAGGTGTGGAAAGAAGGCAAAGTACCAGAGGATTGAAAGAAAGGATACTTATTCGAACTACCAAAGAAAGGAGACTTAATTCAATGCAAGAACTGGCGCGGCATTATCCTCCCGTCCATCCCAAGCAAAATACTAAGTCGCATCATCCTGGAGAGAATCAGACAGACCCTGGATGAAAAATTTCGACCGGAACAGGCTGGATTCAGGAGAAATAAGTCATGTATTGATCAAATCGTCACACTACGGATCATCATTGAACAGGGCTTGGAACGGCAGTCAGCTCTCCACCCCGCTCAACTTCATTGATTTTGGAAAAGCTTTCGATGGTGCAGCGTTGATCGGGAGGTGATTTGGCAACTACTTCCCTACTATGGGGTGCCACCGACAATTATACATCTCATTCAACAGTTGTACGACAATGCTGCATGCCAAGTAATCCACAACGGGAAACTCACGGAATCCTTCTAAGTGAAGATGGGAGTAAGACAAGGCTGTCTACTATCATCAATGATTTTCCTGATTGCAGTAGATTGGATAATGAGACAGACGAGGAAACGCAACGAGGGAACAGGCATAAAATGGACTCACACAAAAAACTTGGAGGATCTGGAATTCGCCGAAGATATATGTCTGATTTCCCACAAACCAGAAAATATGCAAGTGAAAAGCAACAAGTTAGCAAAAGAAGCATCAAAGACAGGAAGGACTTCAGGTGAACATAGAGAAAACGGAGGTGATGAAGATTCCTGGCCAACACCACCAACAGACAACAGTCAGCAAGCATAAATGGGAGGAACCTGAAAGAAACAACCTCTTTTACCTACCTGGGAAGCATCGTTTCAACTACAGGCGGAACTGACGAGGATATTAAAGCAAGAATCGGGAAAGCAAGACAAGCTTTCACTACTCTCAAGTCTGTGTGGAGGTCAACAACACTCAGCATCAAAAATAAGATCCGGGTTTTCAACTCCAATGGGAAGTCAGTGCTACTATATGGATCAGAGACTTGCACTGCGCGTCATAAAGAGCATCTCAAACAAACAACAGACCTTCATTAACAGCTGTCTCCGCTCAACACCACTCAAGATCAGATGGCCGGCCAGAAAAGAACAGCGATAGGAAGGGATCTCTGGGAGCAAACCAACTCAGCAGGAACCGATTGTGAAACAAATATGCAGGAAGAAATGGAGATGGATAGGCCATACTCTGAGAAAACCATCAATTGACATCACTAAACAAGCCCTCGAGTGGAACCCAAAAGGGAAGCGGCGAGTTGGTCGTCAGTGCAAGGGTGACTTGGAGGAAGTCATGTGAAAAGGAGATGAAAGCATGCGGGTACACTTGGAGCCAGGTGAATACTCTAGCAGAGAACCGAACGCAATGGAGACGCACGGCTGAAGCCCTATGTTCCTGTAGGAATTAAAGGAAACAATAATATTAATAATGGGAATATTTAAAAGTTAGATATACAATACGAAATGATGAAATTTGGAGAAATGACGAAATTAGTTAACTTTTGTATTTATTGTAAAAACAAGAAAGCACTGAAGTGTTATATGTCAGATATTCTAATATTTTTTAAAAGCACTTTGGCTACTTAAAAGAGGTTAAAAGTAGTAATTTCAATACGCTCCTAAATTATTTGTAACTTCCATATTTTATATTCCTTTTCTTAATTAATTTTATTTGCGTAATAATCAATATGTTTGTCTAGACTCTAGACATATAAGCATTAATGACTGATAAACAACTGTCATATCACGCATATACATATATATATGTATATTTTCAAGAATTGACTTTTGTAGGGATTCTGTTTGTTTCAGGTTAGGCAACAGATTGATATCAGTTAGAGAACCATTGAAAACCAAGAAGTACTGGACAGCTGCCTCGTCCTAGTTTGAGACTCATAGGCAGTACACACCCACTGGGTCTCGAACCCAGGACCTTCCGGTTACAAGGCTAGCGAGGTAGTATACCATTCAGCCACTGAGACCCAATTCAATGGCCATCTCATGAATTCTAACTTCTGCCAATTTGTGATTTTCGCGCGACTACCAACCATTCTAAGTTCTAACCTGAGAAAAAATAGGATCCCTACAAAGTAATTCTTGGAAGTTAGTCTGATGCTCGCTAGTGACTGGCCTACAGGACGAAGTTGCCTGGAGTTCTAGTGAGAAGTCGTGACCAGTGGGGTCTACCAGGTCGGGAGTGAGGATGGAGTTCCCGCCGATGTCACTGGTTGGTGGTTGCACCAAAATCACAAACCTGCTGGAGTTAGAATTCATGCAGTGGCCACTGAATTGGGTCCCAGTGGCTGGATGGTATACGAGCTCGTTAGCCTTGTAACCAGAAGGTCCTGGGTTCGAGACCCAGTGGGTGTGTACTGCCTATGAGTCCCAAACTAGTATGAAACAGCTGTCCAGTACTCCTTGATTTTCATTGGTTCTCTAACTGATATCATTCTGTGGTTTAACCGGAAAAACACATGTATATTTTGTAAAGTTGGTAAAAAATGTAATAAATGATATTAATCAGTTCATTCTAATATGGATAAGATGGAGGAGATTTCTAGCTCATGTGGATGTTATTGTTGTAGTTGCGTTCTCTGAGTTGGATGGTATAGTTGAGTAGTTCTCATAGTCTTTGTAGGCAACATCTTCCGCACAGACTTCGAATAAACCATCCAGATCAAAGAGTACAACTTTACTGATATCATTTAAATATATTTGGACTGATTTACTTTGATTTAAGTCCTTCCAAATGAGTTCTTATAACTGATATTCAATAATGTCTTTCGAGTAAAAGTTTGAATTAAACCAACAAACTGATGGAACCTCGAAAATTTAAATAATATATCATTATAATTTTTTTTGCTTCCAAGTGGAACATAGGACTTCAGGCATAAATCACCATTTCATCCTGTTCCCTGTAGCTTTCATTAGCTGGCAACAAGATTGCCCATCCCCTCCCTACACAACCTCTTCGTGTCATCCTCGCACCTATGCCCATTTCCTGTTTAAATTCCACTCAAGGGTCTGTCTAGCGTGTGATGGCACTGAGCATCAACCTTCAGAGTAGGCCCAATCCATTTCCAATTCCTTCAGCTTATTTTTTTTAAGCCATAGTTTTTTGGTTGATTCGTTGACAGAATTCCTTTGTCTTTTATCCCTTCTGGTCAGTCATCTCATCTTCAGTATCGAAACAGAGAAGGCAACCATTGATGAAAGTCCTAAGTAGCCTGTTGGAAATGCCTTTCGTGACATCCCTGAACCACATGGAAGGATTGAATTGAGAATACTGTTGAAGGTTCGAGTCTTGTCCTTTACTTTAACTGCAGCAGGTTTCCACACTGACCACAGATTAATGAAGGTTCGTCTTCGTTTTCTGACCGTAGCTGGCTCTGACATCCTTATCCATGATGTCTACATAAGTGAAAGCAGTAAATTCCTTTAAATTTCTCCTGTAGACTGTGATTGGTGTTTGTTGTTGTCTAAATAAGATTGGCTATGATTATTGATTTAACAAAACAATGTTTAGTAGTGATTTTCATATCACAGATTACATATATCTATATGCATGCCCTGAGGCGCAGGTTGTAAACGTGATCTAGTAGTCCAGAGCTCGATTCCTGAGAAGAAATCTGAAACTTCGGTAACATATTCAAGGATAGGAGAAGGTGCAAACTGATTAGAAGTTTATCCTAGATTTAGAGTCTAAAACTTTAATGTATTAAATGCAAGAAAACTTTAGATTATTGAAAGTATCTGTGTTTATTGAAGAGTCATATATATATATATATATCGATTCATGGAATAAGAATATTTGAGAGTAATTTTCTCCCGGATTTTTTAACTATTTGACCTCGTAACTCCTCTTTAAAATTTAAAATGTAAATTATTGGGATGACACAGAGTTTACAGTTTCCTGTTGGGAATTTAATGAAAATAAAAACTAAGAATAATATATCATCGTATAAACAGCTTAATGAGACTTAGTAAAAAGCCGGTGATACAATCGAAGATTGCTTGACAATCACGCGCACGATGCAGGTTTTGCTTCCCAGCCGACGCACTCCTAAACCATATCCAGTTTACTAGACGATGGTAAACCTAGAAAGAAGGGAAGTTTGAGCGTGAGGCTAGTAACTCCACCCATAAAACAGAAACAAAAAGACAACATCAGTGGTATTGAAACTCCAAACGCTTGAAGCCAATATTCCACTTGGAACGCAAAGAAATTAAAGAAACACACTTTTCTAACATATGCTGATTCTAGTATTCTAAACGCTGCAGATTGTATAATTCAAGGCCTAGCTAGCACCCGTACATAATTTCTTGAAGTCAATCAATTAATAGATACTTCAGATAGTAGTACTTATTCCAACAGCATGTAATAGTTATCGCTTCTTGAATTCTAAATGTCCTACTGCAAAGAGAAGTATCTTTTACAAAATGAATTGAGGCTATTCATTGTCATAAATTAACTGAACAATGACAAAATCGTAGAACGAAAGCTTTTTTCGTTCTTTTGCTTCTCGAGTGGGGTATAGAACCTCAAGCTTTAGTTTTGAAGTGTCACTATTAGTGGTGTCTTTAGGTTTTACGGGGGTGCTGTCGCTAACCCCATATTCCTCTCATATCCTTTATTCTGGGTTTACTACCAGTTAAGCAAGGCTTAAGAATCTGACGATCAGGAATCGAACCCGGAGCACATATGTGTGTCAAATATTCCCATATCATGAATTAAAAGTCAATCTGAACGAAGAATATTCTTTTCAATAATTTCTCTTCAGGTTCTTACAATTATAAAATATAATATTTATTGTCGTTACAATACTGATGGCCAGTTATGCGGCGGATACATTTTTTAACGTTGAATAACAGATTAGTAGTTATGGGGGGTCAAAATAAATAATCGTATTAGTGTGACAAACGTGCTAGGCTGAAATCGATTACAAAATATTGTGAAATGGGAGACAATGGTGGTGATTAGTCAGTCATAATAGATTTGTAGAGTGTGGGTTGGGAAAAAACGACAAGTCAGTTGAAGGTTATAAAAGGTGTCAGGTGAAGGGCTAGTACAGAGTGGTATATATTAAACACGGGATAGTAAGACTGTAATGAGAGGTTCATCATGAAATAACCAATGTGTGAAATGAAACAGGTGGAGGAATACATTGAAAAAGAGATGATATTCCTAATGATAAGTCCGAGTGGTGTCAATGGAAAATTCTATAGTTTTGAGAGAATGTTTGCATGAAGGGCATAAATTATGACAAACAATAATGATAGTAGTAATAATAATATTTGTAATAATAAGCAAAGAGAAAAAAACAAGAGGGTTAAGAGGAAGATGTACACAAAGACGTACACAAGCTGAGTGACTATTTATTTCATGAATAATCCTCATCCAGACATTAATGAAAAGTTCGGTGAAGAGTCTCTTTTACAGCAAGTTCATTCAGTTAACTGTACAATCGCAGTTATACATAATTATTTTTGCATGTGTGTGTGTGTGTCAGACAAGAATAAAAATTAGTTAGGGTTGTTTACAGGATTTCATCATGAGCTGACATTAGTTAGAGAACCATTGGAAAACCAGCTGGGAGTAATGGACAGCTGTTTCGTCAGCCTAGTTTGGGACTCTTCATCGGTACGCACCCACCGGGATTCGAACCCAGGACCTTCTGGTTACAAGGCGAGCTCGTATACCATTAAGCCACTGGGACCCGATCCAATGGCCAGTCCATGAATTCTAACTTCTGCCAATTCACGACATAGCGCGACCACTAGCCAATGTCTTCGGCGAGTATATGTCCTCACACCTGACCTGCTGCACCCTACTGGTCACGACTTCTCACTAGAACCCCAGGTAACTACCTACCTGAATAGGGCAAGTCGCTAGTGAGCAACTCATTGATATTCAAGTATTGGTTTGTAGGTATTGGGTTGATTAGTTACAGGATTTCATCATTAGGGTTGTTGTTTACGTCATCAAAATATTCCCAAAAATGTGATGAATAATCAAATGATAACTGGGAGGGTGGAGATTAATATGAGGATAGGGGTGATGAGATGTCAAAATAGTCGCCAGTGTTAGTCAATGCATAAGAGAGATCGAATAATTTTATTGTAGTTGCGCAACAATATTAAATGTAAATACACAGGTCATCAACCTTATGAATTCTGGCATTTAGTGATACTTCATTATCTGTAATGCAGTGTACAGATTTTAAATCAAATAAAAATGAGGAAGGACTTGCATATTTGAAAAAAAAGAAAATAATTTTAAGTGTAGGACTTGGGCACTGTGGTAGAATGTTATTCCATATTCGATAAGTTTATTTTAATGATCACACAGTGACGACTCAGTATTAACAACCGGATGACTTTTCAAGCAGAAATTATTGGTCATAATATTATCCGTTTACCTAAACCGATTCACAACTTGTCTTATATTTATTTTCTCTCTATTTCTGTCTCTCCAAATTCCCTTTGTTGTTTATTGCTACTTTCCACATTTCCGGTATAGGCGCTGCTTCATTCCACTAGCATGTGTGCGGTGTTGAATCGATAAACAAGGCTTTAGTGATTAGCCTTTCTCTATCTCCACCTAACTATATTACATTTTAATACTCTCAAACTGCCCTACCCCAACCTATTTTGTGATTACATGCAAGTGAATGCAGTGCCATAGCTGAGCCTTTTCCTAGGTTATTTAACTTAGCAGCATCAGTTATTCTAGGTCTAGCTAGCTAAATTTTTATGTTCCAGTAATCTAGTTGACCCCTGTCTACTAGTTTGACCTCACAGTCATCATTACATGGTATTTGGTGAATTATATTATTTTTCTTAATTGGATCTATTGGTTCCTCACGCCGATAAAGTTTGTCTCTGAGAGAGCTGGTTGGTTGGTTTAAATGCCACCCTACTAATTCCAGAGTCATTGAGAATTCTACATAAGGCCTCTGATGTTCCATCTGTATGCAGCAGTACTGCAGATGTTTTGAATTCCATATTTTTTTCGTGGTTTTCGTCACTTTTATTGCTAGTCTTAGTTTTTCTATGGTTCTTCATATATTTCTGAATAAATTCTGGTGGGTAGTTAGTTATTCACTAGTAAAATTTCCTTTATTTGTTTGATTTCGTTATTTAAATCTTCTTGTCTACTAGTTAGGCTCTTGGACCGATTATAAAGACGTTTAAAAAAAGAAAAAACTCAATCAATAAGTATTGGCAAACGTTTTTTTAGTCATGTCATTACCAAAGACGATAAAAGTAAGATTACAGTTACACTTGAATCGTCTTTCAATATTTTCTTATTTTATCCATTAAACTATGGTTAGTATTATGATAAGTCCCTTGAGTTCCGAGGGGAACATATGGCTTCATCAGCATATCTCTACCTCACGCTGTTCTCTGCAGCCTTCTTTAGCTGGCATATATATCAGCTATAAGCTTCTATCTACTCCTCATGCAACATCCTCAACCTCAAACCAATTCGCAGAGCATGGTTTCCCATTCACGTTCTAATTGAGGACCTGATGTTCAGTGTTAGTCAACGGGTTTATAAGCGTATACAAGATCCATCTCCATTTCCTGATGGATATTTGTTGGACTTTAGTTTTTTGATTGGTCCATTGTCATAGAGTAATGTTGCTAATTCTTTCTAGGCCAATTGATCTTCAGTATGAAGCAAAGTGGACAGCTATTGATAAAATTCTGAAGTCTTTTCAAAGCTCTTGTCGTGGCACATCAAGTGTCTGAACCCTAAAGAAGCTTTGATTTGATGTTATTGTTGAGAATCAGAATCTTGTTCTTTAAACTGATCCGATCGTGGCTTTGACACTTTCATCCGTGCTGTCAGCTGTGGTTGAAACGATGGTGCGTAGATGAGTGAAAGAGCTAACCTCCTTCAAATTTCTGCTGTTAATCGTGATTGGTGCTTGTTGCTGTTGTTGATTGTCGGGTATCCGCATCACCTCTGTCTTTTTTGTGTTTACTTAAAGTCCAGCCTTCGCTGTCTACCTCCTGTGCCAATATGATGATTTTCACCTGTAGATCTTTGAGTTTGTATGATATTAGATAGAGATCATGTGCAAAGTCCATATCTGCAAGAGTCTTCTAGTCGGTCCAACGTATTCCTATCTCCTCGCTCTTCACGGTCTACCACATGATCCACCCGACCACAATTAGGAATATCACCGGTGAAAATGGGCAGCCTTGCCTTACTACTGTCTTCACTTTCAAAGCTTCGCTGAGTTCCCCATTGTAGACCACTTGATACTATGATACTGAATCTTAAACTTCATAAAGATAGAGAACTATAGTTAGAGAAACTTTGGAAAACCTAGGAGTACTGGACAGCTGTTTCGTCCTAGTTTGGGACTCTTCACAGTATGCACCCACCAGGATTCGAACCCAGGACCTTCCGGTTACAAGAATAGCGAGCTCGTAGACTCTGGGATGGCCCGATTCAATGGCCCATGAATTCTAACTTCTGCCAATTCATGACATAGAGAGACCACTTCACATTGTCTTCTTCGATTAGTTACTGCCTCACCTGAAACTTGCTGTACGCTAGTGGTCCCGGCTTCCCACTACAATCCCAGGTTAACTGCCTGAATGATGAAACCTTCCAGCCAATCAAACACAATCCCTACAAAACCAATACTTGAAAGGAGAGAACTATAGTTGAGGCAGTTGCTCGATTCGCTGAAAAATATTTAAAAAACGACTCTATGCAAATCCAAAATTCCAAAACAAACATTCATGTGAGTATTTCAAATGATAAGTTAATACCAAAGGTATATCAGTCAATCAAGCGCTTATTTTCTTCATCAATAACCTCTCCAATGTGAGGCTATTACTCTGTGTTGTTATGTTATGTTAATTACAAATCTTAATTCACTCCATATCAACAGGTGGTGACTTAACATTCCCTACTGACCTTAAGTCATGTGTAAACCATTTATTTAGTTAAAGACAAAGAGGCTTTTTTATAAGAAAATTATCAAACATTTCTCAGTTTTATACTTTTTTCCTAAACACTGTTAGTTCTGCGTAGAGTTAAGCTCTGTAACTTAGCAAAATTTAACCTAATTCAAGTTTTACATAATGCAGCTAGTCTGAACAAAAAATAATCCGCTAAAAATTAACTATTTACTGTTACCCCACTTGTCAAATACAGAGATCGCTGAGGTCCTGGACCTATCACTGGTTTCAGAAGATTAAGTCTAATGCGTAGAAGACTATGCACTGTAACCAACGAGGAACAACAGAAAACTTTTGGGCAACATGATTACTTATTCTTCAGACGATAACGAAACAGATATGCGGTGGTTAATCAGTGGTACAGTTTCTGATAGTATTTCTCCAATCTTCTGTCAACCAGTACACGATTTAGCAATGATAGCCTTTTTGTCTCCCGCCAATATGGAGACCAGTTCGAATAAACAAACTATTCAATGTTCACCAACAGTGACATCACTACCTTTAGTAATTTTTCCATAACTGTGTTTTTAATGCTAACACTGATTCATATGAAGTTTATAATCAGATGGAATGAAAAACTGAATTTGAAGGTTAATCACGAGCATTCATTAGTACATGATCATAGTCATTCATGTTCATTTGCTTTGACAGTTAATTTAATGTTTTATTTATGCGTACTGTCACATATACTTGTTTTGATTTGTAATCTAGTAACAACCTGCATACACATATCTTGGCACTAACACTTAATCCTTAACTTATATGCATACATGACTGTAGGACTAGAGGAAATTGTTGAAAAGAATATTAAGATCATACCTCAGTTAGGGCATTTGAATTACTTTCGATGTAGATTTTATTCCCAGCCAACATCACTTAACGAGCTGACGTGGTAACTTAAAAGTCCCGGGCTTCTGTCGTCAGTGAGGTCGTGGGTGTGAACTGTTGAGGAATAGTTTCGAACTAGGACGAAAATGCTATCCAGTTCCCATTTGGCTCTCACTGATTCCCTAAACGATGGTGATCTTCGAAGAATCACACATATAAAAGGATTGTGTGTGCTCACTAATCAGTGTTTTGAAGGAAACATTAAACTGTGTTATTTCAATGAACAGTGCTTATCAGTTAACATTTGGATTTATGGAAATGTGATTGATTTCTGAGTAAATTTCTTCACAAACTAACATTATCCAGAAAACTTTAAAATTGAAGGGTTTGTAGTGTACATTGAACCTTCGTACTTTTGTTTGAACAGACTCACCTGACCTTTAGCACTATTTCCTCTTTCGATTTGTGAAACTCTTGTACTTTCTTGGTTCGCTCTCTCGTTGTGCTTTCATCCAGCGCACTCTCCGAGCCTACCACAGTCAAGACTGCAGATAAGTGTGTAACCTCTTATTTCTTATCAATTTCCAGCCACACTTGCCATCTCAAGTCTTTTAACCTTGATTCCGTTCGTTAGTACTTACACGTTAGGTAGAGTATGATTAAGGTCATAAGCGGTGAAGAAGCGTTGTAAGAGTGGTTATTTTAGGTCTAAGTTCAGCCAAGCCTAACTCTTACAGGTTACTAAATAACAGATTTCTTTCAGTACGGCTACGAATTGCTTATTATATTCAAACTGGATGAAAACTACTCTCTAGCTTTCTGTAGTTAGTAGTGG
This sequence comes from Trichobilharzia szidati, assembly GCA_944472155.2. Classification (NCBI taxonomy): domain Eukaryota; kingdom Metazoa; phylum Platyhelminthes; class Trematoda; order Strigeidida; family Schistosomatidae; genus Trichobilharzia; species Trichobilharzia szidati. The sequence goes on along the minus strand of OX235274.1, from coordinate 30,881,401 downwards.
TACTCGGATAGATGTCATTTTCGATTGAAATCTGTCCTTCAAATCTTCAAAGCTTTTTACATTCAATAAATCCCAATGGCTTTGTTTGCTTTGAACAATTTTTCAATACACAGGGTTATGTGGCAAAATGGCTTGGTCCTTATTACATTGGATTCGGTGGGTCTGGTGCAAACATCCTTAAAATGATCAGTCGCCTAACACTGAATGTAAGTTTCTACGTTTTTACTATTCTTAAAATAATAATAATTGTCAAACATTTTTTAAACTATCATACATACTCCATAGTTTTAATCTAATAGAAAATAGTATATGGCAGAATTGTTTCAAAGTCTTAAAGACCGACCGAAACAACTCCTGACTACAGTTTGAAAGATGAAAAAAAAAACAAAGCAACTCAGATTCACTAGTTATTTAAAAGTGCCACACTAATTTGAAACTGCTGACAATCAGACTGGAAAACAACAAACTTCTTAAACAGTCTCATGGAAGACTAGTTTCAATAGCAACTAAGTTTTGGTAGGAACTATGGGCTTAATTGCCACTGTCTAATGTTGATTCCACTTGGAACGAATTATCAATAAAGTTTATTAAAGTGCAGTAAGTAGATTCAGATTTTCAACACTAATGTCAAGTCAGTACTTCTGTATAGGTCAGAAACACGGCATGTTACAGAAAGCATTTCCAGACTTTTATCAACGGCTGCCACTGCTCCATACTGAATATCAGATGACTGGTTAGAAAGTATTAGGGACAAGGAACTCTGGCAACGAACTAACTAAGAACATATCACCGAGTAAATATGCCGACGGGAATGGAGATGGATCAGACGTAAGCTGAGTGATATCATACGCCAGGCAAACTGTCAAATGGAACATGAAAGGGAAACGGCGAGATGGGTGTGAGTTCCAGCGTGACAAGGAGGATATCGTGTGAGGAAAATGAAAGCTTATGAAAAATCGTGCAGACAGCCAAAATAGACCGTGCTTGGGGAGGAAAAGGAATGAAGTAAAATGGAGGTATGCTACTGGAACCGTCAGTTTCACTAGGGTACCAAATAATAAAACATAAATATGCATTAGGAGACATTATTTTTAACTTCAATATTCCAAATGTTTCTCTGACTGAATGAATTAATTGTACAGCCTTCATTGTCATTCTTGACAGTAAAATGAACAAAGTGGATAAATAAGCACCACTTAAATTAACCACCTCAGTAACAAACCTGGAGTGCTGTTAAGACCAATTCTAGACATGCACAATTCGCCCTGCCATGCTTTAGCTATATGGTTGGTAACTAATTCTAAAACTCTTACATTAACAGCTAGTGAAATATAGTATGAAAGTTGTAATTGAATTCAAAGATAAAACTGTCATATCTTTGGATGTAACATTACTATTCACAAATCTACCTCTAAATGAAACGGTTAATTACATCTGTGGACGAATAAATATTGTGGCCCCAATAGAAATCCTTAAAGAACTGTTACTAAAGTGTACTATGGGTACGAATTTTAAATCTTATGGTGGACTCTATAAACAAGTTGATGGCGTAGCAATGGACTCCCCGTTGGGTCCCATTTTAGCAGATTTCTTTCACAGTAAACTAGAAAATGTTCCTTTAAACAACCTTATCATAAAATTCTCATTTTATTGCCGGTATGTGGATGATACCTTCATTCTTTGTGAAAATGACTTAGACAGGAACGCAATAATATCTCAATTCAATGAAGTACATTCAGCTATGAAATTTACGTACATGAAGAAGGATCCATAAGGAAAACTGCCTTTTTAGACGTCCTACTAACAAGAAGACCAGACAGTAGCATAAAAAGGACTTTGTATAAGAAAAGTAATTTGACCTGTTTTGTTCAACCACAGTAAAAAAGAAATTTAGTAAAGGGCTTTAGCTATAAGATCAGAGCTATTTGTTTAGAAGATGCAATTGGAGACGAACATTATGTTGCATACGACACGTTAATTGAAAACAGTTACCCTGAATAGTTCGTCACGATACACATGGCCATGACAGTAGAAAAGAATTTACTATAACTGTTAATAAAAAGTCTCTGTATAAGCGAATACAATTCAGAGATGATATATCAAGTGAAATAGTAATCAACAAGTTGATAAAACTGATTCAAAGAACTTTTAGTGCCAGTAACCTGCAGCTCATATTTTCCACACAACCAGTTGTGATTCAGGAACTGAAAAACTAAGTACCTAGGATGGCCACCTGTTATTGTATCTGTGAATTCAGCTGCTTCTGTGGAGCCAGTTTTATTGGTCGTTTCTTTAGGAAATTAATTTTTCACGCTCAAGAACACCTACCAGTGCGGCCACATAAGTGTTTTTAAAAACACTGACAGTTCTATATTAGATCATTTCGTCCAAACAGGCTACAAAGTCAGCTAGTATTGGAGAGTCTTTCTGTAGCACCTATCGGGTATCGTATCGATACCTGAAACTCCAAACAACAAAGGCGATTGCGATTCGCTTTAATCAACCGGAGTCCTGAGTGCGAAAGACACAGGTCCAGCCACTGTCACTACCCTGACCTGATGTCAAATATATAATCTCATAATTTCTTCATTATTTTCCTTAATTCATTTGATATTCTGTTTAGCATTATATTGATTCAATTATCTCTTACTTGAGACTTCGCACTGTAGTTTATCGGTATTATTGATTCAATGTTATTCACAATTTTAATGTTGTTAATAAAGATAATTCTTAAGAACAAGATGATTTTGAGAGAACAGTTGTTCTCGATAACTTCTTCCTCAGGCTCTACAGTTATAATTACATGAATATCATTAGAATACAAACAGTCATTGAAGGCGTGTGAAAATTATGTGGGAAACTGTATTGTTGGTGTACATGTATAATATGGAGTGATATTTCGTCTTTCGATTGGATGGAGGGTTTTGTCATGAGCTGATATCAGTTAGAGAACCATTGGAAAACCTGAGAGTACTGGACGGCTGTTTCGTCCTAGTTTGGGACTCTTCATCTGTACACACCCACCGGGTTTGTTTTTCAATATTGTCAAGTTAACATCTATAAAAAATGTACAGTCATTTAGAACATAAGATAAAGTGTGTACAGACAAATGGGTGACATACCGTAGTGCATTTATAGTTAACAGGATATAAGTTTCATTGGGAGGGGGGGTGGGGGGTGAGTTATATTCAGTGGTTTGCGGGAAAAATGATTACCACACAATACATACAAACAAATACCAAAATATGGGGAACACTCAATGTAAGTTGAAGGGCTGACAGATATCAAGTTCAGTGATAAAATAAAGAGGTTAGATTGTGAACTGTAATAAAATACTAGAGACATAATAAGCTTTGTGTAAAGGTTGACATAATAAAGGTAATAATTGAGTAAAGTGAACTAGGTGGAAAGGAAGGAGAAAGGCATAATATGATATGGAAATATGGATGATTATGTCTCTGCTGACCTTATAGTACGCCAGGGTAAACAGATTGTTTGGTACTCGATATACAATCGTAAATGACTCATCTATTTAGGTGTGGTGTAAATCAGAAGAAATGGCACTGTTTACTGATTTGGTTACACTTTTTCCAAGCCAAACAGGAACATGTTTACGAGCACGTAAAGATAAATTCTTTTGAGTTCGACCTCTTTGTTTGCCTTGGCCTACTATAAGGTCAGCAGAGAATGATCATCCATATTTTCATGTTATATTATGCCTTTCTTATTCCTTTTCACCTAGTTCATTTTACTTCATTATTACCTTTATTATTTGTCACCCTTCACACAAAGCTTATTATGTCTCTAGTATTTTATTACAGTTCACAATCTAACCTCCTTATTTCATCACTGAACTTGATATCTGTCAGCCCTTCAACTTACTTTGAGTGTTTCCCATATTTTGGTATTTGTTTCTATGTATTGTGTGGTAATCATTTTCCCGGCAAACCACTGAATATAACTCACCCCCCACCCCCCTCCAATGAAACTTATATCCTGTTAACTATAAATGCACTACGGTGTGTCACCCATTTGTCTGTACACACTTTATCTTATGTTCTGAATGACTGCACATTTTTATGTACGTTCACTTGACAGAATTGAAAAACGCACCCCGATGGGTGCATACCGTTGAAGAGTCCCAAACTAGGACGAAACAGCTGTCCAGTACTCTCAGGTTTTCCAGTGGTTCTCTGACTGATATCAGCTCATGATGAAATACTCCATGCAATCAGACTAAATCCCTACAAAACTGATACTTGAAAATTAATCTGATGCTCACTAGTGACTGGCCATATTCAGGCAGTTAACCTGGGGTTCCAGTAGGAATCAGTGCCCAGTAGGGTACAGCAGGTTGAAGATGAGGCAGTAACTCATCGAAGAAGACACTGCGAAATGGTCGCGCTATGTCGTGAATTGGCAGAAGTTAGAATTCATGGACTGGCCATCGTATCGCATCCCAGTGGCTCAATGGTCTACGAGCTCGCCTTGTAACCAGAAGGTCCTGGGTTCGAACTCCAGTGGGTGCGTACTGCTGAAGGGTCCCGAACTTAGCTGACGAAACAGCTGTCCAGTATTCCCAGGTGTTCCTGTGGTTCTCTAACTGATATCAGCCCATGACAAAACCCTCCATCCAATCGAAAAACGAAATATCACTCCATATTATACACGTACCCCAACAATACAGTTTCTGATATAATTTTCACACGCCTTCAATGACTGTTTGTATTCTAATGATATTCATGGATTTATAACTGTAGAGCCTGAGGAACACGTTATCGACAACAACTGGTCTCTCAAGATCATCTTGTTCTGATTACACTATGTGGACTTTTAATAATTCTTTCATTTCAGATGTAAAACTTGTTGACGAATTTATCGATAAGAGTATTCTTAGTTCATTATTCTGTCTTTTGAAACAATTAAATATTCGGAAGCTGCTCGAAATCGGAGATTTTCGCTTCTTGCATTTATCTCGTATTTTCCACATCATCACTTTCCACTAATAAACATCAGATACAAACTAAAGGCGAAACTCAGCAAAGACAATTACGATTTTTCAAGCTCTTGCTGAAAAGGTGTTTCTGTCGTTTTGCTCCTTCGTTTCTCCATAAAATAGTATGTCTCGTAATGATCATTTATGCTGCATGGCATAATACGCCATCTCAGATGTTAACAGTTCCACATGTTAATCTCCAAGTGAAGAAACGACTATTTATATATTTGTGACTTTATTCAGTAGAAACAGTTCAAAGATGAACTGAAGCCGGAGTGTTATGAATAATTATACTACTACTGCACAATTTAAAAGTTATCCATTGCTATGGGTTCACCAGTCTCCCCAATAGTCGCCGACCTTTTCATGAACAAATTCGAAAATAACATCTTCTCAAGCATATTCACTCCTAAAATATGGTTAAGATATGTAGATGATACTTTTGTAGTGCTAAAACGAGATCTACACAATTCATTCCTGGAGAAAATAAACTGTGTATCTTCCAGAATCCAGTTTACTTCGGAAGCAGAATCAGACATCGGTGAACTACCATTTCTAGGCTGCCTAGTTAAGAAGAGGGAAGACGGACATTTTAGTATATCTATATTCAGGAAGAAAACCCACTCAAATGAATATTTAGACTTCAAATCATCACACCCCATCAGCGCAAAGATTTCAGTTGTTTCAAGTCTTCTTAGACGAGCACACTCTCTGATAACGGATGAGAAAGAAAAAGAAGAAGAAATATCAAACATTACTAAAATTCTGAAGCAAAACATCTACCCAAGGAACTTCATCAACAAAATGAACACAGACATTAAGTATGGCCGAAAACGCATTCCGAAAACATGAACCTCAACAGTCGTGATTCCATATAGAGCAGAGACGTCAGATGATATCAGAAGAGTACTCAATTAGCTCGACATTAGAGTTTTCTTCAAAACATCAGACACACTACGAAACAACCTTGTCCATATAAAAGACCAAATCCCTAAAGATTCTCTATCTAATTGTGTCTATAAAATAAAATGCTTGGAATGTGATTTGATATACATCGGACAAACCTCTCGAAAAATCAAAATCAGAAGTAATGAACACCATTGAACATCTGTTCGAATACCGAGAAATCCGGCTGAACTAGAAAAACTTGAAGAATCATCAGCCATAAATCTACACGCTATAGAATCAGGTCACAAAATTGATTTTGACAATATTGAAATAATCCAGAAAAACTTCAGAAATCACAAAGAACGTCTAATATCAGAAGCACTTCATATCAGATGGAATCCAAATTGCCTGAATAGGAATGATGGACTAAAAGAGAATCTTACCTGGTTACAACACCTCCCTCCCCATGAAGTGACAAAATCGACACGAGTGTGATATGCAAGTTCACTATGTAAACACACTCTGTTTTATAATGTTACAAACTTATCAAATCCAACAATCTACACTTGATTTTGATTTTGTTATCTTTACCAACTGACCAACTTGACAACGAAAAATGATCCCAGGCTGACGAATGATGATCAAGTTAGTAAATTTTGTTTTGATACCATAACAGACGTACTATTATTTTTGTTATTTGGTTTAGTGATCTTCATTGCTATTTTTACTTTCAATATGTCCTTTTAACTTGACCTAAGTCTATTTTCTCACCCCTTAACTCTGTGTTATATATATTCTGAGATTTTGTAAATTCTGGTTTAATAATACTACTACTTTGATAAAGCTATTAGCAGCATTAAATAGCGAAACGTCAGTAAAAGCAATATCATTTTGTTTTTCATTCATTGGGAAATGCAAAAAAACCTTTATTATAATGATTATCCATTACTATTATTTTTTCAATAAAACCAAGTTTCTCCTGTCAAAATCAGTTTTACACTAATAATATGTTTTACTTCTGTGTTCTTTCTTCGCTTCTATAGGTTGTAGGCTCAGTTTCAGAACTTACCAATGGTGTTTACTCACTGGCCTGCATTCAACCCAATGGGAATGATAATACCAATAGTGGTGGTGTAAAACGCATAATCCAGTTTGCATTCGCTTCTGGTACACGCGTTTATATTGCACAATATGAACAGAAATAAAAAGTTTGTTGAATTAGAAACTAAACAACTCGAAAAAGTTTTTCTACATTTTTAAATTAATTATATACATATATTTTTTTGTAGAATAAAACAGAATAATATGTACTTTTTAAAAATACACTTTATTAAAAGCTAACGAATTTTTGACTAGTCAGGATAGGAGTTATTGCAAAACAAATTTGCTGCTGTTTCGTCTCAGCGCACTTGAATAGGTAGAATGGAGGCGCTCCTAAGATTACTGATCTTATATGACTTGGTAATACGCTGTTCCAGGGAACACCAACACTGACTGAGGGTGCAGGTACATCCAAACCTATGAGTACCAAGTGGGACGAAGCGTGCATCCTCGATTTCACTCCTAGCCACATTTCCTCGAATAAAAATGTACTGTTTTCATGAATGCCGTTTTATATACGTATTATAGAACTTAAGTATTATAGTCTAAAGTCAATGCAAGAACTGGCACGGCATTATGCTCCCGTCCATCCCAAGCAAAATACTAAGCCGCATCATTCTGGAGAGAATCAAACATGCCCTGGATGAAAAACTTCGACAGTTTAAATATAGTATGCCGAATCAAATTCATCAATTTTATCCAAGAGCTTTAACAGAAAACATCTGCGAATTTTTATAGAACTCTTTCGAAATCCCTGACGAAGGAGAAACTATGTGACGTCTTCCCAGAAAATCCTGAGGAGTTTGTGTATAACCTGTCGAGTTTAAAATTAAGCCGCATTGAAATGGAAGCGCTTTCCCTCGGATTTAATTTCCATATCCCGAACAACTTTGTCAAAAGAACCGATGTCGCAGCTCATTTCGAAAACCTTTTCTATCAGCTGCATGACCTTACCCTAGTTGATGAGGACAAGAAGAGCTGGTTCAAATCTAAGCTGGTTGACGTTGCAAATCAATACCTCATTTCTCCAATGTCATATTCCAAAGTCCTTCTTGATGAGCATCAAACAGCATTGAAAGCTCTCAAGAATAATGACAGAATTGTTATATTGCGACCTGACAAAGGCTCAGGAGTGGTGCTGATGGATAAAGAGGACTACATTGCAAAGATGAAAGCTGTGTTAAATGACCCGTTGAGGTTCAAAGTTGACAATTGCCAGAAAGATAAGACTGATGCAGTCAAAAAACGTATCACAAACGCACTGAGAGATCTTCTAAAGAAGAAATTGATTGGCAACACTACGTGCAATGATTTGAAACCCCGAGGGTCCCGCTTGCCACACATGTATGGCGTTCCGAAGATACACAGAAAACAAGTCCCCATGAGACCCATACTTTCGATGATCAAATCGCCCCAACATAAGGTGGCACGTTGGCTTGCAGAGAAGTTGGAACCTATTCGTCAACGGCTAGGCGTGCACACTATGAAGGACTCATTTCATTTCTCGGAAAGTGTGAACCACATGAACGTTTTAAATAAGTTCATGGTGTCATTTAATGTAACCTCCTTGTTCACAGTGATTCCAATCAACGAAACTATTGAGTTCATTTGTCGGTAGTCTGATCTTCTTCCACTCCCAGAGTCGGAATTCAAACGCCTACTCCTTATGTATACCATGGATGTGCAATTCCAATTTGACAACACTCTTTACCGCCAAATAGATGGTGTAGCTATGGGCAGTCCACTTAGCCCTGTTTTAGCAGATATATTCGTGTCTAACCTTGAAAGAACAAAGTTGAAGCATGCAATCGACGAAACAAATTCCTACTGTCGATATGTTGATGACACATTTATAGTGTGCAACAATGAAAGTCATGCTTCACACTTACTAGGATTATTCAATGATGCACACAGCAATATTGAGTTTACTATGGAACATGAAAGTGACGGAAAGTTTCACTTCCTCGACATTGCCATGGAACGCCTAGAAGACGGTAGTCTTCAAAAGTCAATTTATCGAAAGCCTACCTGGAAAGGACAATACTTACATTTCAACAGCTTTTGTCTAAATAGCTTTAAACGCGGTCTAGTCAAGACTCTGTACTATAGAGCGAGAAGAATATGCTCTATAGAGAAATTAGAGGAAGAATTTGAGTTTCTTGAAAAGACATTGAAGAGCAATGGGTACCCTCAAAGGTTCATCAACAAGTATGGAAGATCTGAAGTCAAAAAAAAGCCAATCTACTTTTAGCTTGATTATAAAGGTGAAAACATTACAGCGATGATCAACAGAAGGCTGAGTACATCACTAGCTATAGCCTATCCTGCAGCTAAGCTCGTTTCCGTCTGTCAAACAACTTGCTCTTTGGTGCAATCAAAAATCGATAGATATCCTTCTCATGTGAACTCCAAATGCATACACAAATTTACATGTATCTGCGGGAGCAGTTACATTGGAAGGACAGAAAGAAGGGCATATCTACGATTTTCTGAACATGTACGAAAAAGCTTATGTCTAAAGGGAACAAATTCTTTAGACATTGCCATTGCCACGCATCTCCTCGACACGAGTCATGAGGTGGAAATCGAGAAATCCTTCAAAATTATCAATAGACAAGGGAGCTCCATTCTCCTCAAGTTTGCCGAAGCAATTTCTATCAAACGCTTCAAACCAGATTTATGTGTTCAGAAAGAAGCAGTTATCAGTCTTTCCTTGTCATGGTAACTGGATGTCTTTATTCTCTACTCTGATTACGTATTCTTTGTCTTTAACCTCACCCCTCTTTTTATAGCCTGTAATACTGCTTGTCTCTTGTTTCTATGACGTGATTTGAACTCAGTACATCGTTACCAAATTTATTAGTTACTCATCATCTTACTCACCTCTCGTCTTTATTAAGTAACTCCTTTACCATTGTATGCATACATTTATTTTGACTTGAACTGCCTGTGTAAAAACTATATAAGCACAATTTTCTGAGCACTTTTCACTATTTGTGGAACTTTCTGTCAACTGGCAACATGTAAAATTTGCAAGTATGTTAAAACTTTTCTGTACGTAAACCTCACAATTTATTTAGGCTGTAAGCAGGTGATGAGAAGCCGACGAAATAAATGATGGTACCATATTATTCTGCACAAACCACTGTTGTTCTTCCTTTATTTAAATTCATCAAGGGGAACAAATGCATGAAGTTACTCCACTACTAGATGGTGCCACCAACAATTATAAATTTCATCCAAAACTTGTACGACAATGCTGCATGCCAAGTAATCCACAACGGAAAACCCACGGAATCCTTCGAAGTGAAGACGGGGTTAAGACAAGCTGGTTGCCTACTATCGCCAATGATTTTCCTGATTGCAGTAGACTGGATAATGCGACAAACAGCGGGCAATGAGGAAACAGGTATAAAGAGGACCCACACAAAATAATTGGAGGATCTGGACTTCGCCGATGATATATGTCTGATTTCCCACAAACTGGAAGATATGCAAGTGAAAAGTAACAAATTGGCATAGGCAGCATCAAAGATAGGACCTCACTTCAGGTGAACATAGAGAAAACAGAGGTGATGGATATTCCTCGCCAACAGAAACAGCAACAACAACAGATTACAGTCAACATAAATGGGAGGAACCTGAAAGAAACAACCTCTTTTACCTACCTGGGAAGCATCGTTTCAACTACAGACGGAATTGATGAGAATATCAAAGCGAGGATCATCGGGAAATCAAGGCACGCTTTCATTACTCTCAAGTCTGTGTGGAGGTCAACAGCATTCAGCATGAAAAACAAGATTCACATTTTCAACTCCAATGTGAAGTCATTGCTACTTTATGGATCAGAGACTTGGCGCCTCATGAAGAGCACCTCAAACAAACTACAGAACTTCATCAACAGCTGTCTTCGCTCAATACTTTGCTCAAGATCAGATGGCCAGAAAAGATCGGAAACAAGGAGGGATCTCTGGGAGCGAAACAACCCAGTAGGAACCAATTGTGAAACAAATAGGCAGGAAGAAATGCAGTTGGTGGATTGGCCATACTCTGAGGAAACCATCAAGTGACATCACAAGACAGGCCACCACTCGAGTGGAACCTGAACGGGAAGCGGAGAGTTCGTCGTCCAAGGGTGATATGGAGAAGGTCATGTGAAGAGGAGATAAAAGCGTGTGGGCAGACATGGGAGCCAGGTGAAAACGTTGGCAGAGAACCGAACGCAATGGAGACGTGTGACCGAAGCCCTATGTTCCTCTAGGAATTAAAGGAAACAATAATAATAATAATGCAGTCATCAGGCATATTCATTTATTGTTAAGAAATAAATACACCATATATTAAGCCAATCAAACAAACTTTCAAATGCGAATCAGTATACAACCTGAATTACCGATTGATTTTTACCTGCCTGGACTAAACAAGCAGTATGCAATAAACAACTTGATCATTCGTTATTGTTTTACCGATAGCCTATTAGGTAATTACAATACAGTGCTTGTCTATAAACCAACCAAATACTTCGCGCAGTTTTGCATTAGTAGTCATAGTAGAAATCAAAACAAGTTTTCGACATCATTTTATAGCGTAAACATCGAAAACAGTGAATCAATAATTTTTGTAAGTTGAAGTTAATGTATGCGCGTATATATATGGTAACTATTTACTCACAATACAATAAATTTTAGTCAGGTGAAAAACAGAAACCGAGCTACATTGTTATGATTATTCCCTTGGGTTGCGAATGGAACATAGGGTTTCAGTAGCCAATTACCATTTCACTCTACTCTCTCTACAGTCATTTTTATCCGGTTCCACGACTTACCAAAAGCTTTCATCTCCTATATAATACCCCCGAGGGCGCCAACTCGTTGTTTCTCGTTCAAGTTTCCGCCTTGAGCATGAAGTTACTTGGCGTGTATTCAAAGCATCGGTGATAGGTTCTTGTTTGGTTCACTGAATAGCAGAGTTCTTTGTTGTGTATCCTTTCTGGCCTACCGGCCAGCTGTCTGATCATCGGAACGGAGTGAAGTGGACAGCTATCGATGAAAGTCTGTGGTAGCCTGTTGGAAATGTACCAAGTTTCTAAACCATTCAGGATAATTAACTTGAAATGCTACTGGTGCTTTAAGACTGCGTTTATACTAGGAATTCCGGTAAGAAGAAAATAACAGCTTTAATTGTAAATGCCTCGATTATGTATTCCCATTGCATATGATTATTTTCTGGAGGAGTCCTAACACTATAACCCCAATCGTATTATTTAAATGTGTCACAAGAGCAACATATATTTAAAAAAATTGGATATCAGACGATTAATGTGCGGAAAATATAGCATTCGCAGGTATAAGACCATGACCTAATTTCTAGTGCTGAACGACATCTAAGTACTGGAATCAATCACTGTCCTGTGAAAGTTGGCATACAGTTTAAAAAAAAGTAATATAACTTGTTTGTATTACGTCCGATTAGTTTAGAAAGAAAACTATTCACACGAAAAAGAGGTTTTCAGTAAGTGAGTAATCTAAGACTCCATCCATCCTGACAGAGGCACTTCGATTACAGTTCTCACTGAGACGGTAGAAGACGAATACCTGGTAAAGGAAGGTTTATTTGGAAATTGGTATGTCTATATGGCCAAATTATGTATACCCCTATCTTCAACATACTATTTGCACAGATTTTGGTGTCGTGGTACTTCTGGACTTCATAATTTTTTTTTTCGTGTTGCTTCTACGTCTCCCATGAATTTCTACAACGCTGCATCATTTACCTTCTCTGAAATCAAATATATATATATATATCCCTGCTATTTGATGTTTTATGCCAGCCGATGACGGTCTCTTTATATACTACTGATAAATCTTATCAGTAGCACTCGCAACACCACCACTGCTCATTGCCCAATATAAGTAAGGAAACTATTTAGCCAAATATTCAGAAGCGAATGGAGATGGATTGGACGCACGATGACGTAATCAGTGAGTAACATTATGCGCCAAGCCGTCGAGAGTAACCCCAATGGAGAATGACGAGTTGGGCGTAGGTGACAGAGTAACATGGAGGATATCCTGTTACGAGTACACGCAAGCTTATAGGCAATCGTGGAGCCAATATGGGTCATCCTAGTAGGTTTGTAAGGAGACACATGAACACCATAAACAGCTAAAAAGAAACAACTGTTCCTATAAAATTGCAATTTAATGGGGACGTGACTAGTAAAGTCCTACCTAAATCTAAGATTATCTGGAGCTACAAAACGAACTTATTCTACCGCCATCCTTTGTCTGGCATTTTCCAGCCGACCAATTAGGATTGCTCAAGCGAAAGACAAGCTGTCACTTGTGCCGTGCCACTTCTATGTGTATCTATAAATTTAGCTACTGCTGCGGAGAAAGCTGGCTGTGTAGGCCGAATAAGTACACAGCTCAATAAACGCACCATTACTGAGCATCTTCCTTATGGTCAGGAAAAGGCAAAATAAAATTTAAAAGAAATTCTACTTTGCCTCAACAAAGCTTCATGAAACCTGTGGTTTCGCGACAATAACTAAGGTCAAAATAATGACAGACGTGAACAATTTGGTGAGTGATGACTAGCAGTGGAATTCAGGATGCGTACTTCATCCTATTTGGGACTCATCAACTGGATACACCTGCATTTCTCAGTAAGTGATGGTGTTCCCAATGAAGCTTGAACTCAGTACCCATAGTTTCAAACGCCGCCAAAGCGTTATACACTAGGCCACTTGGGCCACAACAGCCACCTCTTGTGCAAAGGGGATCAGTTATTATATAATTCGATTTGAACTTTCCCGTTAATTGACTGGACCGAAATATTCAGTCACTGTTGACATGTCGGCTGCTTGTGGTATAGTGGATAACGCTTCAAAGTTTAAACGATAGATATTGTATTCGAGAGAGAGAATATAGGACGCACTGGATGCAGAATTTCGACCAGAACAAGCTGCATTCAGGAATGGCAAATCATGTTCTGACCAAATTGCAACTCTACGCATCATCATCAAAAAAAGTATGGAATGGCAATCAAACCTCTACCTCAACTTTGTAGACTTTGAAAAGGCCTTTGGCAGCGTTGACCGCGAAGTAATTTGGAAACTACTCGGGTACTACGGCGTACCCCAAATATTCATCAACCTTATTCAACAGCTGTACGACAACGGCACATGTCAAGTGATCCACAACGGAAAACTCAGAGGGGCGTTTAAAGTAAACACAGGAGTCAGACAAGGGTGCTTATTATCACCAATGATATTCCTAATTGTGGTGGACTGCATTATGCGTCAGACAGTGGGAAACGAGAAGACAGGGATATCCTGGACCGACGTGAAGAACCTAGAAGACCTGGATTTCGCAGATGATTTATGTTTGTTGTCACACAAAATCAAAGACTTACAAGCGAAAACCGACAAACTCGTCGAAGAAGCAGCCAGAGAAGACAGGACTCCAGGTGAACATAGACAAGACGGAGGTTATGAAAATAACCAACCAACAACAACAACAGCGACATCCAGCGCCAATCACCATCAACGGGAGGGATTTGAAAGAGGTTACTTCATTCACTTATCTAGGGAGCATTGTCTCAACTACAGGAGGAACGGACGAGGATGTCAAACGGAGAGTCGGGAAGGCGAGAAACACATTCATCAACCTGAAACCAATCTGGAAATCTTCGTCACTCAGCATCAACAACAAAATTCAGATTTTCAATACAAACGACGTCAAGTCAGTTCTTCTATACGGATCAGAAACTTCGCGGGTCACAAAGAATATTTCCAACAGCCTGTTGCAGATATTTATCAACAACTGTCTTCGCTCTATACTCAAGATCAGATGGCCGGAAAGAATCACCAACAAGAAACTATGGGAACAAACAAAAGAAGAACCGATCGCCCAACAAATATGCAGCTCCTGTGGAGCTAGTTATATTGGCCGCACAAAGCACACGCTTTCCAAACGCATCTCTGAACATTATCCGGCATGGTTAGCAAAGGGACAATGTAAGACAGTTACTAGCTCAATTCTCGAGCATTTGGTGAACTCAGGCCACGTAGCTCCACCAGAATCGTCTTTCAAGATCATCTACAAAGTGAAGCCAAATGGTACAAAGGGCGTCAGGTTTCGGCTTTTGTGTATGGCGGAGGCGCTGGCAATTCATCAATACAACCCTGAACTCTGCATACAGAAAAAAGTTTGTCCAGTCTCTTAGTCTACCTTGATCTTAACTTCTTCACCAATCGTTCCTTGTAAATAAAATATATTTTGATTTTTTCTTTTCATTCTAATTTCACTTTTAGTTAGCTTTTGCTTTAATAATTAATTCACTATTATCACTCTCATATGCTCCTTTTGTATATTTTCACACTCTCCTTACACTTGTTAAATTGACACTCAACTACCTTTATTCTCACTCAATAGCAATTTCAACCTTATCAAATTTCTGTCTTTGTGCCATTGAGTACCACGTAATTTACAACTTTTAATTTTCACTTCTAAAGCCACTCCTGAGTAATTATATCAATTATGTCACCCCCTATTACTCAATAATAGACCACTATATATTTTTGTAAGTATAAATACGATTGTACAGCCTCTGAAGATGATTTCGTCGATAAAGAAAATTTTCTTCGCTGAATCTGTCTTTTATTTTCTTCATGACTCAATGGGTATTTTCGGTAATTTAATAGAGAAATCCTAGAGACTGTAAATCGTTGAGCATCTTGCCTCATTCACTGGGTACAAATTTAAGACAATACATTACGATGAAGAACAGAAGTGATGTTAAACCACACTCCTAAATTTAACAATTTCAATGAACAAGTTCGACTAGTCTCTGGAAGTAAATGTCGTTTGACAGTCATATCTAAGCAGAAGGCTTCAGAGTTAAACACATAAATTTACATTCTCGTGTCTTCAGAATGGCATTTAGGATCTACTGCATCAGTAATACTTCGTTATTGCTAGTATTCTGATGGTGCTCATTCGAACTGATGTATTTTTGGGGGTGAGGTGGGGTGCCTTCACATCACTCAAAAAATACTGATAGTTCAATGCTTACTGAGTGTAATCTGACGAAACCTCCGGCCACCTTACTAAACTACTATTTAGATATAATTAAACGCGAAATTATGATGAAAATAAGTTTTATGTTTAAAAAATGTAGTGGAAACAACAATGGCCCACTTTGGTAGACTGCTACATAGCCAACTTGGAAAATGAGATAGTAAAATCAACGACAGGTAAATTACTGCTGTACAAAAGGTATGTCAACGACAATTTTATGGTATATCCTGATGATTCCGATTTAAATTGTATCTTACAAGAGTTTAACAATTGCCATCCCTCAATAAAATTCACGATGGAAATTGAAAATAAATCAAAGATTCTATTTCTGGAAATCGAATTGACAAGAAGAGATGATGATGGAACTGTGAAGACCATGGCCAACTAACGAACTTTTATAGTCGGATACCTGTCAGTGGAAAAAGAGCTCTCATGATCTCACTGGCCCGCCGTTTCGGAAGAGTTTCAGGCGGTGACTGCTTAGAAGAACAGCTCTTATTTTTCAAGGATATGCTTGCCTACAATGGACACTGGCGCGTTTCGTGGACAGAATGAAAGCAAAGCTAAAAAATAATGCATTTCAGTACCAAAGAAAACACTTTATTTGAATCCAGACTTCAGAGGCCGATATCCTTAAGCGAAGAATCTCTAGTTCCCTATAGAGGACCTTTTCCGCAGCAACTCTGAGTGATATTGTCTAGCCGCTCACTGCTTTTAAGCACTGTGAAGGACGAACTTCCACATACAACCACTCCAATGTGCATATATCAGTCCACCTGCTTGTGTAGAGCTGGGTACATAGGTCGTTCTATGTGGGTCCTGTCAAAATGTGTTAGAGAACATTACACAGCATGGTTGCAAAGTGGAGGCACTGGTTCAATCAGATGCGCCATAATTGGACAGCTCGTCACGGAATCTCAACTGACTCATAGTCCAGAGTCATTTACAAATTAAACGAAAATCTACCAAAGGCAATGTATTCCCGACTTCTATGAACTGCAGAAGCCCTCGCCATTCACACCGAAAAGCCGGAGCTGTGTTCAAGAAAAACTAGTCCAACATCTACATTTACCCTGGATCTAGTTCGCGTTGACTCCTTAGTTTTCGCTTTTTTTTCATTACCCTCATTTCATTTATGAAAAGCTACGATTTCAATTTGTTTTCATGCTCATCCCATTCACACCTGTATTCGTTAAAATTATTTTCTAATCCTTTGGAATTTTGATTCTAAGCCCCTAGTAATCTGTATTCATAATAGCTGACATAGGGTCAGGTTGGAAAAGAGCCAGTGGTGGTCAAACCAAAACATGGCTTCACCAGTCAATGAAATCAACAACAGTTAGTTTAAGCCAGCCACGTAGGAAGGTGTGAACTTCCTAGCTGGGGTCTTCGGGACGGTAAACACCAATGAAGCTGGAGACAATTGGTGATATGGCTCAAAATCCTCGTTCTCAATGGCGCAGATACATACACTGCTTGTGACTTATCCAATAAAACCATACGGTTCTTCGATATTACTGTTCTTTTTGCCTCACATCTCTGTTTACTGTCTCTATTATGCATTTCTTCTACTTTCTTCTCTTGCTTTGTGTGCTACATGGAGTATGGCGACTCGAACTGCTGCACATCTGTGCAAAGTTCTATGCTGAAACCAGTCAGTCAGTCAATCTGTATTCACATCCTTGAAATTTCATATCAAGCTGAAAATTATTGCTACCTTTAATCTCCTTCGTTATTATGTGGAATTAAATAATAATTGTATCTATGCAAACGTATGTACATAAATACGATCGTACAGCTGTTTCTGAGAATGAAAGCGCCGAAAAGACAGATATCTTTGCTGAACTTCTTTTCTCCACAATAATAAGTGGTTTCAATGTGCCAAGCGCATATGAGGAATACAATTTCTAAGAATAAGCAACACATCCATTTTCCCCGCTTTAGTTGCACAAGCTCACTGAGAAAAAAGGGCGGTGTAATAACTACGGAAGTAGTTGTAGGCGGCATGAAATGAACAAAGTCAGACATCTGAACGGACCGAATGCCGCATGGACTTGTTTCGATCACCGACAACCAGGGGGACGCAGCTCCACTGAATATGACTGAGACTTCAAGTTAAAGGTTCGAAGGTAGTGACCCCTTAAGACAACCCACTTGCTTCAGTCTGGGCATCCGGGCACTATCTCAGTCTACACACCAACTATGAGATACTGTGTAGTGCATCTAATGGGGTGGGGGGCCACAATGCACCAAGTTTGTGGTAAGCAACGTCTATCATTCTGCGGTGCACACAAACAATATCACCTCAACTACATATATCATCCTATGCATTATATTACAGGCAATAAAGCCAGGAAATATATGTTGTTTGTTTAATATCAAAAAACCGGATAAAATCATTGAGGCTATCATTATATTATATTGTGTTTGTATTGATTTCTTTGCACGCGTAATTAACAAAGAAACAGTGACCATTCCCTAAAAGTTGAATAAATTACAGAATTATATATATATATATATATATATATATATATATATATATATATATATATGATATCACAACCTCCCTAACCAAGAGGGTATTGGAATCAAGTGTGTGTGTGTGGGTGCGTGGGTGTCTGCAGATATGGATGCGTCGCAGTGTAGTTAGTGTACATTTAAAAAAACGGAAAGAAAGTAAGCAAAGATTACAAAAGATAAAATCAAAAAGAAGGAATAGGCAAAAAAAGAAAAGTGAAATCAGATCATCAAATCGCCAAAACAGTAAGTATCAAAATGTAAAATTATGAATGCAGTATATTCATTCAATAAGTATCATACGTATAAACAGGAATTCCAAATGACCAGAGACAATAAGCAGCAGTAGCAGAAGCGATCAATTGACACCATTTGAAAGAGACAAATACTTCTCCCAATTCTCTAATACCTAAGAAAAGAAAAGAAAACAATACACAAGGAAAAAGGCTGGTTAACCTCTTAGACTATTTAGAACCCAATCATGAGGTATATATACATGCACACGTGTGTCGGTGGCACAGCGGTTAGGACGCTCGCCGACCATGCACATGGTCCGGGGTTCGATCCCCGGCCGACGCACTCATTTACCTCGCTAAATCAGAAATGATGCTGGTAAAGAGGAAAGGTTGGGCATGAGGCTAGCAACCTTATCCTGTAAAAATAAACACCACTGCTACAGAAACTTCAAACCACTAGCTTGAGGCCCTATGTTCCACTGGGAACGTGAAGGAAAAAAGATGCCTAATATACGTTTCAAGTTTAATCACAGACTGATATCAGTTAGAGGAACAAGTGACAGCTAGCAGGAAGTACTGGACAGTCGCCTCGTCCTAGTTTGGGACTCTTCATCGGTATGCACCCCCGGCGATCGAACCCAGGACCTTCTGGTCATGAGGTAAGCTCACTGACCTATTCAGCGCCACTGTGACGGAATCCAATACAGCTGGCCCATGGATTCCAAATTCTGTCAATCAAAGACATACAAACTAACACTTGAATATTAATTAACCTGATGCTCACCGTTGATTGATTACAGGACGAAGTTGCCTAGAATTCCAGTGAGAAGACGTGACCAGTGGTGTGAAGACTGGACTGGACTGGATTCAACATAGAACTTTGCACCGATGTGCAGCAGTTCAAGTCGCCACATTTCATGTAGCCAACCAGACAGAGGTCTACACCTCTCTATGTGAATGGCCTAAACTTACTGTTGTGGATTTCATTGAGTGACTCCATGTTTGGGTTTAAGCACCACTAGTTCTTTTCCAACCTGATCCATCCTATGTCAGCTAACATTGTCCGTCGAGGAAGGCGATGGCTAGGCATACGTAACACATGCCTTAACCATCTCAGCCGATGTAGCTTCACAGCCTCGTCGACTGATTTCCACTCCTTACCTAGCATTCGACACCTAACCTCAATATTGCTCACCTTATTATACCACTTCACACGGGAGATAGAACGCAGACACCTATGATCGAATACAGCTAATCTTTTCATGTCTTCCGCTCTCAATGGCCAGGTCTCACTCACAGTGATAAAGGAGGACGGAGTGGACTGATGAGCAGTACCTACGCCCTTTGGTCGATAGCCGGGTATCACGTTTACGCCAGATAGAGCGTAAACTAGTGTGAGGACAAATATTTACTGGTGGCAGTGGTTGTCGGTGGCGTTATAAATCATAAATCGACAGAAGTTAGAAAACTTAATATGTTCACCTATCGGATTTTACGATGAATTAAAACAATCGTTAACAGGAAAGTACTTGAATAGTATGATAGTACTTACTCACTCAACAATCGATTACAGTTCCATGCAGTTGGCAATGAGCCACACTTTATGTGTGAGAGCTAGTGATACTATACTCACAAACCACACAAGTTGTTGTCTCGCAGTTTGTGCGAAGGCTGAGATACTACCAGGGTGTCAAGACCGAAGCAGTTTTCTTTCGGGACCATATTCCCAGCCTTGAAGTTTCATTCATAAGGCAGTGGAGTAGCGTCATTAGCCACGTCCCCATGGTTGCCAGTAAACAAAACAAGTTCATAGGCGAATCGATCCAATAGGATTCTGTAGCTCATGTACACCATGCGTTTGCGATAAGGGTTTTCCAGCTCCCCTAGGTATACCATCATGTCAACCAGTCTGGTTGTAAGAACCAAAAGTTCTGATTCATCCTTTCCATTTTGCGAGGAACACTCCAGTCACATGAAGGCAGTAGAGTTCGAGTGACCAGTGACTGACTGACTGACTACTTTCAACGTAGAACTTTGCACCGATGTGCGACAGTTCGAGTCGCCACACTTCACTTTGCACACAAAGCAAGATAAGAAAGTAAAAAAATGCAAAACAGATCCATTAAAGAGTGACCAGTGAACTGCAGCTCCACGAACAGGAAGAACACTGTTGTGATTATTATCATTTCCCCGGGTTCCAAGTGGAACATAGGGCTTCAACAACACATATCCCATTTCTTCTATTCTCTGCTGTCGTCTTCAGCTAGGTCCACGATTGCCCATAATATCCCTCATCTCCTCCTCGTACAATCTCTCCCATGTCACCCTAGGACAACCTATTCGTCGCTTCCCATTACGATTCCACTCGAGCTATCGCCCGCATTGCACGTGATGTCATTCAACGGCCTCCTTAGTGGCGTATGCCCGATCCATCTCAATTTTCTCCTACATATTTGTTGAGCAATTGGCTCTTGGTTGGTTCGCTCCCAGACAGAATTTCTTGTTGCTAATTCTTTCTGACCAGCTGCTTTTCGTGACTGACACTCAGTGCAAGTTTCTGACGCGTATAGAAGGACCGACCAAATTGCCTTCATATACATATCACAGTATATGATCTGCTTGATACCAGAGATGGTATTCACGAAAACTCGCATAAATGCATGATGGTGAATACTACTGGTCAACTGAGATGGGTGGTCATACACGACTCACATGAAACAGTAGTGCTTGTTGGCTGATCAGCCAGACTGAAGTGGTGTAAATACTGGACAGGCGTTTCGCTCATTTACGGTCGAGCTCCTCAACAGTGAGCCTGGTTTTACTCTGCTCAGAAAGCCAAATCAGTTCAAGCCATTCGATTTCTGGTTAACCACATGAAAAACACAGAAATAGCGTAAATATTAAGAGATCAAATAGATTAATGGAGTTTTTGTTGTCAAGTCTTGTGCCGTAGTCTTAATCTGGCCACTCTACCTAATACTTCTATGAAGAGGCTATTCTGTCTAATGCAGTAAATGAGATGTTGTTAACACTTGTGTTATGTCAGCGAAATTTCAGCCCATATTGTTGTTTCCCTTCAGAAACAATTTATAGATATATTCCTGCACATGTTGGCGATTCAATCCATATCCGAAAACGACAAGCGTATTTTTCGTATGATCTAGATGGCTTCTTAGGACGATAATTAGTTACCTAAGTCTTCTGTAGCCAAGAGAGGGATAATGGTCGTACGAAATTCTTATGAACACATAGCTTTTGATTATTAGTTGGAATGCCAATAACCTCAGTGTCATATGCAGAAGACCGATTGAGAGGAACTCGATGGGGTATGATGAATCACTTTGAATATTTTGGTTTTGTCCACTGACTGAGTGACCGCTAATAACCAGATCTCAATACTAACATTATTCAATACAGATATTTGATATCATCCTGGTCAATTAAATTCAAATCTGAGTATATGAGATAATGGACAGTAATTATGAGGACTGAGCCACCATCTTGTGTAGCATGGTAAAAGTTGTGCTTTGATTAATTTTGTGCTCCGTATCCATTAGATGATAAGGCCAGTAAAGGATCTCTTGATAGATTTTAATATACTTCTTTCTAACTATCTTTGAGCAATGTTCATGAAGGCTATGTTAACCCTACTAAATCTTTTTGCCTATAAATACAAACTAACTTGGTAACTAATCCTGTATCGCAGTTAAACGAGTAGCGAATTTTACACACAGTGTTGTCGTATTAGTTACTAACCTTTTGTATGACCGATAGCTGCTACCTTGACGTTGTGCTTATCTCAATGATCAAACGAGTAATACTGGTTGGAACTAATGTTCCTGCAGGTTCAACCATCCCCGAAAGGTCGTTCAGCTAAACTGAAGGCAGTTATAATCATAGTATAAATCATACAACAGTAAGGCTTATCCCTCAGATAACTAGTAAGCCAAGTAAGCTGCCTATCTGCTGTCAGGAGAGCGGTGATAAAAAGGGTGGGCTCCGATAATTGTACATTCCAACTTACATTCATTGAGGTAGTCCGTAGTCGACGGTAAGATCCTAACAAGGTGACAACTCCACAAACCACTTTAAACAGGTAGTGTGTGTGAGTGTGACCTGTCACAAGCAGTTCCACCTGGGCTCTGCGGTCACACAACACAGTAATGCTCCTGTTTCACGTGACCCAAATCAAAATCAACTTCCATGGTGTGGGAAACTTGGAAGTGATAACCGCCTACACACTTCCATAAGCATAAAAAGCTTCCCTGATCAATGTTGTTTCTTTTCAGTCTTGATTCGATTAATCTTCTTGGATGCAGACATTGTTTTAGCGCAGTTTCCAAATACCTCTTCTGAAAAGTCCTCATTATATAGCGAATTTTACAAAGTTTTCTGGAAATCCGTTATCATGTTGCTAAGTTGCGTAACGACTGAACAAATGTCCGTCCTTTGAAACATCAAATAGCCCATCAAAATTCATTTGTTCGCAAGAGGGGAACAAAGAAAACTGACATGTGCATATTGACTAACCCATTTAACACTACCATCTAGTCTCTTCGATAGTAGAACATCAAGAAGGAATAAAATATGGTATTATTCACTTTCACAGATGGACAGAATTAGTGGGTAAGACAGAACTTTTCTAGGATGATCTCAGTATTGGTGTTATTTTGTATGAGATCAATGCGTGTCTCGTAACTCGCTAAGTAATTTCGACAAGTCCTGCCAAAGAACAATCTGCTGCCACACTTATTAGACAATAAATTCCATTTTACATTCATCGTGAAGCGAAGTAGCAGGTCGTGCTCGCAGTCCAGAATTCAATCAACTGTCAGACCACTAAGCATTACTATTTGGCGACGTCAGAGATTTCTAATTAGTTAAGTCACCCAACAGTATGTATTGAATGCATAACGCACTAAACATTCCATTGAGGATAAAATTAATTTTGATAAAGTCTCAGAGTTTGTTATACAGTAATAATTACTCATGACGTTATTTCAAGAACAATTTATTGCCACTCGTAATCATATCAAGTTGCTCACACAACTTTCTGACTTCGTTTATATAATTCCACTATTTCTCATCTCTTGATTTGATTGGTAGTAATATTTTCCATATTTTTGGTATGGGTGATGAGCCATTCCTGTTGCATGTGTTGGGTGTAGACTCGATGAACAAAGATTTAGTAATAAAACCTCCCTCCCCACCTATCTATATTACTTTTTAGAGTTTTAACTATCCCCCACCCTATTGCGTGGTTGTGTGTTAGTACATGTAGTGCAATTGCTGAGAATTTTTTCTCAATTGACTTATCTTCGCGGGGTCAATCGCTCTAACCTTCACCAAATTCTTATGCTCCGACAATCTGACTACCCTCAATCTACTAGTTTTGTGGCGAGAGCTGACTGCAAGCCAAAATTGTAGGCAACAATTTACGCCAATGTTCACGTCTCGAATCGGGGTCATCAGAAAATTAATAGTAAAGCTTAACCTTGAGAAAATCACCAGCCAATCACAGCAGACTTAACTAGTGGAAATATGATTCCCGGATATGACAGTAGATGCCTCATATCCTCTCTTATTTATGTTATTATTATTAGTAACACTATTATTTTTATTTTGCTTTAGACCTTTATTGATATTCCTAATGAATTTTATAGGATAGTTATTTAATACCACCGTTTCTCCTACCTGTTTCATTTCATCATTTAGCTCTTTTGTTGTACCACTTAGTGCTTCTGCTCGGTTTGTTAGACATTTAAATGAGTCTGCCTTAACAGTTAACGGATGAGACGAATTAAAGTCTAAATATCTATTAAAATGCGTTAGCTTTTTATTAACGCTAGTGTGCAGTTTACCCTCTGCTGTTCGTTTTATTTTACAATCTAACATTATAGCTAATTCCCCTTCTTCTTTTTCTGATTCAAATGTGAATTTTATTTCTTTTATTATTGAGTATATATGTGCGAAAAAGCTAGAGATATGTTCTTTTTTAAACTGTGAAAGTATCATCCGCATATTGATATAGGGATAAAACTTGGGCACTGTGATAGAATATAACTCCATCATAATTGGGTCATCCGCATATCTCCACCATATCTTTGGAGTGGGATTAAATGTATTAAGAGCAATTTTTCCCAGCTATCCATAAAGGTATCTGCTACGATTAGGGGTTGTTAGTCAAATCTACACCTAACATATGAAATAGGAATAACTCATCACTCATACCAAAAATATGGAAAATATTACTACCAATCAAATCAAGAGATGAGAAATAGTTGAACCATAAAAACGAAGTTAAAAAGTTGTGTGAGCAACTTGATATGATTATGAGTGGCAATAAATTGTGTTCGAAA
>OX235274.1:30767698-30855729 GCA_944472155.2 Trichobilharzia szidati | reverse complement strand
TCCTACTAGTACCCCAGGTTAACTGCCTGAATAGGGCCCGTCGCTAGTGAGCATCCGATTAATTTTGTTAGATTGCTTGATAAACAAACTAGTCTCCTGGATTTATCTTCATGTCTTGATTTTCACACAGTTATTGATTTCAGAATTTAATACATAGGTGAATAGTGTTGGGTTGATTGCCGACGTTTTTACTTTTAACATTTGCGAAATAAGGATTGAGAAATATGTCACTTGTTTTTAAATTCAACTTTTTTTTTACGGTTGACTAATTGGAACGAACCGTTCAAGTGAAAACGTGTGATAATTAATGCCTACTGCACAAGAAAGAGGTAGCTGTCGTGGCTAAAGCAGTCTAGTGGATAACGAATTGGCATTTGAAACGATGAATATCGGGTTTCTGAGTCTTAGCTGGAACACCACCCACCACTCAATCGGGAATGCAGGCATATCTAGATGACGCGTTGCTAATAAGATGAAATGTTCATGCTGGATTCCACTGGGAATTACCATCCACCAAATGACTATAAATTAAGAAATCTAGCTTACAATATTACAATTCCAAGTAATCTGTTTTCATTATTCTGCTAAAAATAGAGCAGTCAATAAGAACTAAGCATTAAAGTAACTGCTTTGTAAAACGAAGGAACCGGAAATTCAATGTAACGGTATGAAGTTATTGCTAATGTTATCCAGGGGAGTCGTCAGTGTTCTTCCAAAGAATGGGATAATATACCTGAAGCTAATACTTTATGATCGAGTTTCTTTCACTTTCGAGATTTGCTTTTCCTGTCTCTGATACCTCTCAGCATAGGTCTTATGCAGATACAGTGTGGCGTGCACTACTGATAAGATTTATCAGTAGTATATAAAGAGACATTCATCGGTATGAATATATCAAACAGTGGAGAGATAGATTTGACGGCAAAATATGGGAGACACAAAAAGCACAATAACATGAAAGATCTGTGCAAATAAATGTTTTCATATGAGGTGTATATAATTTCTCCAAATGTAGAGATACCAAATTCCGAAATAACACTCTGTTACCGAGACTCTTGTCTTCTATATTTACAATAGAATTAGACCGGTATATATATATATATATATATATATATATATATAGAAAATCTGTAAAATGACGCAATGTTATTTTCGTTTTGGTTCATCTAACAAAACTAAAGACTACTGTCTTTGTATTATTCCTTGTGTTCTGAGTGGAATATATGGCTCCAAGCTTCGAATTCCCAGTAGTACTCTTTGTTGTTTTACGCGGTAGGGTTTCTAGTCTCAAGTCCAACCTTCCCCTTTTTCCGTCCCACTACAAGCTAGTAAACTAGTCGAGTTCTACGAGTTCATCAGTGGGGAGTCAAGCCTCAAACCAAGTGGGTAGTTGTCAAGCATTCTACTACTGGACCACAAATACATTACAGTTATCCTTATCCTTACATGTGTGTTGGTGGTCTAGAGGCACAAGGCTTGCCGAACACACATGCGGTTCGGAGTTGGATTCCCAGTTGACGTACTTCTTAGTGAAATTAGATGGTTGGAGGCAATCGGCAGGAAGCTTTTGACCTAGGTTTCGTGCCAGTTTGCACTCGTCAGCAAGGCGCATATACAACCTCGAAGGAACTCATGTCCCTTCTGAGATTCGAATTCGCGTCAACCAGTGAGCGCTGCAGTCAGAGACGTTACCACTGAGCTATTCGGCCTCGCGATTGACCTCCTGTTGGACTGTATGAAATACTTTGATAGGACACTAGTAACTAGTGTGATGTGTCTAGTCCTTTCTTTGGTGCAGACTGAATTCTATCATAATGCTAGCAAAAACTTCAAAGCTCAAGCTTCAAGCCTAATGTCCCATTCGGAACGTAAAGGAATAAAACAAAAAGGAGTCGCGCTATGTCGTGAATTGGCAGAAGTTAGAATTCATGGGCCATTGGATCGGGTCCCAGTGGCTTAATGGTATACGAGCTCGCCTTGTAACCAGAAGGTCCTGCATTCGAATCCCAGTGGGTACGTACTGCTGAAGAGTCCCATACTAGGATGAAACAGCTGTCCAGTACTCCCAGGTTTTCCAATGGTTCTCTAAATAATGACAGTTCATGATGAAATCCTGTAACCAATCAAATCCCTACAAACCAACACTTGAAAACAAAAAATTTCTACAAAATTTTAATATTTTATAAGCAAGGTTTAATATGTAAGCGTCGGTTTACACTAGATATAAACACAGAGGAGGAAATTATTCACTTACTTAGTGTCATCCCCATTAGTTATTACTATCAAATAAGACGGTTGTTTTTGTAAATACCTTAAAATAGGTGAGGCGAAATCGGCTCCGATAGCACCGCACACTTGTGCATTATAAACACAAGACCAGATTAAACAAGCGATCATAAAATACCATACCACAGAATTGTTCGTATGTGTGAGTGTGTTAGTTACTACAACAATTTATGTGTAAATTTATTGTTAATATCAACATATTGCTTAATGTAATGAACACCAGTGTGAATAAACACTGGCGCCATTTCGAAAATAAGAATTTAGAATCAAAATATAATTTAGGTTTTAAATGTGTGATCATAAATATATTTAATCTCTTCTTGAATTGTTGTAACCAGATAAAATAGTAATAATTATTATTATCATAATAAAATATTTGAATTATCATTCTTCATAGCAAGAATCTAGAAAGGTTTTTAAAAGGTTTAGTAAAAAGGTAATATTGTGAATTCTGTATGACGAAAAGGCGTCGGTGGCACAGTGGTAGAATGCTCGCCAACCACGCCTTGTGTGGTCCGGAGTTCGATCCCCGGCCACCGACGCACTCCTTTACTTCACTCAGCCGGTAATAAGACTGGTAAGGAGGCAAGGTTGGACATGAGGCTAGCAACCCTATCCCGTAAAACTAAACACCACTGATACCGAAACTTCAAGCCTCTAGTTTGAAACCCTATATTCCACTGGGAATGTAAAGGAAAAAAAATGCCTAAAAGAATAGCACAAGTAGGTTTTTGGTAATATTAATAACATCTTGGAATCCTGCGGTAGTGAAGAAAAATCCTTTGTTTTCTATAGTAACATTCGGTACTAATCTGAGCACTACTTTTAACTGATTATCCAAATGGTTGCACAACTAAAATACTTCATCACATAGAGTTGCGAAATCATCCTGATTTGAGGAACACTCTGACCATATATGTGACACTCCATTGCAACAGTGTGGATGGAACCGGTTGGAAGTATTACCTAAAAGAACTGTTTGTTAATGAATGCATGAATTGGGTTCTGTAAGCACTAGATCCCTTTGAATGTTTACGATGCGATTCGCTCTTGTCAGTTGTAAGAAGATGTTACACAGCTGCACTGCACCGACTCTTAGTTTACTGATAGAAAGTCAAGTGGTTGAGCGTGTTGATCACTTCACTTATTTGAGAAGTTTCCTTAACTTCAACAGATAGATTGCAGACAAAGTCTAAGCAGGGATACAAAAGGCTTATGTGGAATTTACCAACCTACGTCATCTCTGGAGTAGACGTGATATCCGGCTTTCGATTAAAGGACGTGTATACTACGCAGGAGTTTGCTCCATCAACCTTCATGGCTGAGAGACATGGTTACTCAAAGTAGGCGATATGATGAGGTTAGTCGTCTTTATCCATATGTGTGTATGCATTCTATCTACCGTGTTAAGTGGTATAATAGAATGAGCAATATTTAGGTTGGGTGTAGACTGTTAGATTAGCAAGGAAAGTCAGTCAAATAGATTGTGAAGCTTCATCGATAGAAATGGCTGAGGCACGTTCTTCGCATTCTGAGCCACCACCTTCGTCGGCAGGCAATGTCAGCCAAAATAAGTTTAGATTGAAAAAGAGTTAGGGGTGGTCAAACGAAAAAAGGCCTGTCGTCAGTCCATGAAGTAAGTAAGACAGCTGCTTTGAGTCAGCCACGTGTGCATATATATAGACTGCCTGATTGGGTTCCTCAGGATGCTAAGAACCTGTGGATGGAGACTACTGGTGGTATGACTCAAAATCGTTCTCAGTGGCTCAGAGGCATTCAGTCTCTGTGATCTCCTATACCCTTTAGATCCTCATGTTTTTTCATATTACTATTTCTTCTCCCGGTCCATTTCTACTCATTATAGTTCGTTTGAATCTTTCTCCTCATTTCTTTACCTTTGGTAACCTGAACCGTTGCACTTCTGTGCTAAGTTGTATGTTGAAACTGAGTTAGTCAGTCAGTGATACCCTTTACTTCATTGATGTGGTGCTTTCAGAGTACACCGGAAAATACCGAAATTTTAATTAGTATATAATTTATCTCCATGGAAAATGCCACGATTTAGATCAAATTCTCTGTGTTATTTTGTGAGTTTCCTTGAAATACATGCTACGGAATAGTAATATATTGTAATTCTACTTCAAAACATCCCACTTATTCTAGGTTGTTTAAAATGAATACAATAAAAGCGAAGTGTTTCACGGTAGACATAAGCGAATGAAGTAGGCACTTAATATTCTTTTGTCAAATATCAAATGAATACCTAAGAATAAATGATAACACTTATAAAATTGAGGACAATAATTCTGAGGACAGACAATTAAAAACTAAAAAAAGAAATACAATTAAACATATTTTGAGAGATACATATATGAGCATCCCTGGCAGAGGGTTAAAAATGGACCGAAAAGTGTTAAACATGCTGTTTTTAAGGAAAAGCAGTCGTCTGTCTGAACACTATTAGCCAAAATTACTTTAGCTGTAATAATGAAATGCTGACCACCAAGGGACTAGGTGTCACTGCTTCAAAATTATTGGAAAATAATCAGCAAAGAGCCATCCATGAAAAGTTCGCACTATTTTATGATTCACAAAAAGGAAATGGCTGCCTGCCTAAATCGCTGGGTTGCGTAGGATTTTCCACCTATCTATCACGACTCATTGGTTTTACTCTGTTTCAAATTGTTTTAATCTATTAATTACCACAATGAGTTGCACTCCACACTCGGGCGTAATTTCAAATAAGTTCATGTAACAGCCAAAAAACCTATATCGACAAAAAAAATTAAAGAATGTTCTTTTATGTTCGAGGAATAATCTAGTTTACCCTGATCTACTAGTTTGACCTATAAAATTTACCCCACATGGTATTTGGTAAATTATACTATTTTTCTTAATTGGATATTTTGGGTCTCCAAGCCGACAACGTTTATCTTTGTGAGAGTTGGTTGGCCTAAATACCACCCGAATTCCAGCCTCATTGAGAATCCTACACGAGGCCTCTGACGTTTATTCTTTATACGGAAGTACTACAGAGGCTTTTAATTCTATATATTATTTTTATCATTTCCACTGTTAATCTTACATACATTTCTGAATAAATTCTGCTGGGTAATTATTAACTGGTAATATTTTCTTTATATGATCAATTTCATTATTGAAATCTTCTGGAATACTAGCTACGCTTCTTCTTTTTATTCCTTCACGTTCCCAGTGGAACATAGGGCTTCAAGCTAGCGGCTTGAAGTTTCTTTAGCAGTGTTTATTTTTACAGGATGGGGTTGTTAGCCTCATTCCCAACCTTTCCTCTTCACCAGCATTATTTCTGGCTTAACGAGGTAAAGGAGTGAGTCGGCCGGGGATCGAACCCCGTACCATGTGCATGGTTGGTGAGCGTCCTAACCGCTGTGCCACCGACGCACTGCTAAGCTTCTGCCCGGATTATATAGATATTGAATTAAGCCTATTTTTATCAGTTCTGAATGGGATGAACTAAAGTCTATGTCATCCTGGGACTCGTACCAAAGTGGTTGTTTTCCATTTGGGTTTCACTCGACAGCTTAGCATATCACTTGAAGCTCTCTTCAACGTGTATCTAACCAACCTGCATTTCCTTCTGCATATCTGTTGGCTGATTCGTTGTCCACCAGAATTCCTTGTTGTTTATCCATTCTAGCCACTTAGGTTTCAGTAGCGAGTGAAGGGGTTAGGTGTCAATTAAATTCTGATGCCCGTTGGCAACGTTTCCGAATGATTTTCGTCTATACTCTTTGCAGAAGACATCATTAGTGTAATAATTACAAGTTCTTACCAGTATCACACACCATATTACCAGTTCATCCAGGTAGCGAGTTATAACTCAGGTGGTTCAAACTGATTCGACTCTTTCAGCTAAATCAAATCGAAAACGAGCAAAACATCTGCCAGGTGTTTAAAATCACTTCTAGTTCGCTGTCAAGCACTACTTCTTAACATGAGTATTTAGAAACTACTCAAATCGATGAGTAGTATATAGCGCCATGGTTCTAGAAATATCACATGCGCTGTATCAGAAACTAAGAAAATTCCCACATAGTGCAACATGCAATCGTGTTTCTGAGTGACGATTGATGCTGACTTCTTGGTAGTTCTTCCCCAATTTCTCTCTTTCTTTAGATTACGAAACAGCTGTCCAGTAGTCCCTGGCTGGTTTTCGCGGGTTCTCCAACTAATATCAATCTTTGATTAAACTTTGTGAAGGCCAAGAGAAATTTTTAAAAAAAAAATAACAATTAGTCAAAATTTCTGTGACTCTTAATTATATTTATTATTATTATTCCCTTCGGTTCCGAATGGAACATAGGGCTTCAACAACACATCTCCACTTTGTTCTATACTCTGCTGTCCTTTTCAGCTAGGTCCACGATTGACTAAACGCTCTCATCTCCTCCTCCAACTCACACGATCTCCTCCATGTCACCCTCGCATCGACGACCCACTCGTCGCTTCGCATTCGAGTTCCACTAGAGCGATGGTCTAGCGTGCGATGTCATTCGACGGCCTCCTCAGTGTATGCCCGATTCATCTACATTTTCTCCTACATATTTGTTGAGCAATCGGTTTTTAGTTGGTTTGTTCCCAGCCAGAGTTTCTTGTTGCCAATTCCTTTTGACCATTTGATCTTCAATATGGAGTCAGCGAAGTGAGCTGCTGTTGATGAAAGTCTTCAGCAGGCTGTTGGAAATCCTCTTCATGACTGACACGCAGTGCAAGTTTCTGACTCGTACAGAAGAACCGACTTCACATTGATCTTGAAAATGAGAATCTTGTTCATTATGCTGAGTGCGGAAGATTTCCAAATTGGTTTCAGGTTGATGACTTGATTCTGACTTTGACATCTTCATCCATTCCGACTGCTTCCTAGCTGGATAAGTGAAGGAGGCAATATCTGTTAAATTTTTCTCGTTACTTAGCTATATTAGCTTATCTTATATAAATAACTACAATACCTCTGAATTTCTAAGTTTGTAAAAGAAACAAACTAATTGTTGAAAATTGATCTGATGCTCGCCAGTGACTTGTTACAGGACGAAGTTTCCTGGAGTTCTAGTGAGAAGTACTGATCAGTGGGATCCATCCAGTCGGAAGTGAGGATGGAATTCCCGCCTATGATACTGGTTGGTGATCGTGCTAAATATCACGAATCGGTGGAAGTTACAATTGATGTGTTAGCCATTGAGTCAGATCACAGTGGCTGAGTGGTCTACGAGCTCGCTTGCCTGTAACCGGAAGATCCTGGGTTCGAAACCCAGTGGGTGCGTGTTGCCCATGATTCCCAAACTAGTGGGATGAAACAGCTGTCCAGTGCTCTCTAACTGATATCAATCCGTGATCTAACCTGGAACAAATACAATCACTACAAAAGTCATTTCTTGAAAGAAACAAAGAATAAAAAAAGAAAAAGAGAGAAAGCCATTTGAGTTTTATTAAAACATGAGTCCACTTATACTCCTTCTGAAAATATTGATAATTTTCAATGAGTGTGAGTAAGCAGATCTCGATTCAAGACGTTACTTACAACAAGTGAATATCGGATCGGATGACTTGATATATGTATGTATGTATCATGTACCTGATTAATTAATAATGTAAATAATTCTGGAATTCAAATATGTGTATATTTAAATTTATTTTTACTTTAAAAAAAAGAAAAGAATGAAAACGAAGAGAAAACTAAAAGAATACGCAATAAGTCAACTTGTTAATGTGATTCTATATAGATTTAAGATGCTTCTACTGAATCGCGAGCTTTTAGTAACAAGAATTTCTTCACTTTGCGTGTATTAATTACCCTACTGATGGTATTATTAGTAGTAATGTTACTGTTAGTATTATTACAATTGAGTCAAATGAATTCCAACAGTAATTCTGAGAACAGCACTACTAAGCAGAGCTATATACTGAAAATGATTTATCGGGAAATGAAATAATAATGTGAGCACAAGACTATGTACTCAGAGGTATGAATGTTCACCTACGCGTTTAGGCATTCATTTGTGCGTAGAGATATTACTTATCAGATAATAATTACATGTGATCATAAAGCTATTAACCTCATTAGCTTATTTGATATTTCATTAAGTGAAAGAAATTTAATTCAGGCAAGCAAGAAATGAAAGGTATTCAAAGATTGAATGAAATGATGTTGGCGGGGGAGGGGGGTAACACTTTAGTGTTTTTAATGTTCAGCATTGTTAGTAAGTACTAATATATGACATGTATACATTTATATGTGTGATTAGATTTCAGTCTGATCTTAGATGTTTGGAGGTGATTGGCATACACGTCAGCATGGTTACCGTATATCAAGAGAAGAACACGTAAGAGTGATGCTATCCCACCTCTTATGCTTGAAAATGACCAGACAAACATGGCTGAGGATAACTTAACTAAGGCTGAGGCTTTGTCCAAGCACTTTAGTCAAGTATTCTCTGATAATATTGATACCAGCTTTGTAACTTTTCCAGAAGGTAACTTGAAAATGGCACCCTTATACATTGGAAAGGATACTGTCCTAAAGTGGCCTCTAGGGCTCAATCCTGGTAAGTCCAGTGACCCTGATGTACTCCACCCACGTATATTAACAGCATTGGCTGAAAACATAGCCGAGCCATTGTCGGTAATCTTCAATATGTCTCTGGGCCAGTCTAAATGTCCAAGAGACTGGAAAGATGCCATCATTAGTCCGGTCTTCAAAACCGGATCTAGAAACTTAGTTCAGAACTATCGTCCTGTTAGTTTGACCAGTATTGTTGTTCGACTACTAGAAAGAATAATTCGTGATGCTATCATTCACTTCATTGAAGGGAACAAACTTTTCGCTGTGGAACAGCATGGTTTTAGAGCAGGTCATTCTTGCTTGACCAACCTTCTTTTGGACAGAGAAAGTTGGGCAAGCTTAGCTGGTGCTAATATACCGGTGGATGCCATATTCATCGACCTTAGCAAGGCGTTTGACAGGGTTTCTCATTCAGGTCTTCTAGTAAAGTTAGGTAGTATGGGAATCAATAAAGTGGTTGCCGACTGGATTCAAGACTTTCTAAAGGACAGAAGACAAAGAGTACGAGCTAACGGGGTTTTATCAACATGGGAATCGGTTAAGAGTGGCGTTCCTCAGGGTACAATTCTAGGTCCACTTCTTTTCCTGATTTATGTTAATGAGATTCCATCGGTAGTTAAGTCATCCTGCTTACTGTTTGCTGATGACATCAAGATATGGAGGACTTTACACGATGACAGTGATCAACTTGCTTTGCAGGAAGATTTAAACTTGTTAAGTGATTGGTGTAAGCACTGGGCCTTGGAGATTAACTTAAGCAAGAGTGTAGTTATGCATGTATCTCATAGTCACGTGCACAATTACTCAATGAATGGCATTACTCTCCCAGTGGTCACTGAGTACAAGGACTTGGGAGTGGTTGTGCAGCATGACTTGAAAACAGTAACAAACTGTAGAGCTGCAGCCACTAAGGGTTTTCGAATATTATGGGCCATACGCAAGGCTTTTGCGAACTTTGACGCTGATATATTTCGTATATTATATCCGACTTATATCAGACCTCATTTGGAATATGGGATCCAGGCAGCGAGCCCGTGTTTCAAATACGAAATAGACTTATTAGAAAGGGTGCAAAGAGTAGGAACTAAGCTAATAAAGGGTTTCTCAACCCTCTCATATGAGGAGAGGTTAAGTCGACTGGGTTTATTTCCACTGTCATACAGACGACTTAGGGGTGACCTAATACTAGCATACCGTATCCTAAGAAATGATTTTGGAGCTAATTTATCTAATTTATTTCTTCCTTCTAGCACCAACCAATTGCGAGGACATCACCTCAAGGTTCAAAAACCACGGTCGAATCGTCTGCGTCTGGAGATCCGTTTTTCGCATCGAATTGTGAACCATTGGAACTCCCTACCGGAACACGTCGTATCAGCGCCATCCGTTGATTCATTCAAGGCGAGATTGGACCTCCTGTGTGCAACAAATCGAAAGGATTAACACAGGCATATAGCCTACTATCCTAAATAAATTGTAAACTGTAAACTGTATCTATAACATCGAAGGAAATAATATCTCCTAAGAGATTTGCAGCCATATCAAACCAATGATGAATGATTCTGGAGAAAATAAAGCTTTTCAAATGTTGGTTTGTAGGGATTTGATTGATTGGTTACAGGATTTCATCACGAACTGACATCAGTTAGAGAACCACTGGAGAACCTACAGGGAGCAATGAATAGCTGTTTCGTCTCACCAGTTTGGGACTCTTCATCAGCACGCACCTACTTGTAACCGATCAGTCAAATCCCTATTAACCAATACTGGAATATCAATGAGATGCTCACTAAAGACTGGCCGCACTCAGGTGGGTAGTTAGTTACCTGGGGTTCTATTGGGGCGTCATGGCCAGAAGGGTGCATCAGGTAGGATGTGAGGACAAATACTCACCAATGATGACACTGGCTAGCAGTCGCGCCATATCATGAATTGGCAGAAGTTCAAATTCATGGCCTGACCACTGAATCGAACCCCAGCTCACCTTGTAACCAAAATGTCATGGGTCTGAACTCTGGTGGTGGGTGCGTAACACTGACGAGTCTCAAACTAGGCTGACGAAACGGCTATCCATTACTGTAGTGCTGATTTTCCAATGATTCTCTCTAACCAATGTCAGCTGACGATGAAATCCTGTAACCAAAAGCAACTTCGATTCACACCAAAATCTACACTGAACAGAGAAAATGTCCCATTTATTACTTCTACACTAAAATTATTATTTCTCCTCTTTTAAAACACTGAAAGAAAAGTGCTTTTCCGCGAAAACAAGTTTTTAAAAAAATAATAAATGAATGAATGGATGAAAGAAACGAAGGGAAAAAAATTTAGCAATGTTGTTTTCAAATAATAAATTACGACCTCCTCCTTCCTTTTGTTTATATGATATAATCAAACATTATACTCGATTGCCACATTTTATCTGATCATAAATATGTATATATTGTTTCCTTCTGTTGAATAGAAAACTTTAAAAGAATCTCTTGTTTTATTTAGCAGTATAAATAGAATGAATGTGAATTCTGTATGACCCAAATTCTCTCTGATACTTGTTAGCAGCCTTGACGGTTAACTTGTGTCTATCGAATATATACATATATATATATATGTATAATCACTGCAAGAAATTCTATGCCTCCTTGTTTGTGTGCGTATGTGTTGGATGTCATTGTGTGTATGAGGGTTTCCTGTTAATTTTCTCTGCTTCCATCACATATTCTTACTGTTCAACTCTTGTTTTCTTTTGTTACCTAATCATTGGCCTCGATTCATGTTGTCTGTTTGTGTGTGTGTGGGGGTGTTTTATCGGGGTATGTGTTGCTGCTTCTGTTGCGCT
The DNA here is from genome assembly GCA_944472155.2 of Trichobilharzia szidati. Classification (NCBI taxonomy): domain Eukaryota; kingdom Metazoa; phylum Platyhelminthes; class Trematoda; order Strigeidida; family Schistosomatidae; genus Trichobilharzia; species Trichobilharzia szidati. The sequence goes on along the minus strand of OX235274.1, from coordinate 30,844,009 downwards.
GTTCTCGTTCTTCCTTCGTCATTCAAATACAAAAGAAAAGCTGTTTCACATCAGAGAGGGAAATAAAAAAAATAGTTTTTGATATTTGAGGAAATTACTCAAACCGCCTTCTATTATTTTTCACAGTGTATCATGAAAATTTAAAAAAAAAATGGAGTTAAGGGAGAAATTATTATAAGCAATAAATGAGCAAGCAAGGAAGTAGGCTTCCGAATACCTGAGATATTGGAGTAAAAAGTCTTGTATGTTTGTGATTTATATTCATTGTAAATACATATGAATGTATACATAGACACAAATGAATGAGAACATGTTGAAAAAGAGAAAAAAACACGACAACAAAAACAACAACAATACCAACTCAAATAGTGAGTAAAGTCAACCAACACAACAGCATACTGTACATCAAGACAGAAAAGCAAGGTGGTGGTGTTTGAGTCGAGAGTGAACAGGAGTGTGTGTAGGTGGTATGCTAGCCAGGTAGAGCGAAGGCTCGAAATGAAAACACAAACAGGAAATATCACACAACACCAGAAAACAACAAGAAGAAACGATAAAACTGTAAAGTTGAAATAAAAATCCTGTGTGGTTTTGTGTATTGAGATGGCTAATGATGACAAGGCAGATAACAGTGTGGAAAAGAAACTGGTGAAAAATAAACACAATAGAATTCTGACAGAATTAAACTTTATGATGAACTAACTGTACTAAATAGGGCTACCTTTCATTCTTAGTGGGTTTTCTTTTATCGCTTGTTATTCTTTTCTGGTGGTAGAACTTGTTCGGTGTTTAATATTTTAGTAAGTAGTAAGTAGGTGGAGTTTATGACACATGGTGATGAAATAGTGTATTCAACAGTTCTAATAAGAATAATATGTAGGATGTGGTTGTCTTGTGTGCTACAGTTAAACTGTTCGAAGTAATTATTATTAATGTGGCGTATGCTACTAACAAGATTTATCAGTAGTATATAAAGAGACGTTCATTGGCACATAAAAATATCAAATAGCGGAGAGATAGATTTGACCTCAAAGAGTCCAAATGATTCAGCGTTGCGGAGAAACATGATAGACACGGAAAGAAGACAAAGAAAAACAATACGAAGTACAGACGTAACACAATAACACGGAAGGTCGGCGCAAATGACGATTTTCATATCAGGTGTACATAATTTTCGTATAAAGAGACATCAGACTCCAATTAAACATTCTGTTACCGGGTCTCTTACTCTCTACCGTTGCAGTGGTAGTATTAAATGGAGAACAATCTTCTGCTCATTCATATAAAAAGTAATAATAATAGTAATTTGATGAATTTTAGTCATAAAATTGGTCAGATAAAGGTTTCTTTGTTCTATGCGAATTGTTGTAGAAGAAGAAAGGAGGTTTTTAAAACGGCTCCATGATAATGGATACTTTTGAACGTCAGAGATTTCCCCTTATCAGTAGGGAAGATAAAGCTAAGTCTAAAAAAAAATATCTTCAATATTTCAACGACGAAGAAATTACACTGTCTCGTCCTTTTTATATTCCTAAGTACCTGGGCAGAATGATTACTGGACAGCTGTTCCTCCCTACTGTGGAACTCTTCATCATTACTCACCCATTGCGCCACTGGGGACCAAACCCAAGACTGTGAGGTTACCAGGTTAGCTCGTAGACCGTTCAACCACTGAGATAGAATCTAATGGCCTATGAATTTCAACTACTACGAATTCGTGATTTTTAATGCGAAAGCAAGTCGATATCATTGGCGAGTGACTGCACCCTAATCTGGCTTGGTGGACCCTGTTGGCCATCACTTCTCACTAGAACTCTAGGTAACTTGTCGTCATAACTAATTTCTAAATATTTTGCAGTATTTCACCATACAGAGAGTTTGGTATTCCTTTAGAACACATTTATTCAATGTTATTGTTTCTGCATATTCGAAATTTCCCGTTGGTATATCTACCCCTAATTCTAGTATCTGGGATTATTGAATGGATGCCTCGATATTGTCATGACTACTTTTTTTATTCCTTCACGTTCCCTGTGGAATATAGGGCCTCAAGCTAGAGTCTTGAAGTTTCTGTAGCAGTGGTGATTATTTTTACAGGATGGGGTTGCTAGTCTCATGCCCAAACTTTCCTCTCTGCCAGTTCTATTACTGGCTTAGCGAGGTAAGGGAGTGCATCGACCGGGGATCGAACTCCGGACCATATACATGGTGCGCGAGAGTCCTAACCTCTGTGCCACCGACGCACTGCCATGACTACTAACTTAAAGTTACTTATTTGATAGTGGTACCTAACCTCGAGAGGACACAGGTGATGAAGACACTTAACCAACAGCCGCAACAACAACGAACATATCATCAACAACGGGAGAAATCTGAAGGAAGTCACTTCTTTCAATTACCTAGGCAACATCGTCTCAACCAAATGTGGCTTAGATAAGGTTGTCGAAGGCAGGATCGGGAAAGTATACAGACTTTCATTAATATGAAGTCAGTGTGGAAATCTGCTGCAATTAACATAAGGAACTAGATTCGAATTTCCGACACCAATGTCAAGTCAGTGCTTAAATTTGGTCGAGAGACTTGGCCCAAGTGTCACGAAAAGCATTTCCAGCAGGCTACTGGAAACATTCATCAACAGCTGCCTTCGCTGTCTGGATAATGAAGATCAGAGAGCGAGTCAGAAAGGACTGGCAACAGTGAACTCTAGGATGTCACTGAGTGACATCAAGCACAATCTAGACCGTGGAGTGGAACCCGAATGGAAATCAACCAAATGGGGTATTAGATGTAGGGTGAAGTGGAGATCATGTGAGTAGGGAATAGAAGTCTATCGGCAGTTGCGAAGTTGTCTGATAGTGACAGCAGAGAACAGGATGAAATGGCAGCGTGTTGCTGAAGCCCCATGTTTCACTCAGAACCTTAGGGGACCTTTACCAGACAGTCTACACCTCCCTATATGGGTGGTTCAAACTAACTGCCAGAGACTTCAAAGTCTATTACCAGGTTTTGATTTGATCACTCCTAACTTTTCTCTACCCTAATCCCATATCCGATAACTCTGCTCATCGAGGAAGGCGATGGCTCAGAATGAGCAACACATGTCCTATCCATCTCTGTGTACCTTCACAAGCTCATCGACTGACATCCCCCCTTTACCTAACATTCTATGCCCGACTTTAGGAATACTCAACATGGTATAGAACCTCACGCGGGAGATGGAACGCGGACATTTGTGGTCAAAGAAAGCTAGCCCTTCAGTACATCTGCCGAATATAAGTTTAAGATACCCAGATGGATAAAATTGTTGAAGGCCAAATGATGATGAGTTGGGTTTTGATGAATTAAAAATAGTTATTATTATTATTAAAGATGAGGCATGTAAACACATGAAAAAAATATTATATATATACGTCGGCATCAGTGGCGGAGTTATTTAATTACTCCGAATAGTACATTCATCTTTCAATGTAGATTTCATCAAGAACTAAAATCAATTAGAGACACTTCTATCCTTTAAGTGTAGGATAATTTTAAAACATAAAGACTCATTTTAGCAGATCAAATGCGATTGGAAATATTTATTAAATGCGTATTATTTCTCTGGATGAATCAAGTAATATTAAATCGTCTTCTGTAATACGGAGAAGTAAACATATGTTTGCAATTTTATTATTCACAGAGTATACCTTAGTCATGATTAAAACTAACATTTCTCTTAATTTTGTAAAAATGCTTAGTGTGTCGTTTCCTTATCAGTTTGCAGACAAGTGTCTCTTATTACAACACCGTTGTGCATCAAAAAAGATAGCTTCTATTACCTAAATGGCGTTAGAACAAGTTGACTACAAAATTCGACCCATAAAACTGTTGTATTAATGAACTTTGACGAAAATGCATTGGTAGAACAATTCATTTTTAGCGCTAATTCTAGTTACTTCAAAACAGCCTGTTAGTGGTTAGCAGAACCTGTCACCAAACAAATATGCAGGAGCAAATGCAGATGGACTGGACATACTCTGAGAAGACTGTTCACTGAAATAACTTGTCAGGCCCTTAAATGAAACACGGGTGAGAAACGATGATTTCGGTGTCAATCCAAGGTCGACATAGAGGAGATCATATGAGCAGGGAATGAAAGTTTATTAGCAGTTGTGGAGTTGGCTGATGGAGGCAGCAGAGAACACAGAGTCAAATGGGGATGTGTTTCTGAAACCCCGTGTTCCCCACGGAACCAAACAGAATAGCAATAAGCAGTAGAATCCTGGACATGCATTTCGTTCGTATTAGCAACCTAAATGACAAAAAAGAAACCAGGTTACTCAAAATTACTTCAGTAAATGCGTCAGATATCTGGTCCAGTTTCTCTTCAGTAGTGAAAGCAACCACAGCAGAGTTTTCCGACTGACATCAAACATTTTTCTTAAAAAAGACCATTGACATTTTCTTAGAAGTTCTATGCTGAGTCTTCACAATTCATACTTATTATTTTCCTTGACACACACACACACACAAGAACACCAGCCAGATGTTCAATAATTCCTTAACACTTTGCAATCACTAATAAAATCTAATGTGTAATTCAATTATCTCATTCACTTGCTGTACACACAGTTATTTCTGTGTTATTAATTCTCTCCCCACTTTTAAGCTTTGAAGACACTTGAGATAGAAGGATATGCTTATTTTTCCCAAAAAAGAAATCATTCTAACGCATTGATAAATCAAAGTCATTGTTCATCTTCTTCAGCAGCAGAAGCAGCACTCGGAGTGGCAGATTTTTCACATTATTCCTTATTATTATCCGAATTGATGAGTTGCCCACTTCGACAGAGTCATCAACCCACCTAAACATCTTTTCATCACATACATGCCTTTTTTTCTCATAAGTACTAGAAGAAACAGTTATTAGACACTTGAGAAGCTTACTTGCCTACCTCTACTCAATAAGGCTTTTTATATAAGGGTTATTAAGTGAATTTATATTTATATTTTTATTTATCTCTTATTGTTTTTTTGCTTTGTTTGTTTGTTTGTTTGAATACATTCTATTTCAGTCCCTACCATACTTATTGTTTAAACTTGTGTGTTAATTTCTATAGGCGCTATTTTTAATGCTGATTACTCTTTTGATGATGAAAAATCCCAAGAGGAGTGAAATGTTATCAACTTAACATCATCACATCACCTCATGAATCAAGAAAATAAAAAAAAAAGCAAAAAAGGGGAAAGAGAAGAAAGAATAAAAAAGGTGGAAACTTTTGTTTAATGAAGAGGAGAGAAAAACATGATCATGATAATAATAATTGAGAGATACTTATTGGGTTCATTTGTTTCAGTGTAACACTTAACATATCAGCTCTCTGCCTCCGCACATGTTTTTTATTGTTTTGTTTAATAGTCCATTTAGAGGAAGAGAGAACATTGAATAAGTGCTCAATTTAACTACAATCTTTTGTTTTGGTTTGTGCTTTTTATCACTTCAGTGAATCTAATGCTGAATCAATCTGATGTTCGCTAGTGGATGGCTGCAGGACAAAGTTGCCTGGAGTTTTAGTAACCAGTAGGGTTCACCTGGTTAGGAGTGAGGACGAATTATTATTATTATTGTTCCCTTGGGTTCCTAGTGGAACATAGGGCTTCAACTACACGTCTCCACTTGCTTCTGTCTTCTGCTGTACTTTTCACCTGCATCCATGTTAATCCATACTGTTTCAACTCCTCTTCACACGATCTCCTCCATGTCACCCTTGCACTGACGTCCCACTTGCCGCTTCCCTTTCGGGTTCCACTCGAGCAATGGCCTGACGCGCGATGTCACCCAGCGTCCTCCCCAGCAACTATCCAATGCATCTCCACTTTCTCCTGCATATTTTTTAGGCGATTGGTTCTTGTATTGTTTGTTCCCATAGTTTCTTGTTGGTGATTCTTTCCAGCCATCTGATCTTCAGTATGGAAAGAAGAAAGCTATTGATAAAGGTCTGCAACAGGCTGTTGGAAATATTCTTTGTGACCCACCAAGTTTCTGATCCGTATAGAAGAACTGACTGACTTGACATTTGTATTGAAAATCCGAATATTGTTGTTGATGCTGAGTGACGAAGATTTTCAGATTGGTTTCAGGTTGATGAATGTGTTTCTCGCCTTTCCGATTCTCGATTTGACATCCTCGTCCGTTCCTCCTGTAGTTGAGACAATGCTCCCTGGATAAGTGAATGAAGTAACCTCCTCCAAATCCCTCCCGTTGATGGTGATTGGCGCTGGATGTTGCTGCTGTTGTTGTTGTTGGTTGGTTATTTTCATAACCTCCGTCTTGTCTATGTTCACCTGGAGTCCTGTCTTTGCTGCTTCTTCGACCAGTTTGTCGGTTTTCGCTGGTAAGTCTTCGATCTTGTGTGACATCAAACATAAATCATCCGCGAAATCCAGGTCTTCTAGGTTCTTCACGTCGGTCCAGGATATCCCTGTCTTCTCGTTTCCCACTGTCTGGTGCATAATCCAGTCCATCACAATTAGGAATATCATTTGTGATAATAAGCACCCTTGTCTGACTCCTGTGTTTACTCTAAACACTTCTCTGAGTTTTCCGTTGTGGATCACTTGACATGTGCCGTTGTCGTACAGCTGTTGAATAAGGTTGATGAATATTTGGGGTACGCCGTAGTACTAGAGTAGTTTGCAAATTACTTCGCGGTCAACGCTGTCGAAGGCCTTCTCAAAGTCTATAAAGTTGAGGTAGATGTTTGATTGCCATTCCATGCTTTGTTCGAAGATGATGCGTAGAGTTGCAATTTGGTCAGAACATGATTTGCCTTTCCTGAATCCAGCTTGTTCTGGTCGGAGTTCTGTATCCAGTGCGTCCTTTATTCTCTCCAGGATGATGCGACTCAAGATTTTACTTGGCGAATACTCACCAGCAATGACACTGGCTGGTGCCAGTAGTGCTAAATATGTCACGAGTTGGTAGGAGCTAGAATTCATGTGTTGCCCACTCAGTCGGGACCCACTGGCTGAATGGTATACGGGCTTGCTTGCTTGTAACCAGAATGTAGTGGGTCTGAACCCCAGTGGGTTGATTGTATACTGCCAATGAGCCCCTGAGTAGGACGAAGCAGCTATCCAGTGGTCCCTGGTTTCCAATGGTTCTCTAATCTAAACCAATCCGTGATCAGACTTCGAATCACTGTGTGCTTTTTCTTCACAACGAAAAAGAAACACAATAACTCTTCTCCCCATTGTCTAAATGTCATTCTAGAAACAGAAACCCCCGAAAGTGTTTATTATTAAGACGGATGGGGAAACACATTTTGGTTTAATTTTAGTAGAGGAAAATATATAGGCAAAAAAAATCTGTAAGTGAACGAGGGATGTCACAGCATACGCCTTCCAAAAATGAACATCACTAGGATACACACGCCTGCTGCCTAGATGGGACTAGAAAACAAAATTTACTGCCACAGACCGGGACGACTTGTTCATTGAAATTGGTAAATTTAGAGGTATGTTTTGCCATTACTCAAATTAAAAAATTTTTTCACAATTAATAGAAGCGGAATTTATAATTCAGTTATGATTTTCCCATTGATTGACTGAACCCAAATGTCCATCCCCTGCTGACATTTTGGCTCCTAGCACGGACATTTCATCGATGGCTGAGGATTAACTTGAAGTTATTTAATGGATGGTGGAATTCAGTAGCCACATTTAGTTCTGGTGATATTAGATAGTTGAAGGCAATCTGTAGGAAGCCTTGGACCTCAGTTTCGTGCTAGTTGGCACTCATCAGCAAGGCGTATCAATGTGCACCGTGATGGTGAGCTAACTAGGATGGTAGCTACAATACAAACCTGACACCAAAGAAAGGACTAGGCACGTCACACTAGTCACTAGTGTTCAGTAAAAACATTTAGTTCTGTTTGGGAACCATCATCCAAATGTACCTGCATTCCCCACTGAGTGACTCACGGTATTCCCACTGACAATAGAACCCAGTACCAAGCGCTTCAGACGCTAAAGCGCTACCCACTAGACCGTACTTAGGCCAAGAGAACCAACCACCTTTTGTGCAACTGACTTCCCAATAATACACCCATTGACTGATCGGGCATTTACACACTGGTTTTCAGAGGAATCAATACATGCTCATCCCAGCCTCTCACTAGAAAAAGAGGCGAATTGATGATTAGACTTCGAATTAATTCCTTAATTGATTAATTAATACTAAGAATCTCTCGCCTTAAAATTCGGGTGAAAAGTCTGTTAATGAATAATGCTCAAGTCAGATGGAGGTTCATTTGGTGAGAATAATATTTTCAAGTATTGATTTGTAGGAATTTCTGTAACTGAAGCCTATTCATAATGAAGACGGGAATCAGTCAAATCGCTGCAAAACAATAATTGAAAATCAATCCAGTGCTCCCTATTGACTCACTAAACGACTTAGTTGCCTGCCCTAGTGAGAAGTTATGACCTGCAGGATGCATAATGTTGAATATTAGGACAAAAACTCACTGATGACATTATCTGGTAATCATACTAAATATCGCGAATTGTCAAAAGTTAGAGCTGACAGGCAGCGGGATTCCGTCGAGGCTCGCCTAGTAACGTGAAGGTCCTGAGCTAGAACTCTGGAGGTGGGTTTGTGGTGAGAGCTGTCTACTAGACAAATTGGTAGACAGTTATTTACGTCAATGTTTACGTTCTCAAGATTTGTCGTGAGAAAATTTGAACAAAGACTGATTCAAAACCGACCACAACAGACTTTGTGTAGGCGGATACAGTTAACATATAGATGATGTGACATTCAAGAAACAGTCACAAAGAGATGAAAGATTAACTTTAAGTGAGAAACAACCAATCAGAAGACTGTGTTTGTTTGCTTAACTAAACTATAATAATGTACATGAAAATATATAAATATGCTTTGATTTCCTTAATAAACGATCTGTTGCCTGGCCCTTGTCTTCTGTTGTTACAGGTTCACATGGTGCGTACTTCTGAGACGTTCCAAGTAAGGAGGAAACAGCTATTCAGTTCTTTCTGGTTTTCCAATGATTCTCTAACTGAAGTCAGTTTGTGATCAAACTTAAAACAATTCCCATTTGTAAAAAGTAAGTGTCAGCTTCCAATGGAACATCCTCATTATTAAAGAGCAGAATTCATATATGACATCAAAACAATACCCGCTGTAGACTACAGTAACTATGTGGAGTTCCAACACTGTCAAAATCCTTTACAAAAACAGAGGAAAATTCGGTGACTATAAACTACAGCAGTCCAAAACGACACTACCCAGTGAACGGATAAACGACCATGGGCAGCCAGTCAAATTAAATTATTATTATTAATATTCCTTTGGGTTCCGAATGGAACATAAGGCTTCAACAACACATCTCCACTTTGTTCTGCTTTCTGCTGTCCTTTTTAGTTGAGCCCACGATTGCTTACAACCTCACATCTCCTCCTTGCACGATCTCCTCCATGTCAATCTCGCATCGACGACCCAGTCGTCGTTCCCCATTGGAGTTCCACTAGAGCGATGGCCTAGCGCGCCATTTCATTCGACGCCCTTCTCAACGTATGCCCAATGCATTTCCATTTTCTCCTACATATTTGCTGAACGACAGTTTTTGGTTGGTTTTCTCCCACAATTTCTCAATGCTAATTCTTTCTGGCCGTTTGATCTTCAATATGGAACTGGCGAAGGCAGCTGTTGATAAAAGTCCCCAGTAGGCTGTTGGAAATGCTTTTCGTGACCCGCAGTGCAAGTTTCTGACCCATATAGAGAAATTGGCTGACTTCACATTTGTGTTGAAAATCCGAATCTTGTTCTTTATGCTGAGTCGGAATGGAGATTAGTCCGTAATATATAAGTGCAATTATTGATGCTGTACAAGAAGTACGTAGCAAATTTGACCCAGATCTAATATTTAAGTACTATGTAGATAACAGGCTCATAGGAAGGAAGAAAACGGTAGAACTGAGTACTAATCAACAGTAGTAGTTTTGGGGATTATATGACAACATCCTACGGAAAGGAAATATCCAAACGATCCCCACTTGTAGTGCCAATGTTTTATTACCTATTATCCAACTTTTAATCCTACCTAGCACAACCATTCACATAGACCAATGGAGTAGCAACAACGAACTTCCATCCATGGGCTATATTCACAACATCGTCAACCATACAGGTGATTTCATTAATCCTTTCTATGGGACTCACACAAACAAACTCCATCAATAGTTCCTGGAATCACCTAGAAAAGAGGATGAAAGCAGTGAATGGGTCAAGAATACATGATGACTTAGAGTTATCTAGAAACTGATTTAACCTAACTATGAGGACTCCTATGAGAAATTGAGAGGTTTTCTTGGAGCATATACAACAACGTTATGCTATGTAACTTTTTTTTAACACTGTATTACTTTTTTTCAAATTAAGCGCTTTTACCTAGGACGCATCTGATTGGTCGATAGGGATTTGTCAAGGTCTTCATTATGTAGTTTCGTTTTGGGTCGCTATAGTTTAGAGTAATCGAATATCCCTTATATTTACTCAAAAGACAGTGCATGTAACAGTTATAGCGTACTTAGAATCTGTTTAACTTTTATAGACATTAGCCATAAAAATGAAAACTGGTTTCATTAGTGGAAAGGCAGTTCTATTTTTATGTAATACGTTGTAAATATTTCTGTTTCATTTCTTCCATCATTTTTCAGGTGTTTTGAACTTCTGTCTATTCCTTTTCTCTACCTACCAAATTTTTATCTTCATGAATGTCTATGACACAAATCCGCCTTCTTCTCTATCGCCATATGCATTGATTTATTTCAAATAATAATAATAACAATAAGCATTAACTACAAAGAAGATCAATAACTCGTATTCTCAATCATTTCAGTTAGTCCTTATGTTATTAAATTTAGAGAATAACTTAGTTTGCTTTTAGCAATTATGCATATATATATATATATATATATATATATAGGTGAGTAAATTTGACTAGAATAATCAATAATTTCCTATCAGACAGGAAGTTTAATAGATGTACGGTGAACCAAGTAAACAGTTAAATCATTTCAGCGTTTTAGTAGTAAGTAGTAGTAGTAGTTAAAAGGGGAAATCAATGGCAGAATGGATATGTGAACTCAGCTCAGTGTGTTCTCTTGGTGGTGCTTAGCTGTTAAATACTGACTATAGAATATGATATAAAATGGAATTTGCAAAAGAAACGTATATGGACAGGACAATATCACGCATTTCCACAGCTTTGTTCCCCTCTAGTACAAAACAAATTTGGTAAAGACTCTTAACTACAGGGTCAGACCTATTTATTCCTAAGATGTAATTGAAAATAAACTTAAGACTATTTTTGATTGCACACTAGTCAGTAACTAGTGTAATGTGTCTAGTCCTATCTCCGGTATATATATATATATATATATATATGACACCTTAATTTTGTAAATAATAATCCAGAAAAATTCATCATGAAACACATGGTGAACAAAGGGTGAAAGAATTCCCCTATGTACGTTCACCTGAAGTCCTGTCTTCGCTGTCTACTTCTTCTACCAACTTGTTGATTTTCGCTTGTAGATCTTCGAATTTATGTGTCACTGGACATAAATCACTCGGGAATTCCATATCTTCTTCAGTCTTCTTGTCGGTCCAACGTACACCTGTCTTCTTACACCCCACAGTTTGTTGCACGACCCAGTCCGCGACAGTCAGGAATGTCATTGGTGGTAGTAGGCAGCCTTGTCCTATGCTTTCTTGAATTAAGAGGTTTCACAGAGCTTTCCATTATGAATCACTTGACACACAGCATCATAATATAAGTACTGAATGAGGTTGATGGAGGTTTGGGGCACTCTGTAGTGAAATCGAAAGTGTTGTCAATAATTAAACAAAATAATTCAGAGACTTCAATCGTATTTTGTATATTTCTACCTATCAAACGGTGGTTGAGTATGTATGCGTGTGTGTGAAAGTATTTGTTGTGCTGGTTGGTGGTTTGTCTGATTCACTATCCACCCTAATTAACAAGAATGCGAAAAAGAATTATAACAAAATTCGTTACTGGAAAAATATGATTAATTCCTCTAATTGGTGAAAGAATAAATCACAGAAGCCGATCTATTCAAATTTCATGCTGAATTTCACCAGCAGTAGCATTTAAAAGCTTAGGAGTGATGAATTACTGCATGTTCTAGTTTCTATCTTCTGTTCCAATGAGCAGCTGTAACCACTGAAGTGGCTGGCGGTGGCTCTGCATCACAAACTAACAGAAATAAGAATTAACAGGCAGGCTCCTTTTCCCTTCCTCAAGCAGTGAGCCTTTAAGTTCCAGTAGTGCTGATGAATTTTTTACCGGGTGGGCTTGCTAACCCCATCCCCAAACTGCCTTCTTTTCTGGACTAAGTGAGGTTTAGGAGCGTGTCAGCCGGGAATCGAACTCCTCTGATCACGTGCTTGGTTGGTGAGCATTCTACCACTGAACCACTGCCGCAGAGAATTGCAACCTAGTTGAATTGTTGTTGTTCGGACTACTGACAAGAATTATCAGTAGTATATAAAGGGACATTCATCGGCACATAAAATTTCAAATAGGAGAGAGAGATTTCACGTCAAAGAGAGCGAATTAGCCATTTTTGCGACAAAACATTGGGGGACACAGAGAGAAGACAAAGAAGGACAATACGAAAGGCAATACAAATAGCACAACGACTTTCACATAAGCTGCACATAACTTCCCTATATGCGTATGTCAAATTGCTAGTAAATATTCCGTTACTAGGTGTGTTTTTCTTCTCCCGTTACACAATAATCAGTAAGATCGCCACCTCTAGCGGTGGAGGTGGTCGGCGTACACCTCTAAACACTTCCAAGCCATCTAGTACACCCTGTACACCTATCTCGATAAATAATTGAATCTTGTTTATGTACTTACTACATTGCTTTTATTGTGGCGATGATGTTTATGATCACAATAACACGTAATTATAATTGAAAAATTAAAAACGTGAAGGAAGGTGAATATGAAATGAATTCCAATAATTCATTATTTTTATTTCTACATCTTAATTAATATGCGCTCATCACATGAAAACAGAAGAAGAATCAGAATAAGAATTGTGTTGTCACTAATACCAATCCGTAGGTTCTTTTTTTGCAAAATATGTGTACATCCCATTAATTGTATCACTTAGAATTACAATTACACTGCCATCCAGTGGTTGTATGTCAACTTTCTACATAAATTAAGGTATACGCAATTACCGCTTACTACTCCTCTTAACTAGGCTTAGGTGTATCCATCATCAGTGAGTGTAATGTATGCAAGTGTTTAAACAACAATTTTTTAAACTATGTATACATATATATATAAACAAATAAACGAATGACGACCAATTGATTTTATGCGCTGAACATTAACAATGTTCAATGATGTTTAAACGACAATAACAACAACAACAACAACGACTACAAGAAAATTAACATAAATTTTAACTTGTTACTTTAACACACACACACATACACACAGGTGTACATTTTTCATTTGAACTAAGGGTATACAGTAAAAATGGAGTTTGATTAACGCTACTAAACATTAAGAAATTATTTTTCTAAGCAAAAAAGAAATCACATTTATATATGTATCTTGAGTAAAGTTCAGTGAAACAGCGTTGATATTAAGTTGAAGTGGGATTCACTATGCACATTTCGTCCCGCCTGGGATTCATCAGCTGTGTGTGCGTCTGCATTCTCCAGGACCCATCGACTGTTTTAGACGCCATTAGAGCACCTGGACCACGACAGACGTCTCTTATGCTACGGACTTTTACGTTGAATGACTGGACTGAAGTGCTCGGTTTCAGGTTGACATGTCGGTTCCTTGTGCAGATGCTTCCATAATATTTCATTGTGAATTGACTTCACTTACAGTAATTTCTACAAATCAATACTTGAAAATATTATTCTTATACAATAAGCTTCCATCTGACCTGAGCAATATTCCTTAACCGACTGCTCACCTGAGTTTTAAGGCGAAGGATTCTCAGTGTTAATTAATCAATCAAATAAATAATCTTCCCTGGTCGTCTCATATCTTGGCGATTTCCAAGAAAATATTCTGTCTTACCTCCTACATCAAGAAGTTAAAACATTCTGGTATAACCCAACCCTTACTCCTACAATTCGTTAACTCCCGCATTCTGCCTATTATTCTCTATTGTTCCCCCTTAATTTTTCCCGGGCTACTGAAGAAAGACTATAACATATTACGCAGGATGTTAAAGGTTGTCAGCAGGGTAAGCAATGTTCCACTTAACCAGCTTGTTAATATTCTGGTTGACAGGCACATGGACTCATGTGAAAAATGGGCCAAATCCATTTTATCTAACTCACACCACCCTCTTCACTCACAACTCTCCCCTTGCATCTCATCAGGCAAAACCAGAAGCCTATATAGAAAACTATATGCTCGCACCAGCAAGTACAAAAACTCAACCATACCCTACTTAGCTCGTGTTCTGTGTGATAAAGAAAGCATTAGGCGTGACACCTATAATTCATTAAATAGCCAGTAGTACAACTGGATCTCGTCTTTCCAACCCACATCATCAATATGTACAACATTTTCTTTCTTTCTTTTCCTTTTCTCTCTCTTCTTTTTTCCGTTATGTGCTGCTTTGTCTCTTTCTCTCGCTTACGCCTGTTAATAAGACAGCTCTCACTTTTCTAACACCTTCAAACACTGTTTCAGCTTTACCTTTGCTACTGACATGCCAATGTGTTGTTGTAATAATGAACTGAGATTTCCTTAATCTATGTAGAATTCTATTTATTGATAATGTACAAACTGGATGCAATACTGTAGTTAAAATGCTGAGAATTCCATTCTGTATCACGAGTACTGTTTTGGAATAAAGCAAATTATTATTATTATTTGGTTGATATTAGTTATAAGAAAGTGACTTAGTGTACTGGTTGGTCAGTAATCTGAGTGACAGCTAATAAAATTTTCAAATAGACTCATTTTAGAAGTTAAAATGGCCGGTTTTTGAGATGATTGCCAATTGTTTACTACTAATCACTTTCAAATATCCGTGTTGAAAAGAGAAATTATGTTTACTTATCAGTAACACTGAATAAGTCGGCCATATTTAACCGCATGGTTGCGAGTCTCCGAAATATGAGAAATGGTTCTTGGCTTATGTCACACTTTTTGCTGTGATTGTTTCAACAGAAGTTCATCGTTTGTATTTAACCCTAAACAAGTTAAGTGACACTTACGAAGGATATCGAACTGATGCTGTAATTTGACAGTAACACATTACTCTGAAATCATTGAGAGGATATGCAGAACACTCAACTTAAGGAACAAAATGTGAACTTTTAACATCAGTGTCAAGTGTGTATACTTCAGAGACTTGGTGTGTGTATGTGTGTCATGTAAAGCATTCCAATTAGGCTGCTGTAGGTGTGTATTAATAGCTGCCTTCGCTACCTCGATAGTGAACATTAGATGGCCTGCCAAAAATGATGAGCATCAAGAACTATGGAGACAGTGAACCAGCCAACGACCTGTTATCCAACAAACATGTTGAAGGAAATGAAAATGGACTGGACATACTCTGAGAAGATTGTTGAGCGCCATCGCACGCCAGGAAGGACGCTGTGTGGTACCAGAATAGAAAATAAGGAGTTGGGCATAGGTCAGAGGGTGATATGGAGGGGATACTTCGAGGGAGAAGTAAAAGGCGATAGTCAGTCACTCAGTTGGCTGAAAACGATAACGGAGAACAGGATGAAATGTCAATGTGCTGCTAAAGCACTATTTTCCACTCGAAACCCATGGGAATACTAATAATAAATTATGAGAGTGCGAAAAATAAGTCATGTGATATCTTAAATCTCCTGGAATTGAAACCCTTTAATTCTGGTGTTCTATTTATTAAGTATATCACAATGAAGTTGTTGGTTTGTTGGGATGATTTCATACAAGCTAAAAATGAGTGATTGATACACTACTCACTAGTGGGTATCTATAAGATAAATTTTCAAACGAGAAATCATGACAGATGGGATGCACGAAGTGAGATGTGAAGACAGATGCTCCTTGATTACATTGTCTGGTTGTGATACTGCATATCATGAACTAGTAAAAGTTAGAATTCATGGGCCATTAGATACGTTGGTAGTGTGCTCACCTTATAACTTGCAATTCCTAATCTCGACCTTTAATGGCGTCATGGGTGCACATTACTGAAGAGTCCCGGGTTAGAATGAAACAGCTGTCCAGTGCTCCCTGGTTTCCAATGGTTCTCTAACAGTTGTCTGTTCCTGAGGGAATTTAGCGTGATAATGATTGGTTTTTCGAGAATACTTAGCTACTTATTTACACTAAAATTAATATCACGAAACTGAAACCTTGTTTACAGAAATCAACAACATATGTTGCTACACTGTGCAGTGTTACATTCAGTAAGGTGATACGTAACTTAATTAGGTCACTGGCTGGTTAAATGTTTTATCCAGTGTAATACAGTGAATTTCACGGTTAGTGCTCACGTATTTCAAGTTTCTTCGTGGATTGATATCAGTTAGAGAATCACTGAGGACCAAGGACCACTGGAAAGCTGTTTCGTCCTACTAGTTTGGGACTCGTCGGAAGTATGCACCCACCGCAAGGGTTCCAATCCAGGACCTTCCAGTTACAACGCTCGTAGACCATTCAGCCACTGGGATCCGAGTCATGGGTCGGAACATGAATTCTAACTTCCACCAATTCGTGATTTTAGTGAGACCACCAGTCCCAAAATAGGACGAAACACCTGTCCAGTACTCCCTTGTGGTTTTCAATATTTCTATAACTGATATCAGTCCGTGATAAAACTTGAAACAAATCAAAAATCTCTACAAACCAACTCTTGAAAACTTACGTATTTCTTACACGGTTTTCGACAGATCACTATACATTTACTGACGTTTAACATGGAAAAACATTATAGCGAGACACGCCTCAAATTCAGCAAGAGTAGACTAAATGACACATTATCCATTATTACTTTAGTGTAGGATAATATAAAAGGGGTAGGTGTCAAACCAGTCCTCCAGAGTAGCTTGCGAGAATTTAGGTGGTTTGAATTGATTTAGCTCTCTGAAGTGAGCTAAACCTAATACACCGCTGATGAGGTTTGCCTCAAATGAGCAGAAGGTGTGTCCAGCGTTTAGATCACTTATTTTCTACAAACTTAATATCCAGAATAAAGTTATTATTATTATTTGAATTCATGAACTAGCCACTGGATCGGGTCCCAGCGACTTAATGGTTTACCAGTTCGCCTTATAACCGGAAGGTCATGAGTTGTAGCCCTGGCAGTGGTTGCGTACTGTGAAGAGTCCCGAACTGGGATGAAACAGCCAGTTATCAAGTACTTCTTCTGGGGTTTCCAATGTTCTCTAGCCGATGTCAGCTCATGGTGAAAATCCTGTAACCGATCATATCAAATCCCTTGAAGGTAAAGCCTTGAAATCTTGTTAGCAGTGGGTCTTTTATTTTTACGGGGTGAGGTTGCTAACCTCACACCTAACCTTCCCCCTTTACCGGGCTTACTACAGGCTTAACTAGGTTTAGGAATGCACCGGCCTGGGATCGAGCCCTGGACCATGTTAGGCGTGGTTGGAGAGTATTCCGCTATTGAACTACCGATGCACACCTACTTACCTTCCTACCGACCCCTATTTTAGAGAATTCAAAACAATCGCCTATTCACAATAATAACACTCTTTCTTCGCTTTTATACAATTTTCATACTAGGTGTGAACAGTTGAGGGGAAGAGAGGGATGATTTATATAATAGTAGTAGAATGTTGTATACGTACATATAATCAAACACTTTGTTTTCCATCGCATTAACTAACACTAGTGTCCTCGTAGCAGGAATTAAAACGCATACTCATCTTCTATAAAAATTGTTTTTTCTTCCCTCACAGTGTTATCATTTCACTCCTCAGTCGGATGGATAGATAGAGGTGTGAAAAGAGAGACAATAGAAAACAATCCAGTCTTCACTTGTTCGTAAATTTGTTTTCACACGATAAAAGGGTGTGAATTGTTGTAGGCAATAATAATAATAATGAGAAAAAGTTGTATTTATTAGGGAATGAATGAATTAACAAGCCATCATGAATTCATTGAACCAATAGAATAATTCATAGCGTGATTATCTACATTTTTTCGTTTAATAAAGGTGTGAAAAATGCGTACGTACACAGACACGAAGTTAACACATTTAAAATAATGTGATAGACTGAAATATCATTTTTATAGTTTCTAATTGATATTGAATATTAATTATCACCTTCTTACGTTTAACATATGACGACAAATGGAGACAGTGAGACACAGAACGATTCGTACCAATTTGTAGTGATTTCTACAAATGTGGCTATCTGCTTTGATTAACCACCGCTACAACTACCACAAAAGCTGAAGTGATGAGAGATGTAACCGTAGAATTTTCAATATATGCAAATATCTGAGGGATAAAAAAGCTCAGGGTTTTGTATCTCACGGTATTTCGTCGGCCGTTAACGGTCTAAAACATGATGTAAGTTATTATAAGTGCAGAAATAATACAACAATTGTCAGTGTCCAGTTGAAGTATCTCATACAATCCTACAGGAGGTCAATCGCAAACACAGACAGGTCAGTAGTAACGTCTCTGACAGAAGCACTGGGGGACATGAGTTCGAATCTCAGAGGGGATACGAGTTTCTTCAAGGTTGCAGATACGCCTTTTTGACTGACTGGTGAGTGCCAACTAGCACGGAACCTAGATAAGAAGTTTTCTGCTGATTACCTTCAACCATCTAATAATAATAATAATATACTTCAACCTAGAGAGCATAGTTATGGAACAAGAGTGTGCGTCGGTGGCACAGCGGTTAGGACTCTTGCCGACCATGCACATAGTCCGGCGTTCGATCCCCTGCCGGCTCACACCTGATATCTGTGGTCGGCCTGCAAAATTTGGGCTACCGATATCATATGCTGAAAATTCCATACTTGTACCAAAAATACAGTGTGGTTTCAAGCTATAATCAAAAATCAAAAGATAGGAATAACAGACTAGTTAATAAATTGTCAACGAGGGTTCATTTATACATAATGTGATGGAACGTTCTAGACGGTAGGTTGGAAGAAATGTTAAGTAAAAGTATAGTTACAGGGTTTCCATCATCAGTTGACATCGGTTACAGAATCATCAGAAAACCAGCTGGGAGTGTTGAACAGCCGTTTCGTCAGTCTAGTTTGGGACTCTTCACCATTTACTCATCCACTCACGATCATCCGGCCACAAGGTAAGCTCGTAGACCATTAAGCTACCGGAACTCGATCCAGTAGTTAGTTCATGAATTCTAACTTCTGCTAATTCACGATATAGAGCGACTACTAGTTAATGCCATCGGCGAGTAGGTACCCACCTGGATTCAAACCCCGGTGGGCGAGTATTGATGAAGAATCCGAAGTAAGGACGAAACAGCTGTCCAATACTCTTCCCTGATGCTTTCCAGTGTTTCTCTAACTAATGTCAGCTTATGATGAAGTCCTGTGATCAGTTAAATTGCTGCAAACCAATACATGAAAAGTAAAGTTATTACGTAAACAGGTAATTAAGTAAATTAGAATACTACTGATGAGTTGTGATAAAAAGGACTGTGACACGATAGAAACACAGCAAAGAAGTCTAGTTACCAAGTTAGTGAGAGATTAATCACATTATCTCTCTGTATACAGCCATTACGTTAAAATTGGTTGATCGCAATGCTTTCTGAGAGGCCAATTAATCAGACCTCACTCTGTCTCTCTCTCTCTGTAGTGACTTTGACTGAATGTCCCGTGTCACTTTCTTGTTTTTTACATGAAGACTGTTAGGGATATGCTGAGAAAATTTGATAGACGCTTTCATCTCAGTCTTTTCTATGTACTTGCTATCACATGTGTGTGTGTGTCAAATGGTAAATACTTTTGAAGTTAACATGAACAGGATACTTATCTACTTTGAACTGTATCAATGAGTATTTCGTATCATAAAGGGGAATTAATCTACCACAGGGAAATATTCTTTTCTTCTATGCACCCTTGATTCTTTTTTCTACTCTTTTTGGTGCTTCTTTGCCTTTGTATGCCGGGCAAATAAAAAGTGGGTTTTTGTCAACCGTTACAAGCTTCAGTCTGGATTTTGATGAGCACATCCCCAGTGCCATGATAATTATAGACGTTTTTATAATAAGTAGCTTTAATTACATTCATATTTCCATTTATTTTTACTTTGTATTTCTTCCACTCTTCGCTCTAGAACGTTCTATCACACTGTGTATAAACCCTAGTTGTTAGTTTATCAAATATCCACTGTTCATACTTTTTGTACCACAATTATGCTCTTTGAGTAGAAATAATTTTTTGAAGAGTGCTATATATTTTTGCATGTATACTAACTCAAGTCATGTTTTAGGCTG
This sequence comes from Trichobilharzia szidati, assembly GCA_944472155.2. Lineage (NCBI taxonomy): Eukaryota > Metazoa > Platyhelminthes > Trematoda > Strigeidida > Schistosomatidae > Trichobilharzia > Trichobilharzia szidati. The sequence continues at coordinate 30,823,479 of OX235274.1, read as the reverse complement.
TTAGCAGCTGATGGAACGCAGTGAGATAAAAAATCCCGAACTCCTTTTATCATCGAAATATTTTCCTTTTCTCTCTGTTCAAACTAATCAAGGGAGCTAGTTGTATTCTATGCAAATATCACAAGATCTCTACAAAAAAGCAAATCATTTTCCATCATCAGACCGAACCATCTGACTTTGTCGGGATTTTTATATTCGCCTGTCGTCAACTACAATTATACAGCCTTCTAAACTGAGTTTATTTGAAAAATATGATGTATTTGTGTAAATAAATCTTGAACAATCTAAAAGCATATTTACTTGTCAGTTGAGTTGTATGAGAAGTAAAAAAATAGAGAAGTCACTCCAGGAACTGCCTTTCAATGGCTACTCTTAGATAGAGTATCTTCATGCATCAGTAATTCCTTTCGAGCCATAGAGTTTATTTGGGCTTTTTCAGCGGATGTCAGTTATTATTAGTATTATTTCCTTTAATTCCCAGAGGAACATAGGGCTGCAGCTGCACGTCTCTATTGCGTTCGGTTCTCTGCCAGCATTTTCATCACCTGGTTCCACGTCTGCCTACATGCTTTCATCTCTTCTTCGCATCAACTCCTCCATGTCACCCCAACCCTCACACTAACTACCAACTCGCTGCTTCTCATTTGGGTTCCACTCGAGCGTTGACCTGGCGTGTGATATCACTCACTTGATGGTTTGTTTTCTCAGAGTATGACCAATCCACCTCCATTTTTTCCTGCATATTTGTTGCACAGTCAGTCCCGCTGCGTTGGTTCGTTCATTGCCAGAGATCCCTCCCTGTTGCTGATCTTTTCTGGTCGGCCATCTGATCTTGAGCAGTATTGAGAGAAAACAGGTGTTGATGAAAGTGTGTAGTTTCTTCGAAGTGGCCTTCGTAACGTGGCGTCAAGTCTCTGGTCCGTGTGGTGAGTAGTACTGACTTCACATTGGAGTTGAAAATCCGGATTTCATTTTCATTTTCATGCTGAGGAGTGCTGTTGACGTTCTCTACACAGACTTGAGAGTAATGAAAGCTTGCCTTGATTTCCTGATTCTTGCTTTGATATCCACATCAGTTCCATCCACCTGTAGTGGAAAAGATGTCAATAAACACGGAATATTTACATTTTCTCTCTTACTATGATAGCAATATAATAGCAACATTAGAGAGAAAAGAAAATAGAGGGATCTAATGGTATGGGCAGTGAACCCATAGCAGCGTTATAGCATTTCGAGAAGAAGGAAAGGTTGCACAACCACTTTAACATGCACTAATAATGAATAGTTTGTTATACTTTCTAGTGTAACGCAGAATTTCCACCTATAACTTGGCATGTATGCAGGAAATCTTTTTTTTACTTCAGTATATCGTCCGTCTCTCTATTCCATTCTGTCATTTTTGTAAATTAGCTGGCATAACTATACAGCTGTGCAATACTTCCAGATTTTCCAATGGTTCTCTAACTGGTTTCAGCTCATGATGAAGTCCTGTAACCAATCAGTCAAATCCCTACAAACCAATACTTGAATATCAGTAAGATGCTCACTAGCGCCTGGCTCTATTCAGGTAGGTAGTTACCTGGGGTTCTAGTGGGAAGTCATGACCAGTAGGGTGCCGCAGGTCGGGTGTGAGGACAAATGCTTCCCAGTGATGACACTGGCTAGTGGTCACGTCATATCGTGAATTGGCAGAAGTTGGAATTCATGGACTGACCACTGGATCGTGTCCCAGCTCGCCTCGTAACCAGAAGGTCGTGCGTTCGAACCCTGGTGGTGGGTGCGTACTGATGAAGAGTCCGAAACTAGTGGGACGAAACATCCATTCAGCACTCTGTGCTGGTTTTCCAATGTTTCTGTAACCGATGTCAATTCATGATGAAGTTCTGTAACCAACTACATCAAAAGACATTGCGTCACAGCTTTCTTTTGCAGGCGTGACTTTGCTAGAAGACAGCAGCACAGGACTGTGGAAGTAATAAAACTCAGCAATGAAGAAAATTGGAGAAAGTGGTTATTTTAGTTAACAGAGTCACGATAAGCAATGGCATAGAGCTTCACAATAAACTCACAACGTGCAGATGACATCCTTGTTTTGTATTCTAGTAATGCTGTTCTCATTACATCTTCATCTCATATTCGTTATTTTTTGCTTCGTAGAATCTACCATTTCCTCCTCAGTTTATCAGTATCACTATAATTATAGGTGTTTTTATAATAAACAGCTGTAATTACATTCATATTTCTGTTTAAAGGTTGCTAAGATTACATCCCTATTCAGTTTATAGACGTTTCATTTCCAGAAACTCCCAGCTGTAATGTGTTTTTTCTGCTGACATCTTCTTCTAGAACTAAGCTGCTATTTTGCGTCCTAATTTGACGAAGCTTTATTGCTCTACTGGTACTCTTCGAGAATTTAGTCAACCTTCAGGAGGTTATATATATATATTGCCACCTCCTTAGGAAGAACCCACGTTGAACGACTAATATATCTAGCTTCATATGAACAGATGGACAGATTTATAATCATAAAATTGGTTGAAAACTAATAACCCATTGGAGAACACAATTCTCAACGCATTTGTAACCAAAGTTCTTTACTGGAAGGTTGAAACCTTATAGTTCAGAACGCTAACAGTTGGGTCTCCATTCAACTCGAGGTTCATATAATGCTACCTATTGGCTACGGATAATAGCTGACATCTAGAACCTTTTGACTTCATTGTTTTATATCTAGGATCTGATGCTTTGTAGTCCGTTGGTAGTGGCAACTGCAAGCATGTCAACTTTAATAGTCAGTCAGTTGTTAAGAGTACAATATGCGAGTGTGTTTTCAATTAGCTAATAGCGAAAACAATCATGCCATCGAGTGTTTTTCGAATATCTGAAAATTATAATCATTATGTATGTATATTTACTGACAAGTTTTTGACAGTTTCAAAATATGTTCACATGTTCACACGTGTATTTTGATGTACTTATAAGTGAATTTGAAAAAAAGAAATATTTGTCACACTACGATTAGCAATTCAAATTTGGAATCTGATCAAAAATAAATCACTAAATCTGTGGAGGGAAACACAAATAAGTCTCTTGATCGCTTACTAACTAAGATGTTATCATCAAGGATATCTGAAGATATCGATTTAAATGATACAAATCATATCATGAATTCATAGGATGTATAGATGTTGGAAGGGGAAGAAGTGAGAATTCAGGGGGCATTGAATTCCAACCCAAATGGCTGAATGATGAATCATTTTGGCCTAGTAACTTGGAGGTCCTGGGATTGTTTCCTGGTGGGATCGTGGGTACGCACTTCTGAAAAGTCTTAAACTAGATTTCTATTCCACCATCAATCATCACATATTGCATAGACAACAGACTGCAAACTTAAGCCTATCTGAAATAGTATCACTAACAGCAGGGAAGTAATCAGTGCAGGCTTATGACTTCGACTTACCAGGAATTCCTCGTTCACTGGGAATAATTGCAAGCCCCGATCCTAGTCACGACAGTGGTGAAACAGTTTGCCCAACGCTTTCATGCCAGACTCACTGGCACCGTCATTGTAGCTCGTGTGTGAACCCGGACACCTAAGAGCATCACATACATGTTATTGCTCAGTTTCACACGAACTCACTGTGCTGCCTGTCCCTCTAGGGAGTATCCACCGGATCACAACTACACTACTTCGTAAAGAGGCAGCAGAAACCGCGCCCTGAACAATCACTGAGGACCAATCTACTATTTAGTAGGTTAAAGTCTCGTTCATTATCAGAACTAACCAGGCAAATCGCCCCACCAACTAAGAACGGTAGTGTGTTACCATCCACAGAATTAAGAAAGAGCTTTCAATCTGTCAATCGTCACAGTGTCAGAGCCAGATGAGTTTTCCCATGTTGAGTTTCAGTCTACTAGTGGATCATCGATTCAACTTGAATGCTTTTGACTTCTGGACAGATTCACAAAGTGAGAATAAACGTATAATTTTTTCATTACTTTTCTACTGTTTCTTAGATTTCAGAGTACAAATACTACGGATAAATTTTTTATGAATACTGAAAACCAAATTTCTATAAGGACTGACAACAAAAAGAAACTCTTAGACTATTCAAGATTCGCTACGTTATTTTACTAAAATAAGGAACATGCACCTTCCTGCGCTATGCGTAATGGAGTCTTCAGGATTATGCTATCGTTATTATTATTATTTGCCCCTTGATTTCCAAGTGGAACACAGAGTTCCAACAGAATATAACTGTCCGATTCTGTTCTCTACCATCTTCTTCAGGCGGTTCCATGATTACTCTTATCCTTTCATTCCATCCTCTATGTCCCCATCGGACTCATGCTCAACTCGTCGCTTCCCATTTAGGTTCTACTCGAGGACCTGAATGACATGTAATGTCACCCGGCGTGTGTCCAATCCGTCGCCTTCTGCATATTTGTTGGGTAATAGTATGTAGACTAGTCCACTATTCGCCAGCTCTCTTTTTTGCTGGTCGTCTGATCTTAAGTATCGAGGTGGCGAAGGGAGCTGTCGAGTGAAGTATGTAACAGCCTGTTAGAGATGCTTTTGGTGATGGAGCATATTGAAGCGCCGACCCGACATTAGTTCCACAAATTCTCATGTTATTCCTTGTGCTGAGTGCAGCGGATATCTACACTGATTTCAGAATAATGAACACCTGTCCATCTTCAACATCCTCATACGTGCCGCCTACCTGTAGTTGAAACGGCGGTATATATACACACATACATGCTTATTCTATTTTCATTTCATAACTGTCTACGAGGTTTTATTCACTATGTCATGACAGTCTGATCTGTCCAAATTATAAATGTTTTCCAGTAAACTACATTAATTACCATGGAATTGTCTATTATCCTCCCAACTTTTACATCTGACTTTCCATTAACAGACTCACTGACACCTTCAGAACTAATTTCATTGAGTGGTACATTGAACTTGCAAGTAGCATAAATATTTGAAGTATACTTTTACCTAGTTTTTGTAAATCAGGGGAAGGATTTTTGTAATTGAGGAAGAGTAATTCTTTTTCATAGTGTGTCGTTGTGCTTCATTTTTAATATGCTTGATTGAAATCTTTCAGTTTGTAGAAGGGGTGGTGGTTTCTCTTGCTAATTAGGCTGCAGTTCAGGCATATGTTCACATGTCTACTGACTAGCTGAAGCAGGAGTGGTCGAATTGGGTGGTTTCCAGATACCCATGTTAATCAGAAGTCTACAGAAGCATGCATTATCCCTTCCTTCTTGATCTCCATTTATGGTACAAGTCACGAATATGATTCTATGTCATACAGGTTAGCTCAAGTAGCTAACTAGAATTCAAGTAATTTTAAATTATTCGGTTCTCTAAATTGAGTTGAACGGCATACACCGTTGATGAGCCCAGCCCAAAACGAGAGTATGTTTAGGTCACTTCGATTTAGGCGGCAAAGACTATATATATATATATATATATATATATATATATATATATATGTATATATATATATGTATATATGCATTCATCTAACACAGATTACTGGTGGTATGATGATCACTGTAAGTGTGTAGTCCTAAACATTCTCACTAAAATCTATTGATGCATTATGATAACTAAGTCAAGTAGCACTACATTGACGTCAAATACCAACTGACATTTAACAGTAATGTTAATTTCATTAAGCATCATTTCAACTACAGGCGGACGGAACTGATGAGGATATCAAAGCGAGGATCAGGAAAGCAATGCAAGCTTTCATTACTCTCAAGTCTGTGTGGAGGAGATCAACAGCACTCCTCAGTATGAAAAATAAAATCCGGATTTTCAATTCCAATGTGTAGTCGGTACTACTACACGGATCAGAGACTTGGCGCCGCGTCACGAAGGGCACTTCGAACAAACTACACACTTTCATCACACAGCTCTCTTTGCTGAATACTACTGAAGATCAGATGTCCGGCCAGAAAAGATCAGCAACAGGGAGGGATCTCTGAAAATAAACGAACCAACCTAGCAAGAACCAATTGTGCAACAAATACGCAAGAAGAAATGGGGTTGGTGGATTGGCCATACTCTGAGAAAACAAACCATCAAGTGAGTGACATCACACGCCTGGTCATCACTCGAGTGGAACCCGACCGACTTGGGAGCGGCGATTTGGTCATCAGTGTGAGGGTGGGTTGACATGGAGGAGGTCATGCGAAGGAGGAGATGAAAGCATGTGGGGAGACGTGGAACCAGGCAGAGGACCGAACTCAATGGAAACGTGCGATTGAAGCCCTATATTCCCGTAGGAATTAAAAGAAACAACAGTAATAATAGTTTCATTATGTAGAATGTAAACAATAAAAGTGAACAATCCAGTTGTTTTATATGCGAGTTAGCTGCACTAACATGTGAAAGATTAATCTAGTGTCCTCAAATATATATTATAAGTAGTGTATATATCTATTCCAGGCATTGTTTGTTTTAGGCTCATAATTCTAGTATGACTGCATTAAAATCAGACATCTAAAAAAACACTCACACACTGACGTCAAAAGTTACCTGTTGTGTTATAAAAACTTACGATTGCGTGAATTACAAACACAATACACATCACGATTAGAAAAAACAAAATAATGAGAAATTCCCCTGAACCTTTTGAGCAAGGAACATGAAAAAGAACAAAAGAAACCAAACAAACAAACAAATAATCTCAACTTTTATGATTCCATTCGTGGAAAGAAGTCATCCTTTTATTCCCCTCTTAGTGCTAAGTGTATATAATGAATTCGTATCAAACATCATATATAAAACATAATAATAATTATTATTATTATAATCATCTAGGAAACATGAAACACTCACTATACAGGTGAAAAGTAATCACAATAAATGAGACTGTTCTGTCAATCACACGTAAAAATGAGAATAGAAATATACGCCTTCCTCTACTGGGTGTATGTATGTATGTGTGTGTATCCGTTATTGGCGCCCTCATTATCACAAGTAGCCATCATCGCCATCATCAGTTAGTTCTCTTCTTTTCTTTTTCGTCAGTAAAAAAAAATAATGGGTGCATAGTTAGTTCTCACATAAGTAAAGTAGAAGCAGTAATAATAATATATTGTGTAGAAGAATGTTAAATTTACATATATAAGACAAATTGTGAGTACGGACGGGAAATCCCCTATCAAGGTATTATGAATATACTATGAATCTAACTCACCACACATTAAGAAATTCAAGTCTCCAGTGTAACTACCTATCTATCTATCTGTCTATCCTTTTCCTGTCTTGTTTTAATTCACAGAATCAGATAAAAGTTTGTCTTTACAGTGGAAGCCATTGTCTTCTTGTTAACTGCCTTTTTTTAAGACTCTGTATTCCTACTCCTTCTTCTTCTCCAGACGAAGATGAAAAGGATCCGGAGTGTTACTGTGCTTTAGAAAGCAAAATTCCAGAGTACTAGTAGTAGTGGTAGAGTAACAGGGGGAAAACTAACAAAGTTTGTCGGGAAAAGTGTGATTTCATTGTGTTCATTGTTTTTAGTTTTGATTTGAAAGAATCAACTTCCGGATAAAGTCTACCCAGTGATGCATTCAAACAACAACCACAAAAAGAATAGTTCTTTTCAAAATGATTTACCAGTAAAGTATAGAAAGTACAGACAGAATAGGCATAAAATAAAATAAATAAATATCTTCACCAACGATCTTGTTTAGCATTATTATTCCTACTTGTGTAGGTAATATTATTCTTTAATGCACCAATTCTTTTCAGAAAATTGGCGTTTCACAACTTTTTTTTTCTTTTCTGGTATTGTTTCCCCATTGTCTATAACCTCAAGAATTCACCTAGATTAGATAATGTAGCTAACGTCAGACATTGAAATAAATACACTAGGGTGTTTTGAAAATATATATACATATAATCTTCACGTCTTACAAGTAATATAGCACTGGCTATTTAGGTGGTCCGGATATTCAAATATCTTTCTACTATCTATAGAATAAAATGTATTATATATTACAGTATGTACAATATTTATTTAATGTAGTGAAAAAAGGAACTTTGTGTATGCTTTAATCTAGTCGCAAATTCAGTGACTACTGTGTTCACTGGCGCCGTTTATAAACTCTATGTACCTACCTGCCTAATGAGATTATTATTATTAACAGACTGGTAGAATTAAAGCTTTTAAAAATTAGTCCTTCAGTATTACACTTTACAATTATATTCATTATCATCGTATATTACTGGAATCCATGTATCTATCCTTCGTGAATAAAAAGGGATTTCTGTATCCACCTTGAAGGAACTTATTTTAAGATATACAATGAATGTTCATTTCTTATTCAATAAGGAATATTACAGACAAATTGATGGTGTAGCTATGGGTTCCCCATTAGGTCCAATCCTAGCTGAGTTTTTCCTGGCTAAGTTGGAGAATGGACCACTGAAAGGAGTAATTAATAACATGGATTTCTACTGTCGATATATGGATGATACATTTCTCATTATGAAAGACGAGAATGATGCAATGAACATCCTTGACAAGTTTAATGATGCACATTCAGCAATAAACTTTACCATAGAGAAAGAAAGTAATGACAGTATCTCATTCCTAGACGTCTTCATAGCAAGGAAAGAAGATGGCACACTAAGAAGGAGTGTGTATAGGAAACCTAAAACAACAGGTCAGTACACTCATTTTTTGAGTTTTGTACCTTTGAAATATAAACGTAACCTGGTAAAGTGTCTGGTTCATAGAGCTAAGTTAATATGTTCAGACGACTGCCTCAATGAGGAGCTTAAGATTATTAGAGAATTACTAAGAAAAAAAGGTTATCCAGATAAATTTATTGAGTAGAATATGAATTCAGCACCAAAGAGAGTCAGTATTTCTACAGTTTCAAAAAAGCCAATGTTCATAAAATTGCAGTTCCTCGGTGACAACATCAGCGAAATCATAACACAGCGCTTGAAGAATGCAGTTAAAAGAGTTTATTATGCGGTAGAGGTACGTTGTCTGTTGAAAAACCACCCCTATTCTATGTTCGAGAAATAAGGATAAACTACCCAATTTTGCCTCTTCTATGTGAATCTACCAGTTTGACTGCAGCTGCGGAGCCAGCTACATTGGGCGTACAATTAGGCAGTTTCATCGTCATATTTCCAAACATCATCCAACATGGTTAAGCAAGGGACAAACAAGGTCTATTCGTAGTTCTATTTTAGCACGCCTTGTTGATACTGAGCATAAGGTTGATGTTAATACTGCATTTAAAATTATTTATCCCATTCCTATTAATCTTAATTTTGCTCTACGAGTTCGTCTTCTACAGACAGCTGAAGCAATCGGAATCCACTTGAAGAAATTAAGCCTATGTGTTCATAAGAAAGTTGTACAATCACTTTCCTTACCGTGCTCATCTCTAGAAGAATGCATAAACAAGACTACGTCGGCCCCCTCCTCCTAAACCTTTAAAAACTATAAAACTTATAAGTGTCCAAATTATTTTAGTTTATTTGTATTTATTTAGACCACTTCATCTTTAATTACGTGTTATCCTTGTAAAATTAACTTATCCTGACCATTTCTACCTTTTAAATGAGTATTGATTTTCTTCGTTTAATTATCAACCCATTGACACTTTAACACTGACTAATTGTTGTTAACAGACGTATCGCCACTTGATTGGTAAACTGTTGTGTATTGTAATAAAAATGCTTTACATAATATATTAGAGTAGAGCCAGAGTGAGATGAGGATCTAATTGAAAAGTAAATATTTCTTCGCTCAATCTTTCTATTTTCTAAATGTCTAAATGGGAACTTTTTCTATATTGAAAACGGTTTCAATCACCGAAGAACAGCTAGTGTAAAGACATGACAGTCATCTAAAACAACGGGGTGTTGATGAAGAAGGCGTTGTTCCTTTACTTCTAAGATCAGTATTATAACAAATTATAGGAAATTTTCAATAAATTGACGTGTGGCTTTACAGACACTGACTTACATCTCTCAGCACTAACCAGGTCAACAGTCACATAATTCATCGGCTTATGTCAAGTATAGATATGGATATTTAATTCGGAATTTGATATTTCTATATAGGGAAATTATATACAGCTTATATGAAAATAGTCATTTGCATAAATCTTCCGTGTTATTGTGCTACGTTTGCTCTTCGTATTGTGTTTCTTTGTCTTCCTTTCATGTCTCCCATGTTTGCACTCTTTGACGTCAAATCTTTCTCTCTCCTATTTGATATTTTTATGTGCCGACGAATGCCTCTTTATAAACTACTGATAAATCTTGTGAGTAGCGCATACCACATTTCGCAACAAATCGATCACATTACATTGATTACATCTCTTATTTGATAGTATACAATTAAGTGATACAGTCAATTCCAAAGTTGCAAAGAAAATTTTAGTTGAGTATGTGCATGCTGCACTTAAAAAGTAGCATCATAAGTCATATCTCTCTAAATGCATTGCAAAATTATATATATATTCCTCTACGTTCCCACTGGAACATAGGGCTTCAAGCTAGAGACTCGAAGTTTCAGTAGCAGTGTTTGTTTTTTAGAGGGTGGACTTGCTGGTCTTATGTCCAACCTTCCCTATTTATCGGGTTTACCCCAAATTCGGGAAGAATTAGCAGTATATCGATAGGGAAATGAACCCGGACCATGTATGTGATTGGCTAGTATTCTACCACTAAACCAACAAGACAAATTGTTATTATTTCCTTGGGTTCCGAGTGCATCATAGGGCTTCAACAACATATCTCCACTTTGTTATATTTTCTGCCGTCCTCTTCAGATGGGTCCACGACTGCCCATAATCTCTCATCTTCTCTTCGCACGATCTCCTTCATGTCACCCATGCACGGACGACCCACTCGTCGCTTCTCATTGAGATTCCACTAGAGCGATGGTTTGGCGCTCGATGTCCTTCGACAGTCTCCTCAATGTATGCCCAGTCCATCTCCATTTTCTCGTACATAATTGTTGAGCAATCGGTTCTTGGTTGGTTTGTTCATGGCCAGAGTTTCTTTTTACTAATTCTTTCTGGAAGGGAATTATATCTTCATTATGGAACTATTGATAAAAGTCTATAGTGGGCTGTTGGAAAATCTCTTCGTAAAGCGCAGCGGAAGTTTCTGACCCGTACAGAATTGATTGACTTGACACTGATGTTGGATATTCGAATGTTGTTCTTCATGCTGCGGAGTGCAGAAGATTTCCAAACTGGTTTCAGTTTGATGAAGGAGAATTTTGCCTTTCCGATTCTGGCCTGCTTTGACATATTCATCCGTTCCACCTGTAGTTGAAACGAGACAAAGAGTTGATCAGTAAGAAGTGATAATTCTAGGTATTCTGCTCCCAACCACTTTGAATACAACATAATTTTCAGTAAGAAAAGAGGAAGGTATTTAAAAATGATCGAAGCATGTGTGATGATAAAGACTGACATTTTTCAATGCTAAGGTACTCTTCCTTAAGAACTATAGATCCATTAATTACAACTTATTTCTTCTTGCTAATAAATAATATATATATATATGTATATTGGCGGCCTGCTTAAAACATGGACTACCAGAAACTTCCATCTCTCCACTTTATCTAATTTCTCTCGTTCGGTTTGTTTTAATCGATCAGGATATGACCCCTATTGGTATTATCCACTCTTGTGTGCATTTAAAGTGTTTACAAGCTTCTGATTCGCAAGTTCCTACTAAACTTGAGGAAAGGCCTGATTTTGGGTGGCAATGTGTTCCAATAGATGGGATAACTGTTCTTCAGTTATGTCCTTGAGTCTCAAAATGTACATGCTCTGAACATCTTACAATTGACTTTCAGCTGGATATCATGGATTTCTTGGAGGAGACCAAGCAGATAAAATATCATAATGGAATGGTTTGTACTTCAGGTCAGAGACCATTGTGTCACAGGAAGGATGTACTGTCAATTAATATTTTACTTGAAGATATTATACGAAGGGGAAATATCATGCAATAAACGCCTCTGAAAAGTCTGTACATTTTTATAAATACTGTCCAGAATAAAGATGTTATGTTTTCAGTTTGATCACAGATTGACAAATAAGTTGGAGAAGCATTGGAAACCAGGTAGCACTTGTCTGGAACTCTTCAACAGTACGCTCACATGACTTCCATAGGTCCCAACCTGAAACCTTCAAGTTGCTAAGTGAGATCACTGACCATTCAGCCAGCGGGACGAAGTCAAATGGCACATCAATTCGCGATTTCTAACGCCACTGACAGCCAATGTTATCAGCGAGTACTTGTCTTGACATCAAACCACTAGTCACGACTTCCATGATCAGAGTAACACTTGAAAATTAGTCTGATGCTCACCAATGACTCACCGCATGTGTCGAATTTGTCTGGAGTTCTAGTAAGAAGTCGTCACCAATGTGGGCTCCACCAAGTTGGGTATGAAAACAAATGCTCTCTGATGACGTTGGCTGGCAGTGGGGCTATATATATGTCATGAAATGATATGACTCAGAATTGATGGACTGATCGATGAATTCCATCCCAGTGGTTAATGAGTTCGATATGATCACTGGAAGGTACCGGGCTCAACCGCTGGTGGGGTCATGACTGTGTGTCGATGAGGAGTCCTAAACTAGGACGAAACAGTTATCCAGTGTTCCCAGCTGGTTTTCAGTTATCTCTAACTGATGTTAGTTTGTGAGAAAATTAACGCTGAGAAATCATGTTGTTTTACTTAAATCGCTAATGATGTTAACATTCATTGCCAAAGAAATGGAATGTTCAGAATGAAATTATTATACAATTTTTTTTTAAATGACTAAGTTTCACTTATAGGTGAAACATGTATCTAACGTTCCATCTATCCATCTAGTTATTATTCTCTATTTTAGTGTAAAATTGAATTTTTCAACTGTCAAATTCTTGCCTACACACATATATCTCTATCTGCATACAAATGAACACAGGCCTACAGGCATATACAACAAATAGGTGAGAAAATATGTGAGATAGGAGGCATGTTGACACTTTAAATGTGTTAACTAGCACTGTGTTTTTACACCATTTTATTTTCACAAACTTTTAAATTCAGTTTGTTGCTATGACTTAATGGAATATTTATATGTATGTATGAATACCTTTCATCATCGTGTTCATTTAAACAATTTTAAACAAAATCTTATGTTAATAAGCTAATTCACACATAAGATGGTAGGTAGGTAGGTAGGAAGGTAGGGTGGAAGTAAGCACCAGTAGTGCAGTAGTGTAATACTGATAGTTTAGTTAGTGTGTATATGCATATAATCACCGGCACAGTGTACATATAAGGATACAACCGAATGTATTTGGTGATGAGAAACAAAAGCCATCATACAAATTACATTTTGGCGCCAATAAACATATTGTAAGACACACACCTATACAAACAAATAAACAAGAGAACTTGTCTTTTTAAAAATTTCCATTTTTTTATTTTTGTAACACAGAATTGAATTAATAATCATGTTATTGATGGTGATGATAAATAATAATAATAATGACGACAAAACATCATGACAACTGAGAAACCACTCATAAAGGTGCACATAGTGCCATAAGAGAAGACCAACACTTTTTCATAAAGTTGTCAAGATGGAAGTAAACACATATATATGTAAACGTGTATAAATAAACAAAAGTTAGAGCGAAATTTAAAATTGGCCTTTCCTTTTGTAAACAAAATTGGAACAAGACTGATCACGAGTTGATATCAGTTAAAGACCCGTTGGAAAAACAACGGGGAGTACTGGACAGCTGTTTCGTCAGCCTAGTTTGAGACTTTTCATCAGTAGGCATTCACCACCAGAGTTCGAACCCACGACCTTCCGGTTACAAGGCCAGCAAGCTCGTAGATCATTCAGCCACTAGGACCTGGCCCAGTGGCTAGTCCACGAATTCCAACTTCTGCCAGTTCGTGATATATATGTAATGTATCTATTTTTAGCACAACCACGAGCCATTATCTGTCATGGGTGAGTAGCTGTCCTCTCGCCTAACTTGGTTGATCCTGCTGGTTACTACTTTTCATAAGAACTCTGGGTAATTTCCTTTATAGAGCCAGTCGCTAGTAATATTCTTATAATATTATTGTTCCCTTGGGTTCCTAGTGGAACATAAGGCTTCAACTGCACGTCTCCACTTGCTTCTGTCTTGTGCTGTACTTTTCACTTGCATCCATGTTAATCCATACTGTTTCAGTTCCTCTTCACACGATCTCCTCCATGTCAAACTTGGACGTCCCACTCACCGCTTCTCTTTCGGGTTCCACTGGAGCCATGGCCTGACGTGCGATGTCACCCAACGGCCTCCTCAGCGAGTGTCCAATCCATCTCCTCTTTCTCCTGCATATTTGTAGGGTGATTGCTTCTTGTTTTGTTTGCTCCCATAGTTTCTTGTTGATGATTCATCCGACCATCTGATCTTCAGTATAGAAAGAAGACAGTTGTTGATGAAGGTCTGCAACAGGCTGTTGGAAATATTCTTTGTGACACACTGGCCAAGTTTCTGATCCGTACAGAAGAACTGACTGACTTGACGTTTGTATTGAAAATCCGAATTTTGTTGTTGATGCTGAGTGACGAAGATTTCCAGATTGGTTTCAGGTTGATGAATGTGTTTCTCGCCTTCCCGATTCTCGATTTGACATCCTCGTCGTCCGTTCCTCCTGTAGTTGAGACAATACTCCCTAGATAAGTGAATGAAGTAACCTCTTTCAAATCCCTCCCGTTGATGGTGACTGGCGCTGGATGATGCTGCTGTTGTTGTTGGTTGGTTGGTTATTTTCATAACCTCCATCTTGTCTATGCTCACCTGGAGTCCTGTCTTCTCTGGCTGCTTCTTCGACCAGTTTGTCGGTTTTCGCTTGTAAGTCTTCGATCTTGTGTGACATCAAATATAAATCATCCACGCTTGAAATCCAGGTCTTCTAGGTTCTTCACGTCGGTCCAGGATATCCCTGTCTTCTCGTTTCCCACTGTCTGTCCACCACAATTTGGAATATCATTGGTGATAATAAGCACCCTTGTCTGACTCCTGTGTTTACTCCAAATGCCTCGCTGAGTTTTCCGTTGTGGATCACTTGACATGTGTCGTTGTCGTACAGCTGTTGAATAAGGTTGATGAGTATTTGGGGTACGCCATAGTACTCGAGTAGTTTCCAAATTACTTCTCGGTCAACGCTGTCGAAGGCCTTCTCAAAGTCTATAAAGTTGAGGTAGGTGTTTGATGCTTTGTTCGATGATGATATGTAGAGTTGCAATTTGGTCAGAACATGATTTGCCTTTCCTGAACAGTCGCTAGTAAGCATTAGATCAAATGTCAAGTATTTGTTTGTAGGGATAGGATTAGTTGCAGATTTGATCACGAGCTTGGAACAGTTTGAAGAAAATAGCCTTTACTTCGACTGAACACTAGGTATTAGTAGTAGCAGTGTGGTGAGTGCTACTTAAAATCAGATATAAGTAGTATATCAGCAGACGAATTCAGAAAAGTAACAATATGTTCTGGGGCACTGGAAAAAGGCATACAAAGAAGAGAACTGTGAAAAGAACGTTACAACACTGCACAGAATCCAACAAGCTATCGAACATGGGGATATTTGACCAATTTACAAATGATGTGGCAAATAAAGACTTGAAGATAACAGTTAGAGAACCATTGAAAACCAGGGAGTACTGGACAGCTGTTTCATCCTAGTTTGGGAATCATCATACGTACCCAGGACCCTGCGGTTAGAAGGTAAGTTTGTATACTATTCAATGAATGGTAACTGATATCAATCCGTGATAAACTCGTAAAAACAAAACTAATCCTTACAAACCAACTATAGAAAAAACAACAACATAAAGATAAGGTATACGAAATTTATGTACCTACAATGCGTTTGTCCTAATAAACATTACCTTCGAGCCTCATTGGTCTTTTCTTCTTTACAGTAGTAGTAGTAGTAACTAGTGACATGCATCTGATCCTTGGTGCTGATGCAGAGTGAATTCTACCAGCCAAGTTTGCAATGTGGCCACCCTGTTTGGGTGAATCGGTATCACAGTGGATTCTGAATTGCAAGTAGTTTGAGGCAATAGGCCAGGAGCCTTAGACCTAGGTTTCATGTTTAGTGAATCTCGTCAGTCATCAAGGCGTATATGCCAGTCTTGAAGGAACTCGTACCCCTTCTGAGATTGGAACCGGGTACTGCAATCAGGGACGTAACCACTGAGCCGTTCGGGCACGCAAATGCCCTACTGTAGGGGACTGCAATGCATACTTTGATTGGTCACTACATAGTAACTGATAGTCTTTGCTGTCGACTACCAAAAAGCACGGAACTCAGGTTTAAGTCTTCCTGTTCATTGCCTTCAACCATCTAACAAAGTAGTCTTCTTTAACCATGTAAAAGAAGAAATAGATGGAGATTATTTTATTCAAATACATTATTTCATTTATAGACCTCGTGGAATATTTTTCAATACTTATCAATAAGAATACTGACGAGTAGTTAAGATGACGATTATTGATAATGTATAATTCCTTGATGTAGTGTCATGAAAACTGTAAACTGATACGTTTTATGATAAGAATTCGCTATTTGTCACTTCAACACTTCGAGGTGAGATTTCATCATGGTTTCCGATGGAACCCCCCAAAATTCTCAGATCACAACATATTATCTGTTCGATGTCTAAAAGTGGTAATTAGGGAGGGGGACGACCAAGCGAAACGGTCGTCCGGCACATAAAGTACGTCGGTCTGCCTAGAGAGCATAACTGGTTAACATAAGTGGTTTTCAAATACTCATAACGATCAGCAGTATATACTAACATGCAATAATGACAGTAATATTTTTCGTCAATGAATCATGAAAGTGGATGCTTGTACGAAATTTAAAGAGTTACATGTTAGCTTCAGTTAGAAATAAATTTAATCTAAAGCAGACGCCCTTGAAAAGTCATGAATAAAGAATTCATACATTAAAAAGACAATTGCAGCGAAGAAAATTTTCTTTTCGACGAAGTCATCATCTAGGCTGTATATTCGTGTATTTATAACAAATGGATGGGAAAGTTCCAGAATAATTTCCGGTTAAGGGTCAAATTAATAAAAATTCATACATTCTAATGTGGTTGTGTTCTCTGAGCTGGATAGTTAATTTGCGAAGCTTTCATTGCCCTACTAGGCAACATCTTCAGCGCATATTTCAATTTGACTCATTGCAGCATCCTCACCTTAAGGAAGACTGAAGAAAGATATCTCATGGACGTCTTCCAAAAGAATGGATATCTAAGGAATTGTATCGAAAGATATATACCCTCAAGCCAACCTACCAAATCAAAGGCCCCCAAGGAAAGCACAAAGAAAATCGCTCTACCATATGAATAGGGTATCTCAGAAATCACCGCAGGACTCTTCAAACCTTTAGGAATTGACGTCGCACACAAACCAACAGAACCACTTCACTCACTTCTATGTCAACCAAAAGACTCAACAACGAAAGAAGGTAAATTGAAACAACTGCGGAAACACTACATTAGCCAAATTGGACGTCCCCTTCGTCTTCGTATCCATGAACATAAGCTAGCCGTCAAAAGACATGACATCCACTCCATCACTCAAATCACTACATACAGACAACCACGGACATCAATTCGACAGGGACAACGTTCAAATATACAACAAAGGAAACACCAAGAATGCTAGAGAATTTTTAGAGGCCTGGTATTCCAGTGAATCATCAATCAATAGACACATCGAGATAGACAAAATTTACCAACCGATGAGAAGGAAACCTCACACACAAAGGGTCAAAGTTCAAGGCGAAGAAACAATCAGTTCCAATACAAGTAACCTAGAAGGTGTGAAAACACACAAAAACAACCAGTCACGCCCAAGGTCACCAGGGAAGATGACTAATAAACTCGTAGAGGAATCTAAAAGCTCACTTCAAATTGAAGTATGCGTTGAAAATGTTGCCTAGTAGGGTGATGAAAGCTTCGCAAATTAACTATCCAGCTCAGAGAACACAACCACATCAAAATCATCCACCTAAGCTACAAATCTTCTCCATCATATGATACATTCTAACTTATTAACTTCATATAATAATTATTATTATGCTCTTGGGTTCCGAGTGGAACACAAGGCTTCAACACCATATCTTCATTTCACTATGTTCTCTGCAGTCCATGACTGCCAATAAGCCTTTATCTCTCCATCTATGTCATTCTCGGACGTCTTAATCATTGTTAACTATTAGAATTCCACTTCAGAACCTGGTGTACGGTTTCACTCGACCATCTCCTCAGTATATTTCTAAATTATCTCCATTTTCTTCTGCACATTTGTAGGGTAATAGGTTCTCGTTGGTTTGCCACTTGCCAGAGTTCATTCTTCTTAATCCCTTCTGGCTGGCCCTCTGATCTCAAGTAATGGGGCAGTGAAGGTGGTTGGTAATGAAAGTCTACAGTAACCTGTTGGGAACACTTTTGGTGGCACATCAAGTCTCCGGACCATAAAGAAACTTTGGCTCAATTGATATTAGTGCTGAAAATCTGAATCTCCTTCCTGATGCTGAGTGCAGAAGATTTACACACTGATTCCACATTAATGAATAACTCACTTGCTTTTCCGATAATACTTTTGACACCCTCATCTGTTCCCCCTGTAGTTGAAACAATGGTGGCTAGGCAGGTGAATGAAAGAACTGACTTCATTCAAATTTCGTACATTGAAGATGACTGATGCTTATTGTTGTTTATTAGGAATCTTCACCACTTCCGTCTTCCCCATGTTCATCACTTGAAGTCTTGGCTTCGCTGACCATCTCTTCTGTCATTTTATTGAATTTTAGATATTCCCGTCGATTGATTGGACCGAAGTGCTCGGTCTCAGTTAAATTATTAATATGACCCGTTGCACAAGAGGTGGCTCTCGTGGCCCAAGTGGTCTGGTGGATAACGCTTTGGTGTTTGAAACTATTAGCACTGCGTTCGAGGCTCGGTGGGAAAATCATCACTCACTGGGGAATGCAGGGACATCTAGATGACGAGTCCCAAATAGGACAGGCGAAGTGCACATCCTGGATTCCATTGCTAGTCACCATCGACCAGTTAAATTCATCTCTTCTGTCAGTTTGTTGTTTTTCGCTTGTACATCCTCGATTTTGTGTGATACAGAAATAAATCATCTGCGGAGCCCAGATTTTCTACAGTCTTCTTGTCGGTCCTACCTAATGTCGTTATTTAGCTGCATAGTTTGGTAACTCACTCAGGGCTGATACTAAGGGATATTACAGGAAAACTCATACTATCAATTACTTAGTAGAATGTGAGTACCAAGAAATGCATCACGCACAAAAAATATAACTATAAAGAAGAGATACAAACGAGGAGTTAAACAACAACAACAACCAAGTGAATTAGCGTGTACTCTGATAAAATGCTTTCACGACAACAAGGACAACTCTGAACTACTTCGGATAATGCAGAAATCGTGGAAACTGAAGGATAACAGCGACTGGTTTATATTTCTAAGCGATAAAGTCACTCAGTCACATGATTTCTCGTGATTTACAAACAGATACCAATGCAAAAAGTTACTCTTCATTGCATAACTCAACACGAGAGTCAAACTACCTGTCAGCATCCTACTAACTAACCTCAGAACTAGTGGAAAAGGAGTGTTTTTAAAGCCACACATGCATAAAACACTAGAGTTACAAATTCACAGAGCACATCAGACGACGATCTGTAAGAGTCACTGCCGAATATCTCCAGGATAGGAATGATCAGACTTCATGGGAAGTGAGAGAAAATGAATGGTCTAAACTATAGTCAACCCGAGGTCTGATGACCAGATGCTTCTGATAGACGGAATAAGCATATGCGGACAGACATTCCATATACACTCAGTAAGTAAATTAGCATTCAAATACGCACCCATATGCAAGTATTATTTCTCTCATCACCCTGAAAGGTTAACTGCATGCGGAAATCATCGCAAACTGGAATTTCAGTAATGTCAAACACATTCTACACTTACAAACTCTTTCCACCAAGTGATAGGGCACAAGTTCAGTGGTCTGTATCCTACCGTACAGTAAAATCTTGTTACGCGAATGATGAAATTTGAATAATCCTTAACCAGTCAGGACATTTGCACTACTAATGTGGATATTCATCATTGCTGTCTCTCTCTCCTCCTTTCTTAAGTGTTATTGATGACAAGGATCTCTCCACAACTATTTTAAAACCATAGTCACAGACATTCCTAAATCCGCATCCCAACTTCAGTAGTCTTACTAACGTGGTTAGTGATATTAAGGGTCTAAATGGACAGGTTAGATATCGCATTAAAATACAGCTTTGTGGTAGAACCATTTAGCTACTTAAAACGATATAAGTAGACTTCGACTTCAATAAAATAAAATAGGAACAAGCATGATGAAAGTAAAAGGAGACATTTTGTTTTAAAGAATAAGAAGGACATTGTAATGATAATAGATTTAGTGACTGAGTAAAACTTTTATTTATTTGAAACAAGAGCTTGGTAAAAAGTCTAGCATAAAGAGATGCTCCAAATCATATGTCAGATCTGGGATTCTGTTCGGACGAAAAATCCAAAGCAGATCCTGTAGACTCCCTTCCCTTAAGTGGACCTTTCACATCCACCATTTCGGTGATGATCACAGGACATTGGCTCTTTCACTCCTGCAAGAACACTCTCTCCTTCCGTCCTATCAAGGCAGTGGGAAGGACTTCCCTAGGGACATTTCGAGGGAAAGATCTGAGTCTACTTATCGTAAACTGCAACAGGTTATTTGTAGGTGAGTATAATTTTATCGACGCAGTAGAAACAACTACTCTGAGAAACACTTTATTTAATAAAACCATCATTTCGTTTTAAGGGTTAGGGCACTACTTGAATGCAGAGACCGAAGCGAACGGCGACCTTAGAAGACCACCCACGATGCTTTCAGCTTAAAGCGCAAGCAATGTTCATTTCTTTAGAGGATCGTAGAGCTCATATACATTGGTGATTTACCATCAGCATTCCACAGCCTTTCAAGATGAACTGTCTTAGGTCATAAATCCTCTGATAAGTTTCAGAAATGCATTATTATTATTGTTCCCTTAGGTTCCTAGTGGAAAATAGGGCTTCAACAACACGTCTCCACTTCCTTCTGTCTTCTGCAGTACTTTTCACCTACATCCATGTTAGTCCATACTGTTTCAACTCCTTTTCACACGATTTCCTCCATGTCACTAATTGACGTCCCACTCGCCGCTTCCCTTTTGGGTTACACTCGAGCGATGGCCTGACGCGCGATGTCACCCAGCGGCCTCCTCAGCGAGTGTCCAATCCATCTCCTCTTTCTCCTGCATATTTGTAGGGTGATTGCTTCTTGTTTTGTTTGCTCCCATAGTTTCTTGTTGGTGATTCTTTCCGGCCATCTGGTCTTCAGTATAGAACGAAGATAGTTGTTGATAAAGGTTTGCAACAGGCTGTTGGAAATATTCTTTGTGACCCGCCGCCAAGTTTCTGATCCGTATAGAAGAACTGACTGACTTGACGTTTGTATTGAAAATCCGAATTTTGTTGTTGAGTGTTGCTGAGCGACGAAGATTTCCAGATTGGTTTCAGGTTGATGAATGTGTTTCTCGCCTTCCCGATTCTCGATTTGATATTCTTGTCCGTTCCTCCTGTACTTGAGACAATGCTCCCTAGATAAGTGAATGAAGTAACCTCTTTCAAATCCCTCCCGTTGATGGTGACTGGCACTGGATGTTGCTGCTGTTGTTTTTGTTGGTTGGTTATTTTCATGACCTCCGTCTTGTCTATGTTCACCTGGAGTCCTGTCTTCTCTGGCTGCTTCTTCGACCAGTTTGTCGGTTTTCGCTTGTAAGTCTTCGATTTTGTGTGACATCAAACATAAATCATCCACGCGCGAAATCCAGGTCTTCTAGGTTCTTCACGTCGGTCCAGGATATCCCTGTCTTCTCTTTTCCCACTGTCTGTTCACCACAATTAGGAATATCATTGATGATAATAAGCACCCTTGTCTGACTACTGTGTTTCAGAAATGCATACTCATTCTTTAATTTTCGCAGTAACAATACTCTTTGTGTACAGTGAGTAGCAAACAGAACTTGCCAACCTAATGGGTACTATGAACAGAGTTGACTATATTGAAGCTTTTCGAAATAGTGAATAGAGTTCATTCACATTAGGTTATATTAGTCATTTATACACTCAGCATTATACTCCACAGTAGGAATTGTCTAACTTGTCAAACAGTAAATTAGCATCCACTTTTATATATATTTCTGAAATGATACCTTGATTTCGCTGCTGTAGGTTAGGCATAATGCCTTAATTACTTTGTTTACTTCTACTGACTAAGATATTTATCAGCAATCGTGACAATAGACATCATATATATATATAATTACTCATCTTGTGTGAACATACCTACACAGTGAATCATAATACACCTGAACATGCAAAATAAACATCTAAAAGTCAAATGTTATAGTAGAAGTAGGCGTAAATATTGACCCAGAAATATATTAAACACATGGCATAAATGTTGGAAAAGTATATTTTACATACAGATACCAGCCATATCTGTGTGTGTTGTGTGTTAGTGGCAATCGTTTGTTAGTAGAATATTGAGTGATGTCTTCTGGAAGAATTTTGAATACAGTAGCAATGGATTGAGGTGCATACAAGAGGAATGAATAAAATTGTGGACCGATCTAGAAAGCATAAAGAAGCAGAATTCGGATACGTGCGTCAACTGTTAGTACTGTATTTTATTTTGACGAACATAAAGTTCTGTAACCAGATACCTTTTAGCCATAAAGTTACTAAAAGCTAAAAAGCAACATGACCTGATGTAATTCTTCAGAAGCATTGAAAATGGATCCAGAAACATCAGAGAATATGCACACACCACTGTTCCAGAAGGTTTAGAGGGAAAGAAAAGTACCAACGGGAAGAAGGGTTACTTTGTCAAACTACCAAGGTAGGGAGATTTGCGCCTTTGTGTGGAATCATGTTGCCATCCACCCTGGAGAGACAAAAAGATACTCGGAACAGGCTGTGTTTCGGGAAAGTAAATTATGTGTGAAACAAATTGTAAAACTCTGAATCATCATCACACTGGGCATAGAATAGCATTCAAATCTCTTCTTCAGAATCTTCGACTTTGAGAAGGCTTTCGATAGAGTCTATCATACAGTAATTTGGAAACTGCTTCAATGCTGTGGAGTACCTCAAACCTGTATCGACGTCATACAACGTCAAGTGACTTATAATGGGGAAACTCAGTGAAGCCTTTGAAATGAAGACAGAAGTAAGACAAAACTACCTACTGTCACCTATTATTATTGCTTTCTTTAGTTCCTAGAGAAACAAAGGGCTTCAGCCGCACGTCTCCATTGCGTTGGGTTCTCTACCAACGTCTCCACCTGACTCCACGTCTGCCTACATGCTGTAATCTCATCTTCACATGACCTCCTCCATGTCACCCCACCCTCGCACTAACAACCAACTCGACACTTCCCATTCGGTCGGGTTCCATTCGAGCGATGGCTCGGCGTGTGATGTCATTCACTTGATGGTTTGTTTTCTCAGAGTATGATCAATCCACCTCCATTTCTTCGTGCATATTTGTTGCACAGCTGGTTCCCGCTGGACTGGTTCATTCATTGCCAAAGATTCCTGTTGCTGATCCTTTCTGGCCGGCCAACTGATCTTGAGTAGTATTCAGCGAAGGCAGCTGTTGATGAGGGTTTGTATCTTTTTCGAAGTGGCCTTCATGACGCGCCAAGTCTCTGATCCGTGTGGTGAGTAGCACTGACTTCACACTAAAGCTGAAAATCCAGATCTTATTTTTCATGCTGTGGAGTGCTGTTGATCTCCTCCACACAGACTTGAAAGTAATGAAAGCTTGTCTTGCTTTCCCGATTCTCGCTGCTTTGATATCCTCATGAGTTCTATCCGCCTGTATTTGAAACGATGCTTCCCAGGTAGGTAAAGGAGGTTGCTTCTTTCAGATTTTTCCCGTTTATACTGATTTGTTGTCTGTGGTTGTTGTTGCTGTTGGTGTTGCCCAGGAATCTTCATCACTTCTGTTTTCCCTATGTTCACCCGAATTCCTATCTTCTCTGGATGCTTCTTCTGCCAACTTGTTATTTTTCACTTGCATATCTTCCAGTTTGTGGGAAATCAGACAGATATCATCGGTGAAGTCCAGATCCTTCAAGGTTTTGTGTGGGTCCATTTTATGGCCGCTTCCTCGCTGCTCGCTCTCTGTTGCATTTTCCAGTCTACTGCAATCAGGAAAATCATTGGAGACAGTAGGCAGCCAGCGTATCTTACTCCCGTCTTCACTTCGAAGGATTCCGTGAGTTTCCCGTTGTGGATTAATTGGCACGCAGCATTATCGTACAACTGTTGGATGAGATGTTTAATCGTTGGTGGCACCCCATAGTAGCGAAGTAGTTGCTAAATCATCTCTCGATCGACGTTGTCGAAGGCTTTCTCAAAGTCAATGAAGTTGAGATAGAAGGCTGACTGCCATTCCAAGTTCTATTCAATGATGATCAGTAGTGTTGCGATTTGATCAATGCATAATTAGTTCTTCCTGAATCCAACCTGTTCCGGTCGAAGTTTTTCTTCCAGGGCGTGTTTGATTCTCTCCAGGATGATGCGGCTTCGTATTTTGCTTGGGACAGACGGGAGCATAATGCCACGCCAATTTTTGCATTAGCTTAAGTCTCCTTTCTTTGGCAACTTGAATAAGTAGCTTCTGTTCCAATCCTCAGGTACCTTAACGTATTTCCACACCTTCTTCAGTAGTGGTGTCATCAAGTCCGCTGGTGTCTCGGGATCTATTTTCAATGCCTCTGCTGGGATTCCGTCTGGTCCTGCTGCTTTTCCACTTTTTAGCATCTTCATGGCTTTCAGGACTTCTGCTTTCGTAGCAGGGTTGGTATCCACTGGTAGTTCTGCTTCCGCTGTCGGCATTATTGGGTGGGTTGTAGGTGGTGGTCGATTTAGAAGTGTTTTGAAGTGTTCAGCCCAGTGTTTCCTTTGCTCCACCTCTTTAGTGAATGACTTTCCATTGTCATCCTTCACTGGCTTAATTTGTGTTGATCTCTTTCCCGATAGGAACCTTGTTGTTTGGTAGAGTGTTGCGAGGTCTCCTTTGCCTGCAGCTTGTTCTGCTTCACTTGCCATGGTTTCATAATACTTTCTTTTGTCTTCTCTGGCACTCTGCTTTAATCTTTTGTTCAGTGTATTGTAGCTTGCATTCAACTCCTGTTTTTGTTGCTCGTCGATGCGCTGGATAATCTTTTGTTTCAACATCTTTCTCTCTTCTGTTAGTTTCCACGTGTCCATAGTGAGCCACTGTTTGTCCTGTCTCTTCTTTCTGCCTAGAACTTCCACGCAGGTTTGCGTCGGTGGCACAGCGGTAGAATGCTCGCCAACCACACATGTGGTTCGGGGTTCGACCCCCGGCCGACGCACTCGTTTTGGGGTACCTAAGCTGTCATATGATCTGATGGTGTTCTCGTGACTTTTGCTGCCAGATCTGGCCAGGGAGATGGGATAGTACGCGACCTAATGGTTGTGTGCGAGGTTTGAAGAAGGCATATGCCTCACGCTAATAATGTTTGTCACTGTCACTTATACTGTTCCTCAATGCTAAAGACTTGAATATGCAACAGAAATCGGGGAGGAAAAAGACAGGAATACGTCGAACATACAAGAAGATGTGGACTTCACAGATGAAATGTGCTTTATTCCACACAAACTCAAAGATTTATGTGGGAAAACCAACAATTTGATAGACGATATAGCTAAGACAGGACTTCAAGTGATGAAGATAGGGAAGAGAGAGATGATGAAGATACCTGATCAACAACAACAACAACCTGCACCATTCATTCTCAGTGGGGAAAATTTGGATGAAGTCAACTCTTTCATTCACTTACTTATCCAGGCACCATCGTTTCAACTACAGGTAAAACAGATGAGGGGGTCGAAGGTAGGATCGGAAAAGCCAAAGAGATATTCATTAGTGTGGAATCAGATTGGAAATATGCCGCACTCAGCATAAGGAACAAGATTCGGATTTTCAATATCAGTTGAGTCATTGCCTTTATATGTTTCAGAGACTCGACGTGTCACAAAACTTTCATCAATATCTGCTTTCGCTGTCTCAATAGAGAATAGCAGATTGATCTGTGGGAAAGGATAAGTAACAGTGAACTCTGGCGACAGGCCAACCAAGAACATATCACTCAGTAAATACGCAGAAAGAAATGGAGATGGGTTAGAAATATGATCGGGAAATCGTTGAATGACATCACGCGACAAACCATCGAGTGCAATCCGAATGATGAGCTGGGCTTCTGAGAGTGAAATGGAGGAGATCATGCGCGGAGTAGATGAAAGCCAATAGGAGACCGTGGAGTCAGATAAAAAAGATTGGAGAGAACAGAGTGTTCCACCTGGAACCCAAGGGATTCATCATAATAACTGTACAGGAACTACAATCAAGTTACTTCCATTCAAAGTTAATCATTACAACCTTACTCTCAATTTCCATTAAACTTCGTACATATATACATCGGTTCAAGTGGCCACACAAAGATGCTATGAGATAAGATAGAAACATGAGTTCGAGAAGAGGCATAACAATTTAGCGAATATCAATGAAAAAGCTCAGAATATTCTAAATCGTGAGAGGTGACTTTATTCTCACTTTTGTCAACAATTTTATGATGAGTTATCAAACATCATATTCTACTGCCCGTCAAAAGTTTTGACATTGTAGAATACATCAGTTTACTATGAGTATATTCAGGAAAAAATTCCGACAAATTATGCAGTTATGGGAGGTAACTCCGTTAGAAATTTCATCGAAGTTAGAACTTATCACTTTTTGCGTCACTGGTAGAATTTTCCCTATCCACGCACTTAGTCCGGTTCTCAGCCAACGTACTACTAAATCTCATTTGGTTTACTGGCCCTTAAAAGGGGGCAGATTGCGAGGCTGGCAACCCCAATTCGTAAAAATAACATCGCTACTGAAACTTAAAAGTTTGTAAGCCTGTTTCATTCGGAGAACAAAGTAATGAAGAAATCGTCTTTTATCATCTATAAAAATACGCTTATATTAAATTAATTTTTGCCATGCATGGAACTCAAGCCAAACAGTCTATCTCCTCCCACATGGTTTTCACTAAAAGTCACAGATTTTATGGATTAATATCTTGTTTACGTTTGACTACTCCTACACTTCCATCAACCTTATTTTAAAACAGACAGTACTGATGTTGAATGAAGCAAGCTGTCTGGTATATAATAAGGCAAGTCTCATTCACTGCAATCAATAAAGATTGACCATCTTATCGACAGTACTTGCCTTCCTTAATTAACACTTTGTCTAATCTTGACATTGTTAATATGTGGTTCCGGTTAACATAAGCAAGATGATATCGTCATTTGGTAGTTTCTCTACAATCGCTTTACAATAATAAAATAAACGCGCTAAATCACGAATTGGTGGAAGTAAGAATTCATGAGCCATTGAATCGGGTCCCAGTGGCTGAATGGTATACGAGCCTGCCTTGTAACCGGAAGGTCCTGGTTTCGAACCCTGGTTGTGGATGCGTACTGCCGATGACTTCCAAACTAGGATGAAACAGCAGCTCTCCAGTACTCCCTGGTTTTCCAGTGGTTCTCTAACTAATGTCAATCCGTGATCAACTCGTAAAAACAAGACCACTTTTTACAAACCAACTATAGAAAGTGCATGACAATTACTCAGTTATATAAAACAAAAGTACATACTAATGACCAATCATATTTAAATAGGTCAAGTAGTCCATGGTAGGCGAAAGTTGAAGTCTATTGTTTTTTTACACATAGTTTAGGATGTATATGATTAATCCAAAGCGCTTCCATTATCTTAAATATCCAACCTTGAATTAGAGTTATGTGATGAAATAATTATGAAGCAGTCATTAATACTGATTTTGTGACCTGACATTAATAAGTGCTTTGCAATGAATGTTGAGGGATTTCTATTCAGATTAATAATTGCATTGGGATTTTCTGTGCGTCTTAATGTCCATTTTGAAACATGTTCTCCTCGACGACATTGGAACATTCTATTGGTTCCATCTATTTAAGTGCCACCACAACTGCAGGTGGACTTGTAGGTACAGTTTGAAATAGAGTCCACAGAATTTCGTCCTTTAATGGTAGGTACAGGGACAGAAAATGTTCGGCAAGTGAGAAAAAGCGATGCGGAGTAAAATGTGTGTTTGATGGCTGACCGAAGTCTTTGGGCTGTCAACTGCATAATCTGCTCACCCTTGAATGGTAGGTTAATAAAGATAACTTTCTTTGGTACAGAAGCTGTCTTTTCGAGATGTGGTCTTTCTTTACTGTGACAACTGATAAAGTTTTCTGGATAACCATTAGCTAATAAAACTGAATGTATATGTCGAAGCTCATCTATCAATGTGTCACTCGTGCATATTTTTCGAGCTATTGAAGACAAGCATTTTACTAGGGAACTTTTACACTGAATAAGAACAGAACTGGTGAAATGGAGATATTGCCCACTCCATGTCTGTTGACGAAATATAGATCGCTTAATAGTTCTATCGTCTTTTCTATTCATTGAAATACCTAAGAAACTGAATTTGTTGTTCGATTCGAATTCGGAATTCACTCGGATATGTGGATGAATATGATTAAATAGACTGACAGAGTTTTCAATAGACTTACTATTTTCACCAGTAATGAGTGTATCATCCAAATAACGTTTATATAGCATAAATTTCCCTAGCATACTTTGCATTTACTTCTCCAGTTTAGACATGAATATATCTGCTAAAAGGGGCCCAAGAGGGTGATTGTATAGAAACTACGAAATGAAGATATCATCTCGTGAAATTTTTCTTCTAAATGTCTTATTCAAATTTATCAAAAGGATTAATTGTTTTGATATCGCGAAAACCTATTTTCTTCTACTTTTAACAGCCGTGTTTCATAGTCATATATTTAAACGAAGAGACTGTTAAACAGTAAACAAGTTTGTAAGAGAGATACCTCACTAGCACCAAGGATGATACATGTTTGGGGGAAAACAATTTGTCTTCTATATGCTCCCAATCGATAGCTGCTACCTTGACGTGGTGGTCGAGCTTGCACATCGCGATGACCCAACAAGCTACACTGGCTGGAACCAATGTTCCTGCAGGTCCTACCATGGCAGGAAGGTTGTTAGGATAGCGATTAGACTAAAAGCAGTTACCGGCATTGTGTAAGAATATTTCTTACACTATAGTGGGGGTCTGAGGGCGAAGTCGTACTACTGGGGAACAGGGATGTTACAGCAGTAAGGTGTTCCCCTCAGATGACCAGCATGCCAGCTATGCTGTCTCTTCAGTCTACAGAGACGGGGTTAGAATAGGTCGATCCCAACAATTGTACATCCCGACTTACCCTATGGTGGTCCGTAACCGGCGGTAAGTTTACTAATACGGAACCAATCCAAGAAACCAGTTCATACAGACCGTGTGTGACCGGCCTCAAGCAGCTGTCCCCTGGGCTCTGCGGTCACGCAACACTAACCCTCTCTTTGTTTCAGGTACCCGAATAATCAATCAACTTCCATGGTGTGGGCAGCCGGAAAGTAACAACTGCCCACACACTTCCAAAAGCACACGAAGCCTTCCTGAGTATCATTCTCCTCTACCCTCATCACTTTCATCATCTCATTCCCCTACTACAGTTATTACTATTCTTCAGGTTAGTGAGGCACCTTCACTTCACTCTGTGACCACAAATAACGATGAGAGCCATAGAAACACCCCAGATAGCCTTCTATATGCTACTTTTTAACCGATGCAATATATTTGGTGAATATTGACTTGTCATGCTAATTGATGCAGTTCAACATCAAAGTTGAAAACAGAAAATTGAAAGAAGAAACAGAAGTAGCACGACAACACAAACGATCTGTGTAAATAACAGTTTTCATATCAGGTGTACATAATTTCCCCTTTATGGAGACATTGAATTCTGTTACCGAGTCTCTTGTCTTCTACCATTACAGTATGAGTGTATTAGATTAGTACTCGTCGGTGGCACGGCGGTAGGGTGCTGACTAACCACGTCTTACGTGGTCCGGGGTTCGATCCCCGGCCGCTCCTTTACCTCGCTAAGCTGGTAAAAATAACTGGTAAAGAGGGAAGGTTGGACATGAGGCTAGCGAACCCATCCCGTAAAAGAAAAACTACTGCTACCGAAACTTCAAGGCTCTAGCTTGAAGCCCTCTATGTTCTACTGGGAACGTAAAGGAATAAAAAGAAAGATTAGTACTCAAAAATACTGCTTCAACTAGGGGATCAAACTTCACTGTAAAGCAGGCATGAAAATGATACTTAAACTGACATCATGAATTCTCCTCTCAAATTTAAAAAATGCAACAAAGGTAGGTACTCAAAAGAAATATAACGTCTGTGTTTTGTTAAAAAAGAACAAAATAATTCCGACTGATGAAAAATGCATAATTTGAAGGGGTAGACAGAGAAAGGAATTTGCTTATCTTAGCTTTATTGACACAATTTTACTAATCACTACTGCTACTGACTCGCTAAACACACATTGACCTGAGAATATCGATACGAGATGAGTAGTATGCTTAGCCTGAAAGTCATTAGAGTATGTGCGGGGGTGGTGTATATTTTACTGTTATAAAAAGGTGACAAACTAATTCAATCTGTTCAACAACCATCTGTTGTCCAGTTAGCTAAACAAAAAGACACATATTGCGAACATTTCTTCTTATCTTTGAAGCAGTGCACAGAACTGTAAGAACAACAAATATATATATACAAAACATGAAAGTGACACTCAGTATTATGCAGATAAGCAGACGACTACCAATTGTGTAGCGGTCGTCTACTGATTACTAGCCATCCTATCGGTTAAAATGCCCTAGTTTTTGTGATTATTAAACAAACAGATACGCATTCAATTAGTCAGAGAAACGAAATAAAAGTAAATAAAAACGTGAAGATAACACTTGTAATGTCATCCGGGGAAAAAGCATCATTTACAGAGACGTAGAGAGATAGAAGGAGGCAGGGTGATAAAAGGAGGATTGAATTAGGGAAAAGTCAGACGCATACAAGAGCATTTAATAGGGAGGCGGGGAGGGGAAAAGACATCAGAAAGCAAACACTAGAATAGATAAAATAAGTATATATATATATTGATATATATGTCGTGTGGGGATATTTAAGTTGCCACCTATCTATATATATGTATGTATATGGCTTAAAGCTTCTGTTCTATTTTCTTTTATTTCGCATACATCTCATGATATCTTTTTGTTATCACAGACAGAAAAAGAAAAGTAGGATAAGCCTATTCTACTTTAAGTGCTTCCAGTATTTATCGCACTTTAGTGTAATTCCATCCGGCACTAGGTGAGTGAGTGTATGGCATAGAGAAGAAAGCGAATTTTCACGCGGATTGTTCTCTCGACGCTTTTTATTCTCTTCTTTTCCTTGACAGTTTTTGATTGTCGCATGCACGGAGGAGAATAAAACACAACGAAGTTCTAACCAACTTTTAAGATCATACTGACCACCACCTGCCTGACGGGCTTGATTATTTTTAAAGATAAATCGAAAAATCACATTTGCATACTGTTTACCGCTAATAAATAAGTGAGCTCAAGACAACGTAGAAAAAAATGCACACACACTTCAAATATTCACAGATTTATGGAAGTTAACCGAATGACCAATTTATCTGTGAATAACAAAGAGGAGGATTTTGTGTTAAAAGAACCTTTCATCATGTATGCATAGAATTTCTCGGCTTTTCTTTACCTACAGGGACAAAAACAAAAGTATCACAACTAACGACAACGGTGTGATTATTATCTAGAACCTGTCAAATATTTATTTACACGCCACTATTACTACTACTCCTACTCTATATATGAGTACTATATTTGTCATACTCAATGTGCGTGCATCCTTTAGAAGCAAAAACGAAAAAGAAAAGTGTTCACGAATAAGTTGAATACTTTAAAAACAGAAATACCATTGAGTGGTGTGACAAGCGAACTGACTAAGGAAAATAATAAACAAAGACTTTTTCGTGGTACATTTTCAGGTACTTTGACACATATTTTACTTATGTATCTTCATAGATATCGTGAGTATGAAATTCATTGATTCCAATGAATTGAATATGCTTAAAAATGTACCTTACTTCTCATTGGTGTTAGATAGTTGGAGGTACGAAGCCCTATGTTCGTGTTTGTTGGCAGTTGTCAGTCAGGTGTATCTGCCAATCCTGAAGGGACTCATGGCGAAGTTAAAGTATCGTAGCCTACGCCAACGTCCTTTAAGACTTGGCCTTCAATAATCACTCAGATGCAGGGAATGCTGTGAAAGGACTTGGAGTAGGCAGATACAGTATTCCACCTATTCTCTAGGTACTTTTTCTGTAAATCTATACTGTTAGGTAGGGTTATGGCTTTTTAGATTAGGGCTGGAGTTAGGAGTAAGCCAAAGAACAGTGTCAGAAATATCAATGGATCTCAAAGTGCCATGACCTACAGTCACTCAGATGAATGCATCTACGCCTCATGGTATGATTTCTCTACAGAGCATCTGTGTAGTGGCTGGGAGAGATTCTGACAGCACATAAGCGATAACTATGCAGCATAATATTATGTTTGCAATGTTTTTTAGTGCATTTTCCAACGATCTGATGCGACTTTTCCGCATCTGAATTCTGATTGGTTGTTTAAGGTCACTGTGGTTTTGGCTATGATTGTTCAACTTTATCGGACTCATGTCCACTCTAAGATTGCAACCCGCGTCACAGACGATATCACTGAACCATTTACGCCCACGATTGACTTCCTGTAATAGATGCTTTCTGATTAAACAATTTCATGTGTATAGTCTTTCATTTAGTATAGGTTCATTCAGTTCTACTAGTCAAGTTCGCACTACAATTACCATGTTAGGTGGTTTTGTATCGCGTCTGGTCCTTGGACTATCGATTACCTCCAATCATCTTACGTCAATTCAGAATGTGCCGCGATAGCAAGCCACCTAGAATGGTGACCATATTGCAAATTTGCTTGATGGAATTTCTTTTTATTCCTTCACGTTCCCAGTGGAACATAGGGTTACTTCAAGCTAGAGGCTTGAAATTTCTGTAGCAGGGTAAGTTTTTACAGGATGGGATTGCCAGCCTCATGCCCAACCTTCCCTCTTTACCAGTCATTACTACTGACTTAGCGAGGTAAAGGAGTGCGTCGGCGGCGGGGCATCGAACCCCAGACCACGTAAGGCGTGGTTGGTGAGCGTCCTAACCGCTGTGCCACCGACGCACTTGATAGAATTCACTCTGCCATAAACTAAGGACAAGGCGCATGACACTAGTGACCAATCAAAAAGTAATTTCTAATTATTTGGAAGGACTTCTACAAAATTTTAACAGATAGACGGTGAAAAACTTACCACTGCTAAAATCAGGATGGAGTGTAGTAATTCACTTTAATCATACAGTGTGAATCTCTTGTACAGCCCAGTGTTTTACTCACAATTAAAATGATGTATCGTACCGACTGATTGATATAAGCAGTTAGACACTATCCATATCAATCGGTGCTTGGTGGCCACTCGGAGTGATCTAAGCACCGGACTGCCATACTGATTGTTTACAGCCAAGGTCACCAGCAGTGTATGCGGTTTAACTCAGCTGAGAAGGCCGAATCAGTTCAAAACACCCGGATTCTGGCTATCTACTTAAATCAAATTCTCAGTTTACACAGTTCTAGGTGAAATTTCACCACTGTTTCCAATGGCAACCGAGATTATACTCAGATCACAATACATGGGATCTTCTCGATTTCATAAGTGGCAATCAAGAAAGCAAGCATAGATGCTGTTCATTCATTTAAAATACAGTCATACTGTTTTTATGAGGAGGGGGTGGGGACAGGTGTAGAAAAAGAAAATTCATATAGGAAACAGCGGTATAAAAACGGAAAGAAATCGGTGGTGCTAGCGAAACACAGGAAAGGGCCTACAAAACAGCATTTGCCATGTTCTTTGATTGCTCAACATTGTTGTTTTTTTGAACTCATTTCTATGGGACACATTTTTCATGTACCAGTGAATGAGCTACACTTATTGTATGAAGACTAATGACACTAACCAGCTGTCCAGGTTGAAGTAGGTGGAGAGGAATTAGAAACCAGGACCTACCGACCGTAGACCAATAAGCCACATCTCTAATATAACTAAAATTATTTTAAAAAAGTAATAGGCAAAATTAGCCCGTAATTCAAGAACAACAATAATGTATGCTTGAAGTGGTGAACGTAGACAAGACGGAGGTTATGAAAATAACCAACCAACCAACAAACAACAACAACAGCAGCAACATCCAGCGCCAATCACCATCAACGGGAGGGATTTGAAAGAGGTTACTTCATGCACTTATCTAGGGAGTATTGTCTCAACTACAGGAGGACGGACGAGGATGTCAAATCGAGAATCGGGAAGGCGAGAAACACATTCATCAACCTGAAACCAATCTGGAAATCTTCGTCACTCAGCCTGCATCAACAACAAAATTCGGATTTTTAATACAAATGTCAAGTCAGTTAGTTCTTCTATACGGATCAGAAACTTGGCGGCGGGTCACAAAGAATATTTCCAACAGCCTGTTGCAGACCTTTATCAACAACTGTCTTCGTTCTATACTGGATGAAGATCAGATGGCCGGAAAGAATGACCAACAAGAAACTATGTGAACAAACAAAACAAGAACCAATCGCTCAACAGATATGCAGGAGAAAGTGGAGATGGATTGGACACTCGCTGAGGAGGCCGTTGGGTGACATCGCGCGTCAGGCCAACGCTCGAGTGGAACCCGAAAGGGAAGTGGCGAGTGGGACGTTCAAGGGTGACATAGAGGAGATCGTGTGAAGAGGAGCTGAAACAGTATGGACTAACATGGATGCAGGTGAAAAGTACAGCAGAAGACAGAAGGAAGTGGAGACGTGTAGTTGAAGCCCTATGTTCCACTAGGAACCCAAGGAAACAATAATAACAATGCTTGAAGTGGAAACAAAACAATCCTAGTAAACTACCTGACTGCTTTCAACGTAGAAATTTGCACAGATATGCAGCAGTTCGAATAGCCACAATTCGCGTAGCACACAAAGCAGTAGAAGAGAGTAAAGAGAGATGATGGACAGAGATATGAGGCAAAAAGAATAATAATAATATGGAAGAACAATAAAATTTTATTGGATATCATATATCACAAAGAGTGAATGCATCGGCACCGTTATTAAGAACGATTTTGAGCCATACCAACAATTGTCTGCAGCCTTCATTGGCTCTTACCATCCGGAGGATCCCAACCAGGAAGCCAGTCTACACATTCCTATATGGCTGACTGACTTAGACTAACTGTTGTGGATTCCACTGAATGGTGAAGCCATGTTTTGGTTTGACCACTGCTGGCTCTTTTACAACGTGATCCATCTTATGTCAGCTAACATTGCCTGTTGTCAAGGAAGGAGATGGCTAGACATGCACAACACATGTCGGAACCATCTCAAGCGGTGTAACTTCAAAACCTCCTCGACTGATTTCCTCTCCTTAGCTAGAACTCGATGCCTAACCCCAATACTGATCACCCTATTATACCATTTAATATGGGAGATAGAACGCAGACACCTATGATCAAAGACAGCTAACTAGACTTTTCTTCTCTTCCACTTTTAATGGCCATGTCTCACAGCCAGCTATAAAGGAGGATGGAGCGGACTACTGAAAGCCTGGTGAAAGTAAAATTAACTTTGAGTTTCTGAGGAGGGATAGGTCAAAATGATGATTAACGCTTTCAAAAATGACAGAGAATATAATAAGGTTTGTTTTAACTAAAAGATTACACAGGAACTGAGTAGTTCCCATTGTATCACATTTTTTAGTTGCTGGCGGTTGAATCAAGGACGCTCGTTTTGTCGCATTTACGACTTATCAGCTGATTGTACCTGAATCCGTGGCGAGTAACTGAGTTCTCACTGGAACTAGAACCCACAGTTTCAAACACTGAAAGTTTTCCCAGTTGATGAATCCGCAACAGGATGAAACGGCAGTCTTGGATTCTGGTGCTAACCACCAGCAAACAAATTACGTAGTTTCAAACTCGAAGCATTGTCAAAACGTCTGTACTAGGACCGAAAATATCAGCAGAAACGCAGTGGTCCGATCGAATAAAGTCAGTCAACGGAATATTTGGACGGTAATTTCAGCAAAGAAAATTCTTTTTTCCTTATGATTTACTTTCAAAGCTGGACAGTCGTGCAACCTTCTTATTCCCAATTCTAATTTCTATTTCAATACAATATCGATCATAAAATTACTGCACAAAGAATTTTCTCAATCGAAATTTGGGTCCTTCATTACAAATCATATAACTGAACGAAGACATGAAGATTACATTTGATTTTAAGAATAACGGTCAAAGGGAGAAATTTCGTTTAATTCAAAAAAGGCACTTGAAAAAGAATTCCAGTTGAATCGCCAGATTTCAATTAACCAGTAACAAAATCAAGGAAACGCAGCCACAGACATGTTGCATAAGACATTCTACGTTGCTTTGATTGGTCACGAGGTAGTAATCAGTGTCATGCATCTTGTCCTTGAGTTTGTGCAGACTGAATTCTGTTAATCAAGTTTTCAGCGTGGTCACTGTCGCGTCTATTCCTTACACTAGACGCATGACACTGGTTACCACCTAGTGTCTAGTAAAAACGTATCCAGTTAAGTTTTACGGTAGGTGGATTGCGAGCTTGAATAGCTCAGTGGTAACGTCTCTGACTTCAGCACTGAATGACGCGGATTCGAATTTCTGGGGGGATACGAGTTCCTTCAAGATACGCCTTACTGAGGAGTTTGAACATGCATCAAACCTAGTTCTGGGGCTTCCTGATGATTTTGCACCAATCATCTAACATCTCGAAAGTAATAGAGACGTGCAACTGAAGCCCTATGTTTCTGTAGGAACTCAAGGAAACAATAACTAATAATTACTGTTTCGCAGTAAGATATTAGTTTCATCCCTTAACACTTTTCTCATCACATAAAATGCGTGTCAAATAAAGGTGTCGTTGAGTTTTAGTTGTGCGACTATGCAGTCTTATAATTGCTTCTATTCTTGCCTAATAAGATGCAATCGAAGAGTTGTAAATACAAGGAGGGTGCCGAGATTTCGACAAAATGATTTTTACCAATCCCCCCTATGAATTCAAGTATATATCCACCACTCACCATACCTACAGTCTTTAATGCCCTTCACAGTGTAACAAAGTCTTTTTTTAAATAGCACAGGGAAGATTAGGATGGAGTAATTAGAGAAGAGTAGGTAGAAAGCAAGAATAAACAAACTCTAAAAGTAGAGATTGAGTGGCACCAGACTGTCTTAACTTCCTTACGTAGAAAATATGTTTCTCTAGAAATCAACATCATGCGGGGAAACCAAGAATGATCAGGGGAAAGACATCGTCCAAAATATTGAGCATACGACTTTCAGTGCCCACTATGGCAACCAACCAATTCATGTAAATCACGTTTGTGTCTGAATGGTGAGATTAACAATCTGGCAATTGAAGGGATTTAAACTTGAAACCATTCGACAAAGATCACTGATTAATTTCTGAAAATAACTTATCTCATTTTGTAACAATCTGATTAGGAAGTAACAGGTAGGGAAATAGTCAGATCCTTGGCATACTTAACAAGATTACCGTCATCAAGATGAGACAAGTCATGTAAGAAGAAAGAACAACACCTTAAGGGATGCCAGCTTCAGTAAACAAAGCAGTGAAAGGATTTTTTTTGTACTCTTTCTCATCAGTGAAATAATGATGCAAGTACTTATCAAATTATATATGTCCAAACCAAGTTCACTTTTAACAGTTTGAAAAAATTTGGGCATTGGGTATATGATATTCATTATAATAAAGGTTTTTGTATTTCCCAATGAATGAAAAACAAAACGATATTGTTTTTACTGACGTTTCGCTATTTAATGCTGAATAGCTTTATCAAAGTATTATTAAACCGGAATTTACAAAATCTCAGCATATATATAACAAAGAGTTAAGGGGTGAGAAAATAGACTTAGGTCAAGTTAAAAGGACATATTGAAAGTTAAAATAACAATGAAGATCACTAAACCAAATAACAAAGGTAATAGTACATCTGTTATGGTATCAAAACAAAGTTTACTAACTTGATCATCGTTCGTTAGTCTGGGGTCATTTTTCGTTGTCAAGTTGGTCAATTGGTAAAGATAACAAATCAAAATCAAGTGTAGATTGTTGGATTTGATCAGTGTTTAAAATTATAAAGGCAGTGTGTGTTTACATAGTGAACTTGCATATCACATTCGTGTTGATTTTGTCACTTCATGGGGGAGGGAGGTGTTGTAACCAGGTCAAATTCTGTTTCAGTCCATCATTCCTATTCAGACAATTTGGATTCCACTTGATATGAAGTGCTTCTGATATTAGACGTTCTTTATGATTTCTGAAGTTTTTCTGGATTATTTCAATATTGTCAAAATCAATTTTGTGACCTGATTCTATAGCATGTAGACCTATGGCTGATGATTTTTCAAGTTTTTCTAGTTCAACCGGATTTCTCGGTGGTCGAACAGATGCTCTACGGTGTTCATTTCTTCTGATTACCTTGATTTCTCTCTGGCGATGTTTGTCCGATGTATATCGCATCACATTCCAAGCAAGCATTTTATTTTATAGACACAATTAGATAGAGAATCTTTAGGGATTTGGTCTTTTATATGGACAAGGTTGTTTCGCAGTGTGTCTGATGTTTTGAAGA
Organism: Trichobilharzia szidati; assembly: GCA_944472155.2. Lineage (NCBI taxonomy): Eukaryota > Metazoa > Platyhelminthes > Trematoda > Strigeidida > Schistosomatidae > Trichobilharzia > Trichobilharzia szidati. The sequence goes on along the minus strand of OX235274.1, from coordinate 30,784,434 downwards.
AAACTCTGATGTCGAGCTTATTGAGTACTCTTCTGATATCATCTGACGTCTCTGCTCTATATGGAATGACGACTGTTGAGGTCCATGTTTTCGGTCATACTTAATGTCTGTGTTGATTTTGTTGATGAAGTTCCTTGGGTAGTTGTTTTGCTTGAGAGTTTCAGTAATGTTTGATATTTCTTCTTCTTTTTCTTTCTCATCCGTTATCAGAGAGTGTGCTCGTCTAAGAAGACTTGAAACAACTGAAATCTTTGCGCTGATGGGGTGTGATGATTTGAAGTCTAAATATTTATTGGAGTGGGTTTTCTTCCTGAATATGGATATACTAAAATGTCCGTTTTCCCTTCTCTTAACTAGGCAGTCTAGAAATGGTAGTTCACCGACGTCTGATTCTGCTTCCGAAGTGAACTGGATTCTGGGAGATACACAGTTTATTTTCTCCAGGAATGAATTGTGTAGATCTCGTTTTAGTACTACAAAAGTATCATCTACATATCTTAACCATATTTTAGGAGTGAGTATGCTTGAAAAGATGTTATTTTCGAATCTATTCATGAAAAGGTCGGCGACTATTGGGGAGTACTTATCAAGTCCAGTATTCTGTCTGTGTCACAGCAGTTAGCGTGTTCAACAAAAGAAGCTTGGCTACTGAGTCATAGGGAGATAGATAGATATAATCCAAATATTTGTTCATGAAATCTGACATTACTGCAGTAACATTTCTGGGCTAGACGACTAGCTAGCGATTCTTTGTCTGACAAAAATTATCACTTCGCATAAGTTTCTATGTTAGTATTTCTTTGTATTATTGAATAAAAACCAACCTGTAATCTAATCTGCTCTACGCATAATAAACACATTCAGAAAAGAAGAGGTGACACTATACGCAGTAAAAAGATCTAGATAGGATAGATAAGCTTTTCTTTTATTAGACACAGGAGAATTATCTGCGTGATTACAAGCAATTATAACACATTAGTCCAATAATATATATATATATATGGTTTGTGTATGTATGTGTTAAGACGTTTACAGGTAAAGACATAACAAAAGAAATACTACCCGGTTGTATAATAATGTGACCTCCAAAGCAGATGAATATTCTTTTATTATCGACAAGATTCATGCTTGCAACAGTCTAATGATAGTAAAATTAGAATTATCAGCTATTATGAGACAACAGAAATTTCAACAATGAAGATTATTGTATTAGGGATATTTTAAGAACAATATAAAGGTGATTACTGTCGAAAGTGCATCGGTAGAATGCTTACCGACCCCGCGTGTGGTCCGGGGTTCGATTCCCGACCTCCAACGCACACCTTTACCTCGCTAAGCTAGTAATAAGACTGGTAAAGAGGAAAGGTTGGGCATGAGGCTAGCAACCCCATCCCGTAAAAATAGATAAACACCACTGCTACCGAAACTTCAAGCCTCTAGCTTGAAGTAGCCTTATTTTCCACAGGGAAAGTGAAGGAATAAACAAAAAGACTATCGAAAGTAAATACATAGATTCAAGTTTGGTCACAAACTGACTCCAGCCAGGGGACCATTGAAAACCAGAGAGTACTGGACAGCCATTTCGTCCTTGTTTAATACTCTTCAGCAGTACACAGCTATGATCCCCACCAGGGATCGAACCTAGAGCCTTCAGATACTCACCGATGACAGCGACTGGAGGTCACGCTATAGTATCACAGTGGCTGAGTAGTCAACATGCTTGCCTTGCAATTTGGTGGTACGGAGTTCAATCCCTGGTAGGACGATGAGCATGTACTGTTGAAGAGTGTCAAAGAAGCAAGAAACAGCTATCTTCCTGGTTTTCTAACTGAGGTCAGTGTGTTCAGACTCAGAATCAATCAAATCCTTGCAAGCCAACACACAAATTAAAATTTACAACTTTTATATTTTCAAACTGATAGCAATATATTTGGAATCTTATGAATAGCCTATCTAATACTGGTCGCAGCGGTACACTGTATCTTTACAAACCACTCCTCTTCTGCGTTCGGGAATAAAAGACAAACTGCCTAATTTCGCCTCCTCCATGTGTATCTACCAATTTAACTGCTCCTGTGGAGCCAGTTACATAGACCGTACAATTAGGCGTGTTTCTCGTCGAATTTCCGACCATCACCCTGCCTGGTTAAGCAAAGGACAAACAAAATCTATTCGCAGCGCTATTCTGTCTCATCTTGTGGAGACGGAACACAAGATTGACGTTAATCATGCTTTCAGGGTCATTTACCGCATACCAACAAATCTCAATTTTGCCTTAAGATTTCGACTACTAAATATTGCTGAGGCTGTGGGGATCCATATTAACAAGCCTAATTTATGCACCCAAAAGAAGTTAGTCCAGTCATTATCATTACCTTGGCCATCCAGGTTTGAATAATCCAGAATTTTTGTGAAATTTCCCTAATTTTAGTTGATATTCTATTCGCTGTTATATCTTTATTATTATTATTATTATGATTTAAGCATCTTTAATAAACTGCAATAGCATTGATCATACTTTACAAATCGATATTATTAAAAAAAATACTAATATGTTATTGACTACTATTCTAGAATATTCTATGTATATATATATATATATATATATATATATATAATTGTAGAGTCAGAGGAGGAGGAAATTATCGAAAAGGATATTCTTTGCTCAATCATTTTGTGTTTCATAGATGTCTGAATGAATATTTTTGCTACACTTAAGAATTGTCAAACCAATTAATTTGCTTTCTCAACTGGTGGTTTTTTGAGCTAATCGGCATCAACTGTGACAAAATAAACTGCTAGAATAGGGGATGGTACAAAAATCTTTCAATAGAACACAAAATCAGGATTTTGAGTAGAAATAATAGGCCTGAATTTATGCAAGATGAAATCTAGGTCAATAAAAACATATGGTGGTATTTGAGTAAAATACGTTCAGCAATCAATTGATTAGTGAGTACTATAATAGTAATCAATTATCTCAAAAAAGCAAAAATAAAAAAAAAAACAATTATAATTATACAGAATAGAATTTTCAGCTGTATACACAGTGCAATAAATAGTTTATCTCTTTTCACAAGCCAACAAGTAAACATATCAGTAAGGACAATAAAATCGGAAAAGATGAAGTTAATAGAGAAATAGTGTATGTAATAATAATAGTGTTGGTGGTAAGTTGCTGTTTATAAAGTAGGTCTGTGGCGTGCGCTACTGATAAAATTTATAAGTAGTATATGTATACAAGTATAAATATGTATGGTATTTGCAAGAACATCAACTAGCGGAGAAATGGATTTAATGGCGAAGAGAAGAAATGAACGATGCTTGTGAAACAACATAGAAAGAAGGCAAAGAAGCACAATATGGAGGGCATTTGAAAATCGTGATCTCCATATATGGTAGACGTATATTGCCTAGATGTTTTTGTTTGATTATAGCTTGATTGCACACCGTATTTTTGGTACAAGTATGGAATTTTCAGCATGTGATATCGGTTGGCCAAATTTTGCAGGCTGACCAATTGATATCAGGTGTGCGTCGGTAGGGGATCGAACCCCGGACCATATGCGTGATCGGCGACAGTCCTAACCTCTGTGCCACCGACGCACAATAAATAATTACGTTAGGGAAAACATAGTTTCTTTTTGTTCAGCGAAGAAATATCTCTTTTCAACGACTTCATTTTCAAGCTGTACAGTCGTATTTATATTACGGAAAAAGGCATTAAGTGGCACTAGAAATTGCTCAGTCAATATTGCACATATGATAAGAATAAAGATAATTACAATGATGTACTAAGGCGGTAGAGTTGAAGTGGATGAATTACAAACTTTTAAAGATTATTAAATAAGTGAACTGGTATAGAGATTTTAAAATTGTAGGTCAGGTGTTGTCTGAAAAATTAAGAATAAGATGATGATAACAATAAAGACGGCGAAAGTGAAGTGAAGTGGAATGAATTCAAGTGGTAAAATAGAATAAAATAAAAGAACATTATTATGACCAAGGTAAAGAAAGGGGTTTGACAAAACGTTTTTGAATACATAATTTAGGTTTTTGTCCATGTATAGCTAGAGCTTCGGCTATGCATAAGTGGAGAAAACGTAAGCTTTTGGAGTGATTGGATTTGGTCCTGTAGATAACTTTAAAGGATAAATCACGTGGGGCTGAATGACCTGACTCCAGAAGGTGTTCACAGATTGAAGACTTTGTCGTCCTTTTCTCACCTTTCATTAACCAAACCGGGTAGTGTTCAGCTATGCGTTTACAGAGATTACGCTTACAACGTCCAATGTAATCAGCTCCACACGAGCATGTGAATGAGTATATGCACATAGAGGTGGACATAAGCGGTAATTTATCCTTGACGCATTGTCGAATCATATTTTGGCTGGTAAATACTAAATGTAAGTCAGCTGCATAAAAACACCGTTTAATACATTTAGATAAACGACTTTTAATTACTTCAGAAATACTGTCACCTTTGAAAGCCAAACTCATAAACAGTGTCTTCTTCGGCACTGTGGTTTGGCTAAGGACTGTTTCTTTCTTGATGTTTCTGTCGATAAACCGTCTAGGATATCCATTATTTAAGAGAGTTGTACGAAGGCTTTCTAATTCTAAGTCGATCGTATCTACAGAGCAAATTTTCCGAATTCTGGAGCATAGAGAACGGATAAGATTTCTCTTCCTGCTTAGAGGTACCCAACTGTTGAAGTTAGTGTACTGACCTGTAAATGTTGGCTTTCGGTAGATCGACCTTTTTAACGTGCCATCCTCTCTTCTATCGAGCATCACATCTAAGAAGTGAAATGCGGAGTTCGACTCTTCTTCCATAGTGAAAAGCATAGATGAGTGAGAACCACTAAATTTTCCAAGAACCTCGTCAATTGAGCAATTTTCATCACAAATAATACCTGTGTCATCAGTAATATACATGTATTTTGCCGTACAAGAGCAAATTCTTATAGTATTCCCGAAGGGATACAAGGAGAAAGTTGCTAATAGAGAGGATGTCTAGTATGCAACAAGATGCCTTTACCCAATTGCTTTCAAGAGTTGAAGTGACTATCAACAAAGATATCACTTGTTTGAGTCAGACACAGCATTAATCCTGCTTACCGCCTTTATGGTCCTATGTATATTATTATTATTTCCTTTAGTTCCTAGAGGAACATAGGGCTTCAGCCGTGCGTCTCCATTGCGTTCGGTTCTCTGCTAGGGTTTTCACCTGGCTCCAAGTCTGCCCATACGCTTTCAATTCTTCTTCACATGATCTCCTCCAGGTCACCCTTGGACGACCAACTCGTCGCTTCCCTTTCGGGTTCCACTCGAGGGCTTGTCTAGTGATGTCACTTGATGGTTTCCTCAGAGTGTGGCCAATCCATCTCCATTTCTTCCTGCCTATTTGTTTCACAATCGGTTCCTGGTTGGTTTGCTCCCAGAGATCTATGTAATATAACACAATCATCCTTGTCGAGAAACCCAAGAAAGAATAAGGGGGAACAATTAAGAGGAATGGCTACAATACATGAATTATTGATAAACAGTTAAGCGAAGAGGTCGAGTTATACTAAAATGTTTCAACTTCCTTATTGTAAACTTGAACAAAACAAGAGCAACAATTGTACCTGGATAATATGAGCTTATCTTTTAATATTTCGAGGATTCTTTTCATCTGGTTACAACCGGAACGATAAAAAATGTGAATTACATTAAAGATTTGAACATACTTTTCCACGATCACAAGGAGTAATTGGTAGGAAGTAAAAGTAACATTAGTTCGGAATGATTTAACTAATTAAGAGTTACAAACACTGACTATTTATAGAATAATTAGACAATTAGGCTTGGAACCAAAAAACAGAGTTACGTGTATATGTGTGTGTATAGAAACAAGGTTTAGCTGGAAAGAGCATAACAAAAAGTAGATTACGTAACTAAAGAAAATGTTTTATCTAATAGTCAATAGAAAAAAAGGGAAAAGAACAAGGTAGGGTGAGTCATGTTTAGATGAGAGAGTAGTTTTCTAAACAAGAAAAAAGGGTGACTCATAAAAGTTGTATGTTTAGTTATCACCAGGGCAGTGCAAGATTCACCACTGTCTCTTTCTGCGTACATAGATTTGGTTTAAGTCGTCTGATAGCAATTGATTCAGCAAAGCGTAGCAAGTCAGGTTTCTTTTGCTTGTTGATTATTTTGAACAACTTCAGGTTGTCTACACTATGACCAGTGTCTAATAGATGAGGCGCAATCGCACTGTTTAATGCTTGTGGACCTTTCAGTCTCAGGTTCTTTGGTATGTGTTCAGAAATGCAGACAATAACCCTCCTCTCTGTTCTTCCGACGTATGTGCTTTGGCACGTACATGTAAATTGGTAGACACAGCTGGAGGTAACATGGGGTGGGTATTTGTCCACCTTTGCTTGTCTCAAACAACTAGTTGTTCGATAAACACATAAAAGCTTGGCGGCTGGACATGTTCTTTTCAGGGCAGCGTTCAGTTTGCATCTTATTCTACTAGCAGTATCATCACCTTTGAATGCAAGCTGCAGAAAGATAGGCTTTTTCTCTACTGTGCTGCTTTTCACTTTTTCAACATGACGTCTCCCATACTTGTCGATGAACTTTTGTGGGTAACCGTTGTCGTGTAGGCATTTCTCCACAATGGATAGCTCTTCCTCAATCTTTTCTTCTGAACACAACTTCCTTACACGATCAAACGGGAGATTCTCACCAGAGATCAACAAGATATGAGCCGGCCAATAAAGATTTGAAGAGAAACTGATAAGGAGATAAGTTAGACTTGACTTATTTCTTACCATAATGCCGTCAATATTACAAGAATACTGGGAGTGAGTCAATTCACACCTGAAACTAAAACTAACAGTCTGACATTTAGAGGGATTCAGTTTAAAATCAGTAGAAACAGAAAGAAAATATCGAAAACTACTCAATCGAAAGTGAGGCGGTGAGACAAAAAAAAGAATTTTCACAGCTGTACAATCGCAAATATATATGGTTATTTTCTATGCGTGTGTGTGGGTACATTAAATTTGTAAAACGAAAATACAATCTTCAAGAGTCGGTTTGTAAGGATTAGATTTGTTTTTACGAGTTGATCGCGGATTGATATCAGTTAGAGAAGCATTGGAAACGAGCATTGGAGTACTGGACAGCTGTTTCATCCTAGTTTGGGGATCATCGGCAGAACGAACCCACTGGAGTTCGAAAACAGGACCTTCCGACTACAAAGTGAGCTCGTATACCATTCAGCCACTGGGGCCCGATTCAATGGCCCGAAAGGTCCTGGGTTCGAAACCCAGTAGGTGCGTACTGCCGATGATTCCCAAACTAGGATGAAACAGCTGTCCAGTACTCCAATGCTCGTTTTCAATGGTTCTCTAACTGATATCAATCCGTGGTCAAACTCCTAAAAACAAAATACAATTAGTAAGTTTTTGGTGGAGTTACGTAGGACAAAGAAGCCTTCAGAGGAATTGGATGTTGATATAAGAGGGTAGTAACAAAAGTGATGAGTTGTCACAAACGATTGCTAAAGAGGAGTTACGTAATAACGTAAATGGTTTGATGAAAGAGTTGTGCTCGGGGTGAACATAGAGACAAGATAGAATACGGAGTTACGTAAGAGTTTTAAGTAGTTAAGTTAAGTTAAGTAACATCAACAGAGTTGTTAGCATGATAGTAGAAGTGGTTGAATAATTTTCTTTTGTATGCATAGTTCTGGTTCTTCTAACTGAATGGCTCGGGCTTCTACAATGCAAAGATGCTGGATAGTATTCTTTGACCCTTTCTGATAGAATGCATGACTGTAGAAAGGAAGTAGTGGCCGTATAGGGAGTGCAATAATCGTATATCTTGTCACCACTGGTCATTCCATCTCGACAAACGCCTCCTTCAAAGTAATCTACAAAGGGAAGAACAACCTGCCAAAGACAATACACTTTAGATATGATAGGGAAGATTTGTAGCTCAGGTGGATGATTTTGGTGTGGTTGTGTTCTCTGAGCTGGATAGTTAATTTGCGAAGCTTTCATCACCCTTCTAGGGGAATCTTCAGCGCATAATTCAATTTGAAGTAAGTTTTTAGATTTCTGCACGAGTTTATTAGTCCTCTCTTCCGGTGACCTTGGACGTGATTGGTCGTTTTTGTGTGTTTTCACACATTCTAGGCTACTTGTATTGGAATTGATTGTTTCTTTGACCCTTTGTCAAAAAGGTCAAAGTTCAAGTCAACTCTTTCATGAAACCGTTTATGTTATTACGTAACTCTTCGTTAACAATCGTTTGTGACAACTCCTCACTTTTGTTACTACCCTCTTATATCAACATCCAATTCTTCTGGACACTTTGAGCATTACGTAACTCCACCAAAAAAACTTACTAATTGTATTTTCGTCTGACAAATTTAATGTACACACACTCACATGCAAAATAACCCCGTATATATTTGCAATTGTACAGCTGTGGAAATGAATTCACCGAAAAGAGACTCTTCTCTGAACTACTGGTCTCCTCTCGATTTATATTCGAATGAGGTTTTTTCATGAATACGAGAATTTCCCACTGCTTTTAAACCATGAGGAAAATAGAAAGGAAGACTGGAGAATTCCGAGGAGGCATAAATGAAATAAGCAACATTTGTGCTAACACACTTACTTCATCTGCTGTATAACATAATTAGGATATTAAAACAGTTCTGCATAACTCACAGGAATTAATAACATGTTTATATTAACAACTGCGTAAAAAAATGGTAAAACTGCGGTAGACAAAGTGTTTGTATTCATGTTATAAATAGTAGGGTGACAGGTGCTATTTTCGCTCTTCCCAATACCCTTATGAATAGCGATAAATTACTAAAGGGTAGTGCTTGATTAATTCGGCTTCTATTTGAGCTGATAAATGGTGTAATTTGTGGCCCAAGTAAACTGTCAACAGGAGCCAGACTCTCGTACTAGTACAACTTGACGTGATTCATTTAGTCCATACTTCCCCTTTAGTTGAAACATTGTGACATAGATGATATTTAAGAATTCTTTACACTGTAGCACCACAACTTTTGTACATTTTACTTAGGATGGAACGGTATTGATCATTATCTGCATATATTCCCCTAGAAAGGAATACCTGCAAGTATGGATAAATACTTCTGATCGCATTTAATTAAACTGCTTCTCGTAATTTATCGGCTTTGTATTTCAGCATTGATGTTATGTAGTTGAGTGAAGGGTATAACAACAAACAGCATGGATGGAGCGAAATTTAATACTATTCCTTATGCTACTGGGTGCATAATAAGTAGCATAATGATTTTTGAAAAATTATCACAGACACGTAGCGCAGAAGGCATATTCATTAGATGAAACGCTTAAATTGTTATCAGGAAATGTAAACGACTACATCGTAAATGTTTAAGATGGAAAGTTTGCTTTCAGGACACGACTTTAGCGAAAGTTTAAAAGCATCATGAGATTCCGGTAGAAAAAACTGCATGTATCAGTTGCCTTACACAACTAATACATAACCACTTTCACTTAGTACGTTCACCAAATAGTCCATATATGAAATCACTTTGAACTGTATTTGACAGATTATCATCCATGCGATAATTGTTTTAAATTTTAAACTAAATTTAGATTCGGAGTACGTAGGGATGCATTTACTTCAATCTGGAGTCCGAAATCAGATATGTCCATTTTCATATTCAAGTAAGGCATTCAGAAGACAAACATTACAACCTTAAAGGACTTCGTAGTTTTTCTACAATCGGCATGGTTAACAATAACAAAATGTTTAGCAGTTCATAAGTTTAATGAAACAAAAGCTCACATTAGTAAACAATGGTATTTCAATAGGTCACGTAGTTCAAGGTTGAAGTCTGCACACATAGATTTGGACGCATGTGAGTAATTCAAAGTGCTCGCAATATCTTCAGTTAAAACTACGCGGAATAATCGATAGACAGTCATTAATACTGATCTTTTGACCAGACATGAAGGTCTTGTAGTGGGTTTTGCTGGACTTCTATTCAGAATAAGTAAATCTGTATTTTTCATGTAACTTAATAACGAATTACGAACATGTTCTTTCTAACGACATTGCGATATTCTCTTGACTTCACCTACATTTATCCTACCAACTGCAGGTAGACTTGTGGATATAGTGTGAAGTAGAATTCATAGAATCTCATCCTTCGGACGTAGACATACGTATTGAAAATGTTCGAGAGGTTAGGTAAAAGGATGCGGCTTATAATGTGGGCTTGATAGATAACCGAAGCATATGAGCTATCTTTGTTATGACTTGAACACCCTTGAATGACAGTTTTATTAAAGAAAGCTTTATTACACAAGATGCACCTTTTACGGGCTAAATTTTCTTTCTTAAGACAACACTGGTTGAACATTCATTCGCTTACTTTTTACAACACAGACAACTCAAGTCAAATATATCAAATTGCAAACCGAAAATGCCGAAAAAAAGTTCATATGTTGATACTTCGATGTGCTTTCTACTAACCACTAGTTATTACACGATTAAGTGGCTATACTTGTCTATCAGGATTGGCATTTAATTCACAAACAGTAATATGCGGTGATCACAGACTAAAGATCAAGTTGTTCACTGTACAACAGATGATATAATACATTGGGACACATGACAAACTCTCATATGCCGTGGTAAAAGCAGTATTCTTTTCGGTTCGTCATGACGGATTACATTATCTACAAATTCTAAAAGTCCGGACTGCATTAGTATTAAGTATCTTGTTATCATACGTGACGGCAAGTCATTATGACTATTAATGTAATAGTTATTACATAAGTCCCAACGGATTGATCACTGACGAAATCTCAGCACGGATTCAGAAGGCTCGTTTGGCATAGACGTGATATCTGCCTGTCGACCAAAGCGGGTGTGTACTACTCAGAAGTCCGCTACGTCCTCCTTTATGGCTGGTTGTGAGACCTGGCTCTACCAATCAGTGGAATCCACAATAGTTAGTTTAAGTCAGCCAGCCATGTAGACTGGCTTCTTGGTTGGGGTCCTCGGTATGGTAAGAACCAATGCAGGCGGCTGGAGACAATTGGTGATATGGCTAAAAATCGTTCTCAGTGGCGCAGATGAACCACTCCTTGTGAATTATAATATCCAATAAAACTTTATTTTTCTTCCATATTACTATTTTTTTCACTTCATGTCTCTGTTTATTGTATCTCTCTTTCTTTACTTTCTTCTATTGCTTTGTGTGCTAAGTGAAGTGTGGCAAATCTAACTGCTGCACATCTGTGCAAAGTTCTACATTGAAACCAGTTAGTCAGACTCATTACATGACATCACCACCCCTGAATCCAATCTTTCAATTATTTTCAAGAGCTGACTACTGATCAATGTGGGTCTAAACATTGTTAACAATACTTGACATTAAAAGTAAGCGAAAGTCTTATGCTGGGAGGAAATCAATTTGAATACGAACTTGTTTACTTAAAGTACGACGACTAGACTACAGAATGCGGTTTACATAGAAATATCGCGATTTAACAAGCTTGAAGAGAACGCTAAGTGGTCAGATACTGCGACTAGCATAAAATAGTCGTTTACGTATTTACAATGTCTAATTTAACTGCAACTAGTCTCATTTCTCAAACCTGAGTATCTTCTTTCTTAAACAACAGTATAACCAAGTTATATCAGTATTACGAACGTCAAGCTCACAGACAAAGGTAAATCCCTACTCAAAATTTCGATACCACTTCATTGTTAAATTGAAGCAACCAAAATAGTTGAAAATTGTATTTGCATTTCACAGAAAACCAAAGTAATTCAATGCGATATTAATCCTAGTACATCAGAAGCATCCAAGGTACCGCGTGGTTGCAATGTCATCTATTCGAGTGCACGATTTACTAACAGGTAGAGAGAGAGGATGTCATCAAGCACAGCTTACAAAGCTATCCCAGAAGTTTGCCCTGATTAGATACTGTCCAGCCTGCAAAATACAACCCTTATTTTTCAAACTACTCCCCGCACCAACCATCCGTCCTTCGAGCACAGATATTAAACTTATGTACCTGACATTTTACTTAGCACAAGGATACCTGCCAATGTATTCTGCACAGAGCCGCAACCAATGCAGTATTAATATCAATATGACGTCAGAGTCAGCGTTTCATGAAATCACACAAGTAAACTACATTAGTAAATAAAGTTTCGATAATACTTTAGTACTGCTATGAAGATTTTGTCTACTGCTTGATTTTTCCAAAAAAAACAATAACTCAAACATGGCCACCAAATTTAGCACTAACTCTAACGAACGGTTTGTGACGCATCAATAATGCTTTACCAAAAATAGAACAAGGTGGGGATAATCAAACCGCTCTGGTTCGCAGTCCAAAACGTAATTCTACTGTGCAACACTTCACACCACCTAGTCAATTCCTATCCAATAGTTCAACTGCATAATCAAGACATTGTATTTTGCAGATATCACTCACCTAAACATTGACGTTCAAAGTTACAGTGATGTATAATAAACTATTATACACAACCACATGTGCTGCAAAACAGCTGGGACAACCAACGGGCTTAACTATACACCTCTTTATGACTGAAATACCAAAACTGTTGAATATACTTCAGATTTTCACAGTCATCAGTTTTCCTTTGAAAATAATACTGAAACTATGTGCACTAGTTACGTGTATTCGAATATAAACGGTCATAGTAAGAGTTCTCTACAGTATCATTTCTAATAAGACTTTGTAGAACAAGTAAGCTATTTTGTTAAGGCGATAGACTTCCAAATAATTCATTTTCATAAGCAGAAAGTCCTAAAAGAGTACTATGTACAGAGTATGGCATATAATATGCACCAGTATATTTAATTCAGTAAACATTCGTAAGGTATCTAACGGAAACAAATTAGAGAATTCCCCAATACAACTACAGCAAATGATACCTATGCACTCACTAAGAGCATGTTTCCACTGACCAACATATTCGCCCTTAATAACTGATAACTTTTAAAATAACTTCTGAAATAATGACAAATCACAAACTTCAATGCAACAGGTGAGACAGATGATATGCTTTAGATTCCAGACTAGGTGCTGGGGTATGTTTATACATATTGCTGAAATAGGCGTATAAAGGTACAATTCAAAGATGACCCAGCATTTCAGAACTAAATGAAATTAGCAACTTATTTCGGGAAGCTTGGTATCATGTCCAGCTCATTATAACAGTCAAACGACAGACTTGTGAATTTTGTAAGTTCTGCTTACATTATTCAACAAACTCAAGTACATTTCAACAGTTTAAAAGTCTGAAATGACTCTAGATTGAAAAAGTCTAAGTCTTTACGCTGAGTGGCATCTATCAATAAGTAATTAAAGAATGTTATTTCCACTTCAGATGACTACCACTCAGTTACAGCCTGATCGCAACATTAATCACGGAGGGTTTTGATGGGCAACTTAGAAAATCATTAACCACCATCTTTAGTAAGGCTGGGGTGTCAGTCTTCTGGAGCCTAGTTGCCCTGAAAGAATTCTCCGTGTATCAGGCTATGAACCACATGTAGTGTGAGAGCTGATGATACTATCCAGTTGCCTACACCAATGTAGGCCAAGCTTGATTCGAACCATGTGTTCATCGGCTGACAGTGGAGTGCTTAAGTCGTAATACTGCCTCTACACTGTCGAACTTGGTTATTACTAACTGATCGATATTTCAACAAGTCCGGTTTTCAAGGAAGCAGCTTCTGCTCCAAGTAACATGCGGACATCAGTCTGATTATATTTGATATTTCAAGAAGCTCTGAGAGCAACGGACTCTAGAAGAGAAAGTTCATGTAAAACCTCACTAGAAGAGTAAAGGTACCATCACTGTGCGTCGGTGGCACAGTGGTTAGGACTCCCGCCGACCATGCACATGGTCCGGGGTTCGATCCCCTGCCGGCGCACACCCGATATCTATGGTCGGCCTGTAAATTTGGGCTACCGATATCCATGCTGAAAGTCCCATACTTGTACTGAAAATACGGTGTGGAATCAAGCTGTAATCAAAATAAAAAAAATACCCTGTTTACTTTAAATTCAAACACATCCATGACATATAACATAGTTAGGCTTCTGACCCCAATTTTTAAACACCAACACGTGCCTGTTGACACACTTAGCAATGTATCACAGTAATTATGAGGGATAACGACTACTTGGTCACCCAAATCTCAGTACGTGGAATAATGCTTGAAAGTGACTAACGAAATTATGATTTCACTAAACCACCTCAACGTGAATGCTCACTGCCAAATCAGTTTATACAAAATTGCTAGCAGAGATACTTGCTGGAAGAATGCGCTCATTTGTGAATCATCGGGTGCAAACCGCACAGCATATTGACATTTTCGCCTATACTGGAGACTGCTTGAGCTTTTATAACAGCTGAAACAATAATGTAAATACAAGTCTCGACTAGTCCCAGGCAACTTAGACTTAATGCACACGACTGAGTCGCGTGAATATTTTCGAAGCTAATAAGTGACTTTGCAGTTCTAGTATCCTTGACTTGAATCTTAAAGACATTCACGCCTACTGCTCGAGTAAACTAATTGAAACCGATCGGATCTACCCACTAAGAAATCTCCTACGGCAATACTTCTAACTTGGAAGCTATGGAAAACCCACCACTTTCCGGAGAGTGAAAACACGCGCAAGGTTGTAGTCTATTACAACTAGGTAAGAATTAAGTGTGGAAATCTAAGCGCAGAGAAACAATTATCACTTTTCATAGAATCACATTTTGATCGCACATAATAAATCAGAACAAAAAGACATTTCACTATCACTCGAAAAATACGTGCAAAATTTCAGCTTATATCATCAAGTAAATGATAACATATCTCAATAAATGGGCGACTATTTACAAAAACGATTGGAAGTCACATGGACTTTAAAATAACCTAATGACTACAGAATGCATACAAAATGGAAAAATCAAGAGTATGCACAGCGTAAAAGTAAAAGCATAAAAATCCTAGCCAACCATAAGTCCAATACCGAAAGAGTATTTGGCTTTTACTTGATTACCCATTGCACACAAAGTCAGTGTGAAAGGAAATGGAGTTAATTTCTTTTCTAAAGAAGAAGCTACATTCCAGTTAGAGTCCATCTGAGCTTTGAAAGTGACATTTGCTTTTGGGATATCATATTTGTAACCTAGAGTTGTAGTGTTCGACTGTTGTGGATAACTGGATTCGAACTCTGCTGCCAACTGAAGACTATCGTTTACTTGAACATGAAAACTGCTGTGAAGTGAATTTTGCCAAGGTCGAATAGTCGCTGCGGCTTGCCAGTAAGAAGAAGTGTATTTAGCCCCAAAACTCCAAACACCATCCTGTCCTGTAGGTAACTGAGAAGAACATTGGTAGAAGAATGCACTTCCAAGTGCTAATCGTTTTGTTATCTGGCGCATTACATCAACAGCAGCCATGCCCTGGCCTCGAATGATATCAGGATTAATAACTGTTAAAGATGCTTGAAGTTTGGGTTTACGATACTCAATACAACCCTGCTGGCCTCCAAAACGATGACGCTGAAGTTGGGCGATGTAACGTACATAAACAGATGGAAACATCCTGTGGATTATCTGGGCCTGCATATTTCCGTTAGGCTGAAGTTCACTCATTAACACCGGGTACGTTTCAGAATCAGAAACTTTGTTATGTCCAACATATGTAACACCAAAGCGGTAGCCCGCTTGGTCATCCGAATTTAGAGATAGGGAATGGTTAACTTGGAAGTTAGGAGATAATCCCTTGTTAACAGACAGTCTGGCACCATCAAATGGCACGGGGAAAATATCGTGGGCTTTATTATGAATATTTTCAACAGTTCCAGGACCTTCATTTGATACAGTGTCTTGGGATTTTGATGCTTCGGGGTCAACAAATGCATCGCCCTTAGAAGTGGCAGCATGTACTACATTGCCCATAATCCTAAATAGAACAAGACAGCACAATGAAAGTGATGCACAACTAGTATTACATAGAAAAAGGGTGAGAATAATAAACAGTGACAAACAAAATAAGCACCAGCACGCTTACGTCTGGTATAGCCCGCGACGAAAAGTAGGTATTTAAACACGTGCCTAAAATAGTAATGACTATCCAATGCATGATGAATCTAGAGAATTTGTGTAAGTTTTATTTCTTAAAGAAATAAATAAATCGTTTGAATATGAGACGCTATAGCTGAACATGAATGTGAGAATAGGTGCTACCAAAGTGGCATTTATTCGTTCAGATTCAGATTCAGATTTATTGGTTCCAATATCCAATATCCTGATTACGAGCTAGTATAAACCAGTGATTTCTTTGAGCTCGCTTCTTGATTGTAAGGTAGGGGTTCCAGATCTTCGGTGAACTTATGCGTAGTAAATCCAGCCACTCGACTGCTTTAGCTCTGGTAGACTCCAAGAGGAGTGGTGCGAGGATTGGTCAAGATTGTGGTTTGTAGTGTGCAGTATGTTAGGACTCAGCTGCTGCCGTGAATGGAGTTTGGCCTAACACCCGTTGGTCATTCGGTATAGTCATAAAAGTAGAATAATAATAATAGTAGGTTGTAGTGTAAATAATATAGGTTGAGATAAGTGAAATAATAAACAAAGAAAGAAAAGATAGAGTAGTCGGTACAGTGGGAGAAGACAAG
>OX235274.1:30718334-30767199 GCA_944472155.2 Trichobilharzia szidati | reverse complement strand
GAATCTTTTTTAATAAGCTTTTAATCAAGCCTCTATTGTACTGGAACTGGCAGAAGCTGTGAAGATTTAAACACTTTTCCTTCCAAGTAGGCTTCGCGTAAGTCGAGAGGTTTGTTTATACTATTGTCGGCCCAAAAGCTTGTTAGCTGCTAGCCTTCGGTGTGAAAAAAATCATTCAGATAGATGGCCGAAAACCAGGAAGAAGTGGACAGTTGTTTCGTCCTAGTTTGAGACTCTTCAGAAGCCTACACTTGCATACCTACCAGGTGCTGAACCAAGGATCTTCAGATTGTGGAGCAAACTTATTGACCATCCTTCCTTTTGGGTCCGAATTCAGTGACTTGTGAATCCTAACTACATCAACTCATTACCTTAATACTAAAAGTATATCTTGAAATGAGAATTGGTTGCAACTCCCTTCCTCATATTTAAGACTGATGTTGTTGCATGTCCATTACGAGAATCGCATCTTCATACTTACTGCACATCACAGTCATATTGTCAATGTATCTCTTGTAAAATGGCACCTTAGCGATATAGACACCAGTCATGACGTTGCACATCAGCCAAAAGTGCTCACAAAACAATCCCGTCTGCCTGTCGAAGATGGCCCTCTTCATATGTGAAATTGATATTAACGGTGTTTGAAAGAAACAGTAACTTTTCGAGCAGTTGAAAAGAACAAAAACAAAAGTGTGCAGGTGATCCTTTCTATCCTTAGACCAATATGGTTAGCATTAAACATTGCAAATGTATACTATCATTTCAAGTACTATATAGCTTCCTCTTCTTGTATTTATCTTGTAAATATACTTCCAATAATGTATTATTCATAGTTGCATTTCATACCATTTTGCAGCTGTGCACTCACCCAGATATACGCTGTTCACCGGTTGACCATAACTACCAGCAGGAAACGGAATGAAATCTGAGTTGTCGCTCAACTTTGATGGTGATCTTAGTAAACGGTTTACAATTTAGCATTTATAAGAACCTGTTCTGATTGCTTGTACAATAATTTAACAATTGAAGCTTTTGAAAAAGTATTAATTTATGATACTTCAGGATTGTAATTTATAACATTACTGATCATGCCTGTAAAAATGGCATGCATTTCTTGTAAACTCACACGTTTATACGAAATGTAAATTATTATTACAATCAAAAGTTTGACCCACTGCTGAAGTGAAAATTTTAGATAAGGCGTTGGTCGCAGGGATATTGGCACCTCTAATATAACAAATGCCCTACATGAATTGAAAAAATGGCCTATTCTGTCGCTGACGGCACACGTTAAAAGTATGTAATACACAAACATGTTACATACGCAATCGTCGGTGACATAATAAAATGTGTTTAACAGAAGTGTAAATGACCAGCAGTTCCCGACTTTAGCCCTTCGCGTGCAGAAAGCTTCTTGAAAATGGAAGTATGAGATGTTAATGTGTTGTATATAGGCTGCTGTAGCTTAGCTAGAGTGCCTTCTGAGCCCTCATATGAGTGGCCCAAAAAGGGATGAGACCAGTAAAGATACCCAGGAGAGGGTTAATGTCTGCTGCGAAGTCATGTGTCCTCAGCCAAAGTATGAAAATGAACCTGATTTAAGAGAGGGAAGAATAATCAGATGACTCGCTTGAGAAGACTGCTTCACAGATCCTGACTTTCATATTTATTGGGTTAGGATAGAAAGCTTCAAGCCTATGACAATTTATTTCCAATGAGTTTCTATGCTTTTCTAATCCCATCTTGAACGGGTCATTCGGGGTATTGACACCGCTTCTGGGGATCGGTTCTTAGAGTTTATGAATCGGCAGGAGGACCAGTGATCCATAGAGATATAGTTCTTCCTTGGCTTTTGAACACTCCTGAAATGTCCTCTGAGAGGAAGAAGGGAAGGTGGATCAGGTCCACTGTCAAAGTTTAGAACTTTAAACAATGAAATGAGATCTGTCTTTCTGCAGCATGATAAGAAGAGATTCGAACTGTTAACTCTTTCCTTGTGTGACGAATCAGTCATGCTATGCTTTTCTTTGATCCCCTTAAGACAAGGAATAGCTTCCTAGATGCAATTCTCCAGTTTTGAACTCGCTAGAAATGCATGTAAAGAAGTGGACATATCACTTACGATTCGAGTAAACGCTGAAGGCCTCGCCAATAATAATATAAAACCTCGAGTTACCATCAGGAGATTGTGTGTCTTAGTCTTTAGTTCATGAATTATTATACATGAGTCTGAACTGATGGGAGTGTTATTCCCCAAATGCCGTATTAGCTGAAGCTTGTGTCCAGTATGCATGGCTGCACCCTAAGCTACGTTGAATGATTCCGATTCAGATTATAGGGACAGAAGGCTCTTCTTGCTTATGTTAATTCTTGCCATATATATCTCTGCGGAGGTCTAGTCTCCCTTTGAAAGCGTTCGCCGATGGAGCTGTTACTACTCAGTCAGGTAGGGAGTTACAGTCGTTGACCACTATGTGAAAGAATCTAAATTCCACACATATTTTATTCGACTTTGGTTTGAGCATCTTCTTGTGGTGACCTCGTAAATGTATCCTAGAAGGAGAGAAAGAATTTGGAAGGTCAGCCCCCAAATCACCCTTTAGTAGGAAAAAAGATGTATTTTATTAAATCATTATTATTAAATATGCTTACCATATGCTTATCAAATTGATGATGCCTGCAAACTGGCGTCCCTCATGTACAAAAATGAGAATATATTATTATATGGTATGCTGAAATTAAGTCGCCTCTCCTCCTTAGGTGTGATCATGGGAAGAGACTTAAATGCTCCATCCTCTGATCATAATTTATGCTGTGAGTCACCACTTACTAATTTTTTCCTACCCTTTGTACTCTTTCCAAGATATGTGCCTCCTTCTTGAAGCTTGGAATTGCCACTTATATGCAGTATTCTAGATGAGGTCTGATATACAGTGCTTAAAGTACTTGGAACACACACTCGTCTGTTAATTTGAAAGCCTTTCGCAGTGGCCGTAGCATTCGAAAAGCCTTAGATGAGGCTCCGTTACAGTTTGCCGCTGTTTTGAGTTCGTGGCTCACAATAATTTCCAAGTCCTTTTGTCCCTTAACATCTGGGACACGACGTGTAAGACCTCTGCCCAAGGCGCACTGCTGTGCTTTCCTTGGAATTAACTTCCAGACTCCAGAGGTTAGTCCATTCGGCTAATTTGTCTGGATCGTTTTGCAGTAACAACCTATCATCGTTATTATATACAGTTTTTCACGTCTTAACATCAGCCGCAAATAGTGAGGAAGATGAGGTAAAAATTTTCGGCAGTTCATTTACGCGTAATAGGAATAGCAGGGGGCCAAGTACAGTCCCCTGAGGTACTCCACTCAGTACTGCCTTCCACCCTGAAACTACACCATTAACCCTTACCCTCTACCTGCTATTCATCAGGTAGTCGCTAAACCACTCACATAGACGCTGGTCTAATCCAAAATGTTTGAGTTTAGTAAGAAGACTTAAATGGGACATCTTATCGAATCCTTTACTAAGATCGATAAAGACAACGTTCAATAGGTGGTTCTTATCCCTGGCTTCAGCCCAATCTTCTCTAGCTAAAAGTAAGTTTGTCAAGCTGGGTCGTCCTGGTCAGAATCCATGCTGTTCCACTGCCAGTAAACCATGTTTCTACATATAAGCTAAGAGATGATCCCTTATGAGTATATCTAATACCTTTGCTATAATGCAGGTCACACTAACAGGTCGGTAGTTAGATACTAACTGCCTGTTCCCCTCTCTGAAGATAGGGCTTATAAAAACATCTTTCATTCCCTGGGCAGCCTAACCTGGATCAGAGACATTTGAAAAATCTCCGTAAGTGGAACGTATATAATATCCACCAAGGAGATTAGCAGTTTGGGGTAAAGTCCGTCAGGTCCAGGTGATTTACCTGGCCTCATTTTAGACAGTAGTCTGAGAAATGTTGCATCCTATACCACAATTAGGGGCCTTTTATTGGCTGCAGCAGTGACCTCGCTACACCCCTTAGTGGTACTATTAGACTAAAAGATATCGCGAAAGTGTTCCGAGAGCTTTCCCGCTTTTGTTTCATCTGACTCGGCCACCTGCCAGTGTTGCTTATGAAGGACAGTATACCACTGCTAGTTTTGGTCCTGCGTTTGATATAACAGTACAGTCTTTTTGGATAATGCACAAAATCCAGTACTATCTTTTACTCTTTATGACTTTCGTCAATCATATGATTACAAAGGTTTCGAATTTCGCGGAATTCCATCTGAAACCGATCCCTCCCACTCGCAGTAAACCGGTCCCATAGGTTCTTTCTTTTTCTTAATAACCTCTTTAATTCATTATCAATCTATTGTGGTTTATGCGAGAGTTTTGAGGCGTAGACCAAGGTGTCAAGTGAGGCAATCTAATGCATTCCTAAGTCCCATGCAAGCTTCCTCACCAGCCTGGTGTGTGTCAACACACCAATCAGTTAGGGCTGCCGCATTTCAGATGGCAGGTATATTCGCTTTCTAAATGTTTGGACGAGAAGCTGTTGACCTGTGTATAACAGCGTGAATCCTAAATGCAGAAGTGTTAACTACGTGGTCACTGCTGCTTAGCGTCGCCAGGCACCTAATGTCACTGACATCCTCCTTCTGGTGTGTTAGCACCAAGTCTAGAGTGGACGGATCATGTTCAGGGTGGTGCTGATGCATCGATATGCTGCACAAGTGCGCATTCAAGCACTGTCAGTATGAGTTCCCTGTTGAAGCAAGTTTACAAGGTAGTTGATGTTAATTCCTCCCAATTAATATGTGGGGCATTAAAGTCACCTACTATTAGACATCTATTTCTACTACTCCACGTCCTGAGGTGATTTAGAACGAAATCGTCAGCTTGGCTGGTAGGACTTCTATAAATAACCCCAATCGTCACAGTGCCCTTGTTCAAGTTAATGACACAGCTTGCGGCTTCACTAGTGTCGCTGTCATGAGCTCCCGACAGCGGTGATCTAATTCCTATGTCACGCCGGATGTATAGGGTAACCCCTTCACCTTTCTGACTAATTACTATGTCTGCTCTAATGAAGATGTACCCAGGTATGAATGGAGTCAAGTCTACACCCACTAGCAACCATGTTTCAGTGATAGCAATCACATTAGGTTGTAGTCATTCAAGCAACACTTTGGTTCAGGGAGGCTATTCCCGCGACTACACGCGTTCGTATACTTTACTGAAAGACCTACGTGTTTTTATTCATTTTTATCTTTATTTTTGATTACAGCTTGATTCCAAACTGTATTTTTGGTACAAGTATGGAATTTTCAGCATGTGATATCGGTAGCCCAAATTTTGCAGGCCGACCATGGATATCAGGTGTGCGTCGGCAGGGGATCGAACCTCCGACCATGTGCATGGTCGACGAGAGTGAACAGAGATCTGGGCAACATAGGTGTCTGAGACCTCGCTACCCGAAAATCCAAATGTTTAAGTTCTTCTCCTAGTCGGTCCTTAATTGAGAGACGACTTCTCTTCTCTTAATTCTATCTTCCAGAGGCCACTCGGGCCTTATTCTCATAATTTCGCCCCTCTTCTTGACTGGATTGCCGAGAATAATGCTTTTCTCCATCTCGTTTCCCAGTACGATCTTCAGCAGGGGAAATTTCCGTTGTATCCGCATTTCATTTACCGATTCTGATGACCTTTCTTATGTGTACTCCATTTGTTTTTTCAGGAAGCGCTTTACGAATGATGGAGCTAACTTCCTCGAGATCACCAGCATGTCAGGCAGCGGGACCTACCTTCTTTGATTCCTCCAAGTTCCAAATTACGATACTGTAATTTAATTCCCAGGGTTTCGCAGTCATATTAGCGCTTACGGCCGTCGAGACCCTATCACCAAGCCCAGTCTTTCTCCCTTTTCTGTAGTTTTTCAACTTTTAATTTTTTAGCACTAAACAAGTGGAGTCAGTTACTCCCAATTTGCTCTCGCCGCTGTTGGGAGCCATGCGTTCACCAGACACGCGACGCTTTGTCTTGGTAGTATCACCCGGTGGTCTTACAATGTTGTCAATTCTTGCTCTCTTAGATCTTGGGAGCTTTTTGAGTGCCGCTGCAGACTTTTGTACACACTGTACCTCTTTTGTGACTTTCACTTCGGGATGTGGTTCTGTTTCAGCCTTATGACTCACTCCAGAATCATCACTCACAGCATCGGTTCCAGATGCTAGCTTTTTCTCTCACCTGAGGTTTCTGTCAATTTTTTGAACACAAGAAGTCCTACAGCCTCTTGGATGAGGACATCCAACGGGCTGCTAGAGTATTTGCACAACCATGGAGACGCTGGCTTGCTGCATCTATAGGCTGATGGCGATAAGCCAGTGCAAAGTTTACGAAGCCATAGGCTGCAGTTATCACACTTCATCCCATCATCCATCGGAAAGTTGCAGTCCGGTCGTCCACAGCTATTAGTGGGACTCATGTTGATATAAGTTGTTTAAATCACACAGACAAGTATATATATATATACACCTAAACACAGAGATATCAAAACCACACAAAAAGTCACCAAAGTGCAGAAGAAACAATACTTCAATTAATCAAACCAGTTAAAGTAAACCAAAGAGCTTTTGATGCGATTTGGACAACAAAAGCATAAGTTACTTCACAACGTATAGATGCCACTTTCGTAGCACCTATTCTAACATTCATGTTCAGTTATAGCGTCTCATATTCAAACGATTTATTTATTACTTTAAGAAATAAAACTGACACATATTCTCTAGATTCATCATGCATTGGATAGTCATTTCTATTTTAGGCACGTGTTTAAATACCTACTTTTCGTCGCGGGCTATACCAGACGTAAGCGTGCTGATGCTTATTTTGTTTTTCACTGTTGATTATTCTCACTCTTTTTCTATGCAATACTAGTTGTGCATCACTTTCATTGTGCTGTCTTGTTCTATTTAGGATTATGGGCAATGTAGTATATGCTGCCACTTCTAAAGGCGATTCATTTGTTGACCCCGAAGCATCGAAATCCCAAGACACCGTATCAAATGAAGGTCCTGGAACTGTTGAAAATATTCATAATAAAGCCCATGATATTTTCCCCGTGCCATTTGATGGTGCCAGACTGTCTGTTAACAAGGGATTATCTCCTAACTTCCAAGTTAACCATTCCCTATCTCTAAATTCGGATGACCAAGCGGGCTACCGCTTTGGTGTTACATATGTTGGACATAACAAAGTTTCTGATACTGAAACGTACCCGGTGTTAATGAGTGAACTTCAGCCTAACGGAAATATGCAGGCTCAGATAATCCACAGGATGTTTCCGTCTGTTTATGTACGTTACATTGCCCAACTTCAGCGTCATCGTTTTGGTGGACAGCAGGGTTGTATTGAGTATCGTAAACCTAAACTTCAAGCATCTTTAACAGTTATTAATCCTGATATCATTCGAGGCCAGGGCATGGCTGCTGTTGATGTAATGCGCCAGATAACAAAACGATTAGCACTTGGAAGTGCATTCTTCTACCAATGTTCTTCTCAGTTACCTACAGGACAGGATGGTGTTTGGAGTTTTGGGGCTAAATACACTTCTTCTTACTGGCAAGCCGCAGCGACTATTCGACCTTGGCAAAATTCACTTCACAGCAGTTTTCATGTTCAAGTAAACGATAGTCTTCAGTTAGCAGCAGAGTTCGAATCCAGTTATCCACAACAGTCTAACACTACAACTCTAGGTTACAAATATGATATCCCAAAAGCAAATGTCACTTTCAAAGCTCAGATGGACTCTAACTGGAATGTAGCTTCTTCATTAGAAAAGAAATTAACTCCATTTCCTTTCACACTGACTTTGTGTGCAATGGGTAATCAAGTAAAAGCCAAATACTCTTTCGGTATTGGACTTATGGTTGGCTAGGATTTTTACGCTTTTACTTTTACGCTGTGCATACTCTCGATTTTTCCATTTTGTATGCATTCTGTAGTCATTAGGTTATTTTAAAGTCCTTGTGACTTCCAATCGTTTTTGTAAATAGTCGCCCATTTAATTGAGATATGTTATCATTTACTTGATGATATAAGCTGAAATTTTGCACGTATTTTTCGAGTGATAGTGAAATGACTTTTTTGTTCTGATTTATTATGTGCGATCAAAATTTGATCCTATCAAAATGATAATTGTTTCAGTGCGCGCTTAGATTTCCACACTTAATTCTTACCTAGTTGTAATCGATTACAACCTTGCGCGTGTTTTCACTCTCCGGAAAGTGGTGGGTTTTTCATAGCCTCCAAGTTAAGAAGTATTGCTGTAGGAGATTTCTTAGTGGGTAGATCCGATCGGTTTCAATTAGTTTACTCGAGCAGTAGGCGTGAATGTTTTTAAGATTCAAGTCAAGGATACTAGAACTGCAAAGTCATTCATTAGCTTCGGAAATATCTACGCGACTCAGTCGTGTGCATTAAGTTGCCTGGGACTAGTCGAGACTTGTATTCACATTATTGTTTCAGCTGTTATAAAAGCTCAAGCAGTCTCCAGTATAAGCGAAAATGTCAATATGCTGTGCAGTTTGCACCCGAAAAGTCACAAATGAGTGCATTCTTCTAGCAAATATCTCTGCTGGCGATTTACTATAAACTGATGTGGCAGTGAGCCTTTACGTCAAGGTGGTTTAGTAGAATCATAAATTTGTTAGTCACTTTCGAGCATTATTCCACCTACTGAGATTTGGGTGATCAAGTAGTCGTTATCCCTCATAATTATTGTGATCCATTGCTAAGTGTGTCACCAGGCACGTGTTGGTGTTTAACAATTGGGGTAAGAAGCATAACTATGTTATATGTCATGGATGTGCTTGGATTTAGGGTTAACGGGGTGTAGTTATCGCACCTGTACTCTTCTAGTGAGGTTTTACATGAACTTTCTCTTCCAGAGTCTGTTGCTTTCAAAGCTTGTTCAAATATCAAATATAATCAGGCTGATGTCCGCATGTTACTTGGAGAAGAAGCTGCTTCCTTGAAAACCGGACTTGTTAAAACATCGATCAGTTCGTAATTACCAAGTTCGACAGTATTACGGCTCAAGCACTCCACTTTCAGTCGATGAACACGTGGTTCAAATCAGGCTTGACCTACATCATTGGTCTAGGCAACTGGATAGTATCATCAGCTCGCACACTACATGTGGTTCATAGCCTGGTACACGAAGAACTCTTTCAGGGCAAGTAGGTTCCAGAAGACTGATACCCTAGCCTTACTAAATATGGCGGTTAATGATTTTCTAAGTTACCCAACAAAACCCTCCGTGATTAATATTGCATTCTGGCTGCAACTGGGTGGTAGTCATCTGATGTGGAAATAACATTCTTTAATTACTTATTGATACATGCCACTCACCGTAAAGGCTTAGACCTTTTCAGCCTACGCGAGAGTCATTTCAGACACTTAAACTGTTGAAATGTACTTAAGTGTGTTGAATAATGTAAGCAGAACTTACAAAATTCACAGGTCTTGTCGTCTATCGTTTAACTGTTATAATGAGCTGGACATGATACCAGGCTTCTCGAAATAAGTTTCTAATTTCATTCAGTTCCGAAATTCTGGGTCATCTTTGAATTGCACCTTTATATGCCTATTTCAGCAAATATATAAACATACCCCAGCACCTAGTCTGGAATGTAAACCATATCATCTATCTCACCTGTTGCATTGCTGTTTGTGATTTTTCGTTATTTCAGAAGTTAGACCTCAGTAAAGAGGTTATTTTAAAGGTTATCGAAGGCGAATATGTTGGTCAGTGGAAATAGTGCTCTTAGTGAGTGCATAGTCATCATTTTCTGTAGTTGTACTGGGGAATTCTCTAATTTCTTTTCGACAGATGCCTTACGAATGTTTACTGAATTAAATATACTGGTGCATATTATATGCCATACTCTGTACATAGTACTCTTTTAGGACTTTCTGCTTATGAAAATGAATTACCCGGAAGTCTATCGCCTTAACAAAATAGCTTACTTGTTCTACAAAGTCTTATTAGAAATGATACTGTAGAGAACTCTTACTATGACCGTTTATATTCGAATACACGTAACTAGTGCACATAGTTTCAGTATTATTTTCAAAGGAAAACTGATGATTGTGAAAATCTGAAGTATATTCAACAGTATGCATTAATTTATAAGTAGTTTGTTTTGTTATTTCAGTCATAAAGAGGTGTAAAGTTAAGTCCGTTGGTTGTCCCTGCAGTTTTGCAGCACATGTGGTTGTGTATAACAGTTTATTATACATCACTGTAACTTTGAACGTCAATGTTTAGGGGAGTGATATCTACATAATACAATGTCTTGATTATGCAGTTGAACTATTGGATAGGAATTGACTAGGCGCTGTGAAGTGTTGCACAGTAGAATTACGTTTTGGACTGCGAACCAGAGCGGTTTGATTATCCCCCACCTAGTTCTATTTTAGGTAAAGCAGTTTTTATGATCTGGAACATCTACGAATTGTCGATGCGTCATAAATCATTCGTAAGAGTTAGTGCTAAATTTGGCGGCCATGTTTGAATTATTGTTTTTTTTTGAAAAATCAAGCAGTAGACAAAATCTTCATATCAGTAATAAAGTATTATCGAGACTGCTTATTTACTAATGTTATGTATCTGTGTGATTTCACGAAACGCTTGCTGTGACGTCATATTGATATTAACACTGCATTGGTTGCGGGTCTGTGCAGAATATATTGGCAGCTATCCTTGTGCTAAGTAAAATGTCAGGTGCATAAGTTTAATATCTGTGCTCGAAGGACAGATGGTTGGTGCGGAGTAGTTTGAAAAATAAGGGTTGCATTTTGCAGGCTGGACAGTATCTAGTCAGTGCAAACTTCTGGGATAGCTTTGTCAGCTGTGCTTGATGACATCGTCTTTCTCTACCTGCTAGTAAATCGTGCACTCGAATAGATTGACATTGAAACCACGCGGTACCTTGGGTGCTTCTGATCTACTAGGATTAATATCGCATTGAATTACTTCGGTTTTCTGTGAAATGCAAATGCGATTATCAACTATTTTGGTTGCTTCAATTTAACAATGAGGTGGTATCGAAATTGTGAGTAGGGATTACCTTTGGTTGTAAGCTTGGCGTTCGTAATACTGATATAACTTGGTTATACTGTTGTTTAAGAAAGAAGATACTCAGGTTTGAGAACTGAGACTAGTGTCAGTTAAATTAGACATTGTAAATAAGTAAACGACTATTTTATACCAGTCGTGGTATCTGACCACTTAGTTCTCTTCAAGCTTGTTAAATCGCAATATTTCCATGTAAGCCACATTCTGTAGTCCAGTCGTCGTACCTTACGTAAATAAGTTTGTATTCAAATTGACTTCCTCCAGCATAAAACTTTCGGTTACTTTTACTGTCAATTATTGTTAACATTGTTTAGACCCACGTTGATCAGTAGTCAGCTCTTGAAAATAATTGAAAGACTGGATTCAGGGGTGGTAATCTCATGTAATAAGTCTGACTGACTGGTTTCAACGTAGAACTTTGCACAGATGTGCAGCAGTTCCAGTTGTCACACTTCACGTAGCACACAAAGCAATAGAAGAAAGTAAAGAGAGAGAGATAATAAACAGAGATATGAAGTAAAAAGAATAGTAATATGGAAGAAAAATAAAGTTTTATTGAATATTATAATTCACAAGGAGTGGATGCATCTGCACCATTGAGAACGATTTTGAGCCATATCACCAATTGTCTCCAGCCGCCGTCATTGGTTCTTACCATACCGACGACGTCAGGCAGTCTACAACTCTCCACGTGGCTTAAACTAACTGTTTTGGATTTCATTGACTGATGAAGCCGTGTTTTGGTTTGACCACCACTAACTGTTTTACAAGCTGATCCATCCTATGTTAGCTAACATTGCCTGTTGTCGAGGAAGGTGATGGCTAGGGATGCGTGCGTAACAGATGTCCTAACCATCTCAGTCGGCGTAACTTCGCAACGTCGTGGATTAATTTCCACTCCTTACCTAGAACTCGACGCCTAACCTCAATATTGCTCACCTTGTTATACCGCCAAACACGGGAAACAGAACGTAGGCACCTATAATCAAAGACAGCTAGTCAGGCTTTCCATGTCTTCCACTTTCAATGGTCATGTCTCACAACCAGCCATAAAGGAGGACGGAGCGGACTTCTGAGTAGTACACACGCCCTTTGGTCGACAGGCAGATATCACGTCTACGCCAAAGATGGCGTATGCCAAACGAGACTTCTGAATCCGTGCTGAGATTTCGTCAGTGGTCAACCAGTTGGGACTGATGTAATAAGTATTCCATTAATAGTCATAATGACTTGCCATCGCGTATGATAACAAGATACTTAATGCTAATGTGGTCTGGACTATTAGAATTAGAAGATAATGTAATCCGTCATGATGAACCAAAAAGAATATTTTTTTTACCACGGCATATTAGAGTTTGTTATGTATGGCAGTGTAATATATCAGTTGTCGTATAGTAAACGATTTGATTTTTAGTCTATGGTCAATGCGTATTGCTGTTTGTGAATTAAATGCCAATCGTGATGGACAAGTATAGCCACTTAACCGTGTGATAACTAGTGGTTAGTAGGAGGCACATCGAAGTATCAACATATGAACTTTTTTTCGGCACTTTCGGTTTGCAGTTTGATATATTTGACTTGAGTTGTCTGTGTTGTAAAAAGTAAATAGATGAATACTCAACCAGTGTTTTCTTAAGAAAGAGAAGTTATCCCATGAAAAGTTCATCTTGTTCAACAAAGCTTTCTTTAATGAAACTGTCATTCAAGGGTGTTCAAGTCATAACAAAGATAGTTTATATGGTTCGGTTACCTATCAAGCCCACATTATAAGCCGCATTCTTTTACCTAACCTCTCGAACATTTTCAATACCTCTGTTTACGACTGAAGGACGAGATTCTATGAACTCTGCTTCACACTGTATCCACAAGTCTACCTGCAGTTGGGAGGATAAATGTAGGTGAAGTCAAGAGAATATCCCAATGTCGTTAGAAAGAACTTGTTCGTTATTAAGTTACATGAAAAATACAGATGTACTTATTCTGAATAGAAGTCCAGCAAAACCCACTACAAGACTTTCATGTCTGGTCAAAAGATCAGTATTAATGACTTTATCGATTATTCCGCGTAGTTTTTATTGAAGATATTTGCGAGCACTTTGAATTGCTCACATGCGTCCAAATCTACATGTACAGACCTCAACCTTGGACTACGTGACCTATTGAAATACGATTGTTTACTAATGTGAACTTTTGTTTCATAAAACTTATGAACTGCTAAACGTTTTGTTATTGCTAACCATGCCGATTGTTGGTTGTCTTCTGAATGCCTTATTTAAATATTAGAATGGACATATCTGATTTCGGACTCCATATTGAAATTAATGTATCCCTACGTACTCCGAATCCAAATTTAGTTTAAAATTTAAAACAATGGTCTCATGGATGATAAGTGATTCCATATATGGACTGTATTTGGTGGACGTACTAAATGAAATTGATTACGTATTAGTTGTGTAAAGTAACTGTGATACCAGAATCTTGTGATGCTTTTAAACTTCCGCTGAAGTTATCACCTGAAAGCAAACTTTCCAT
Source organism: Trichobilharzia szidati (assembly GCA_944472155.2). Classification (NCBI taxonomy): domain Eukaryota; kingdom Metazoa; phylum Platyhelminthes; class Trematoda; order Strigeidida; family Schistosomatidae; genus Trichobilharzia; species Trichobilharzia szidati. The sequence goes on along the minus strand of OX235274.1, from coordinate 30,753,547 downwards.
CTTTAACACTTACGATGTAGTAGTATGCATTTCCTGATAACAATTTAAGCGTTTCATCTAATGAATATGCCTTCTGAGCTAAGTGTCTGTGGTAATTTTGCACAAATCCGTATGCTACTTATTATGCATCCAGTAGTATAAGTAATAGTATTAAATTTCGAATCGTGGAAAATACCCATCGGAACATCAGATTGAAAAGAAAAAGAAGTTCAACTGGTTTTGAAAAGTTATTATCATTAGAGATTACAGCTGTCAACTTATTAATGTACACATCTCTGTCCATAAGTACCACTCCCAAACCTTTGTCTGGACGTGTAATGATTAGATCTTTGTTGTTTCTCAAGTCTGTAAGCTGCTGTTTGTGTTCCTTTGTCAGGAGGTGTCGGACTTTAGTTTTTGTATTGAGGTATTGATTGCAGCATTCAGAAATTGTAGACTTGAAATGCAAGAAATCTGCATCGGAGACAGGAGTAATGTCGCTTGTTTGACTAATAAGATTTTCAAATTGGACATACGTGTGCAGTCTGTTACTGTATAGATTTACGTCACAAAATTTCAACCCTAAAGAAAGATAGGGCTTCTAGTTGTAAGGTAGACAAGCTGACGGAGGAGTGATTGAAAACAAATTTATTGGGGTCGATGGGGAACTTCTTCTGTACTTCGACGGACTTGAGGCTCCTGTTCAATTCAGATTTGACATTCTCAGCTCGTTTGCTTTGCACCAAGATAACATATTCATTAAACGATTCTCTTTCACTTGATGATAGTTCGGAAAGAGCAAAAGACCTCTGTAACTCGAATATACGCGAGCTAATAGAATCAATAAGGTTTCTAGTGTGACGTTAGAGAGTTTTAGAATTGAGATAAATGTGATGTCTTCGGAGTGCCTTCCAGAACCACTTCGGATATCGATGATTCTTAATGCAGTCTTCATAGAAGTCCAATTTTGCATTCACTTCGGCAAGTTTGACAGAGTAACGCAGAAACCCATTGAGTTCCTTCACTGTCGTAGGGTCCTTGCATTTCACTCTTTACATGTTATTTGGTGTTATACACTTCACTGAACTACATAACATCAATGCAGAAATACAAAGCCGATAAATAACGAGAAGCAGTTTAATTTAATGCAATCAGAAGTATTTATCCATACTTGCAGGTATTCGTTTCTAGGGGAATATATGCAAATAATGGTCAATACCGTTCCATCTTAAGTAAAGTGTACAAAAGTTATGGTTGTACTGTGTAAAGAACTCTATCATCTATGTCACAATGTTCGAAGTGGAGGGAAAGCATGGCCTAAATGAGTCACATCAAGTTGTATTAGAAAAGTTGAGTCTGACTTGTCAACAGTTTACTTGGCCCACAAATTACACCACTTATCAGCTCAAATAGAAGCCGAATTAATAAATCACTGCTCTTTAATAATTTATCGCTATTCATAAGGGTATTGAGAAGAGCGAAAATGGCATCTATCACCCTACTATTTATTGCATGAATACAGATACTTTGTCTGCCGTAGTTTAACCATTTTTATATAATTGTTATATAACATATTACTGATTCCTATGAGTTATACAACACTATTTGATATCCTAATTTTGTTAGACAGGAGATAAAGTCAGTGTGGAAGCACAAATGTTGATCATTTCATTTATACCTCCTCAAAATCCCCCAGTCTTCCTTTCTATTTTTCTTATGATTTAAAAGCAGTAGGGAATTCTTGTATTCACGAAAAATCAACATTCGAATATTAATAGAGAGAAGACCAGTAGTTCAGCGAAGAGTCTCTTTTCGGCGAATTCACTTTCATAGCTGTACAGCTGTATGTGTGCGTGTACACTAAATTTTTCAAACGAAAATACAATTAGTAAGCTTTTTGGTGGAGTTACGTAATGCTGAAAGCGTTCAAAGGAATTGGATACTGATCTAAGAGGGTAGTAACAAAAGTGATGAGTTGTCACAAACGATTGTTAACGAAGAGTTACGCAATAACATAAATGGTTTGATGGAAGAGTTGTGCTCAGGGTGTACATGGAGACAAGATAGAATACGGAATTACGTAAGAGTTTTAAGTAGTTAGAAAAAACAAGCTAAAGTTAAGTCAAATCAACAGAGTTGTTACCATGATAGTAGAAGTGGTTGAATAATTTTCTTTTTTATGCATAGTTCTGGTTCTTCTAACTGAATGGCTAGGGCTTCTGCAATGCAAAGACTCTGGATAGCGTTCTTTGACCCTTTCTGACAGAATGCATGGCTGCAGAAAGGAAGTAGTGGCCGTAAAAGGAGTGCAATAATCGAACATCTCGTCGCCACTGGTCATTCCATCTCAGCAAACGTCTCCTTCAAAGTAATCTACAAAGTGAAGAACAACCTGCCAAAGACAATACCCTTTCATCTCCTTTGCATTGCAGAAGTCCTAGCCATTCATTTGGAAGAACCTGAACTATGCATACAAAAGAAAATTATTCAACCACTTCTACCATCGTGGTGACAACTCTGTTGATTTGACTTAACTTCTGCTTGTTTTTCTAACTACTTAAAACTCCTGTATTCCCTTAACACTCTTACGTATTTTATTTTGTTTCCATGTTCACCCTGAGCACAACTCTTTCATCAAACTATTCATGTTGTTACGTAACTCCTCTTTAACAATCGTTTGTGACAACTCATCACTTTTGTTACTACCCTCTTATATCAACATCCAATTCCTTTGAATACTTTTTGTATTACGTAACTCCACCCAAAACTTACTAATTGTATTTTCGTTTGACAAATTTAATGCACACACATACAAAATAACCATATATATATATATTTGCGATTGTACAGCTGTGAAAATTCTTGTTTTGTTTCACCGTCTCAATTTAGACTGAGTAGTTTTCGATATTTTCTTTTTGTTTCTAATGATCTTAAACTGAATCCCTCTAAATGTCAGACTGTTAGTTTTAGCTCCAGGTGTGAATTGACTCACTCTCAATATTCTTGTAATATTGACTGCACTATGGTAAGAGATAGGTCAAATATTATCTATCTTCTTATCAATTTCTCTTCAAATCTTTATTGGTCGGCTCATATGATTTGATTTTTGATTACAGCTTGATGCCACACTTTATTTTTAGTACAAGTATGGCATTTTCAGCATGGATATCGGTAGTCCAAATTTTGCAGGCCGACCATAGATATCGGGTGTGCGTCGGCAGGTGATCGAACCCCGGACCATGTGCATGGTCGGCGAGAGTCCTAACCACTGTGCCACCGACGCACAGTGTTAATCTCTAGTGAGAATCTCCCGTTTGACTTATTACAATAAGGAAGTTGAAACTTTTTAGCATAACTCAGCCTCTTCTCTTACAGTTTATCAATAATTCATGTATTGTACCCATTCCTCTTAATTGTTCCCCCTTATTCTTCCTTGGGTTTCACACAGGAGTATAAAGGCGGTAAATAGGGTTAATTCCTTGTCTGACTCAAACAACTGACATCGTTGTTGGTAGTCACTTCAACTCTTGAAGGCATTTGATGAGTGAAGTCATCTTGTTGCATACTGGATATCCTCTTTATTAACAACTTTCGGCTTGTATCCCTTCGGGAAAAACTATAAGAATTTGTGCTTGTACGGCAAAATACATGTATATACTGATGACACGTTTATTATTTGTGATGAAAATTGCTCATTTGCTGAGCTTCTTGGAAAATTTAGTGGTTCTCACTCATTTATGCTTTTCACTATCGAGGAAGAGTCGAACTTCGCATTTCACCTCTTAGATGTGATACTCGATAGAAGAGAGGACGGCACGTTAAAAAGGTCGATCTACCGAAAGCCAACATTTACAGGTCAGTATACTAACTTCAACAGTTGGGTACCTCTAAGCAGGAAGAGAAATCTTATCCGTTTTCTATGCTCCAGAATTCGGAAAATTTGCTCTGTAGATACGATAGACTTAGAAAGCCTCCGTACAACTCGCTTAAATAATGGATATCCTAGACGGTTTATCGACAGAAACATCAAGAAAGAAACAGTCCTTAGCCAAACCACACTGCCGAAGAAGACACTGTTTATGAGTATTTCTGAAGTAATTAAAAGTTGTTTATCTAAATGTATTAAACGGTGTTTTTATGCAGCTGACTTACATTTAGTATTTACCAGCCAAAATATGATTGGACAATGCGTCAATGACAAATTACCGCTTATACCCACCTCTATGTGCATGTACTCATTCACATGCTCGTGTGGAGTTGATTACATCGGATGTTGTAAGCGTAATCCCTGTAAACGTATAGCTCAACACTAACCGGTTTGGTTAATGAAGAAAGGTGAGAAAAGGACGACAAAGTCTTCAATCTGTGAACACCTCCTGGAGTCAGGTCATTCAGCCCCAAGTGATTTATCCTTTAAAGTTATCTACAGGACTAAATCCAATCACTCCAAAAGCTTACGTTTTCTCCACTTATGCCGAACTAGCCGAGGCTCTAGCTATGCATGGACAAAAACCTAAATTATGTATTCAGAAACGTTTTGTCAAACCCCTTTCTTTACCTTACTCATAATAATGTTCTTTTATTTTATTCTATTTTGCCACTTGACTTCATTCCACTTCACTTCAATTCTGCCGTCTTTATTGTTATCATCATGTTATTCTTAATTTTTCAGACAACGCCTGACCTACACATTTAAAATCTCTATACCAGTTCACTTATTTAATAATCTTTGAAAGTTTTGTAATTCATCCGCTTCAACCCTACCCACCCACCGCCAAGTATATCACTGTAACTATCTTTATTCTTATCATGTATGCAATATTGACTGAGGAATTTCTAGTGCCACTTAATGCCCTTTTTCCGTAATATAAATACGACTGTACAGCTGCTTGGAAATGAAGTCGTTGAAAAGAGATATTTCTTCGCTGAACAAAAAAAACCATGTTTTTCCTAACTTAATTATTTATTGTGAGTCGGTGGCACAGAGGTTAGGACTCTCGCCGACCATGCACATGGTCCGGGATTCGATCCCCTACCGACGCACACCTGATGTCAATTGTGGTCGGCCTGCAAAATTTGGGCTACAGATATCACATGCTGAAAATTCCATACTTGTACCAAAAATACGGTGTGCAATCAAGCTATAATCAAACAAAAACATCTAGGCAAAATACGTACAGGTTGGAGCTTCCTGGAGTTCTAGTGAGAAGTCGTGACCAGTGAGGTCCAATTAGAAGTCACGTGTGTGGATGGATGTCCCACCAACGACAATGGTTGGGGTCGCGCTAAATCATGAATTGGTAGAAGTTGGAATTCATGAGCCATTGAATCGGGTCCCAGTGGTTGAATGGTATACGAGCTTGCCTTGTAACCGGAAGGTCCTGGGTTCGAATCCCAGTGGGTGCGTACTGCCGATGATTCCCAAACTGGGATGAAACAGCAGCTGTCCAGTACCCCCTGGTTTTCAATGGTTCTCTAACTGATATAAGTCCGTGATCAACTCGTAAAACATAACTAATCCTTACAAACCAAACTATAGAAAAATACGTCAACCATATATGGAGATCACGATTTTCAAATGCCCTCCATATTGTGCTTCTTTGCCTTCTTTCTATGTTGTTTCACAAGCATCGTTCATTTCTTCTCTTCACCATTAAATCCATTTCTCCGCTAGTTGATGTTCTTACAAATACCATACATATTTATACTTGTATACATATACTACTTATAAATTTTATCAGTAGCGCACGCCACAGACCTACTTTATAAACAGCAACTTACCACCAACACTATTATTATTACATACACTATTTCTCTATTAACTTCATCTTTTCCGATTTTATTGTCCTTACTGATATGTTTACTTGTTGGCTTGTGAAAAGAGATAAACTATTTATTGCACTGTGTATACAGCTGAAAATTCTATTCTGTATAATTATAATTGCTTTTTGTTTTTTTGAGATAATTGATTACTATTATAGTACTCACTAATAAAATGATTGTTGAACGTATTATATTCAAATACCACCATATGTTTTTATTGACCTAAATTTCATCTTGCATAAATTCAGGCCTATTATTTCTACTCAAAATCCTGATTTTGTGTTCTATTGAAAGATTTTTATACCATCCCCTATTCTAGCAGTTTATTTTGTGTCAATATTGATGCCGATAAGCTCAAAAAACTACCACTTGTGAAAACAAATTAATTGGTTTGACAATTCTTAAGTGTAGCAAAAATATTCATTCAGATATCTATGAAACACAAAATAATTGAGCAAAGAATATCCTTTTCGATAATTTCCTCTTCTGGCTCTACAATTATGTACATGTTTATATACACAGAATATTCTAGATTAGTAGTCAATAACAATATTAGTGTTCTTTAAATACTATCGATTTTTACAGTAAGATCAATGGAATTACAGTTCACTAAAGATGCTTAAATTATAATAATAAAAATAAAGATATAGTAGCGAATAGAATATCAACTAAAATTAGGAAAATTCCACAAAAATTCAGGATCATTCAAACCTAGATGGCCAAGGTAATGATAATGTCTGAACTAACTTCTTTTGGATGCACAAATTAGGCTTGTTAATATGGATCCCCACAGCCTCAGCAATATTTAGTAGTCGAACTCTTAAGGCAAAATTGAGATTTGTTGGTATGCGGTAAATGACCCTGAAAGCATGGTTAACGTCAATCTTGTGTTCTATCTCCACAAGATGAGACAGAATAGCGCTGCGAATAGATTTTGTTTGTCCTTTGCTTACCCAGGCAGGGTGATGTTCGGAAATTCGACGAGAAACACGCCTAATTGTACGGTCTATGTAACTGGCTCCACAGGAGCAGTTAAATTGGTAGATATGTGGTGAGAGCTGTCTACTAGCCAAATTGGTAGACAGTAATTTACGTCAATATTTACGTTCCCAAGATTTGTCGTGAGAAAATGTGAACAAAGATTGATTCAAAACCGACCACAGCAGACTTTGCGTAGGCGGATGCAGTTAACATATAGAGGATTTGACATTCAAGAAACAGTCACAAATAGATGAAAGATTAACTTTAGGTGAGAAACAACCAATCGGAAGACTGTGTTTGTTTGTTTAAATATCTATAGTAATGTACATGAAAATATATAAATATGCGTTGATTTCCTTAATAAATGATCTGTTGCCTGACTCTTGCCTTCTGTCGTTACAGATACACATGGAGGAGGCGAAATTAGGCAGTTTGTCTTTTATTCCCGAACGCAGAAGAGGAGTGGTTTTAAAGATACAGTGTACCGCTGCGACCAGTATTAGATAGGCTATTCATAAGATTCCATATATATTGCTATCAGTTTGAAAATTTAGGAGTTGTAAATTTTAATTTGTGTGTTGGCTTGCAGAGATTTGATTGATTTCGAGTCTGAACACACTGACCTCAGTTAGAAAACCAGGGAGATAGCTGTTTCTTGCTTCTTTGACACTCTTCATCAGTACACGCTCATCGTCCTACCAGGGATCGAACTCGGTACCACCAATTTGCAAGGCAAGCTTGTTGACTACTCAGCCACTGGGATACTATAGCGCGACCGCCAGCCACTGTCATCAGTGAGTATCTGAAGGCTCTAGGTTCGATCCCTGGTGGGATCATAGCTGTGTGTACTGCTGAAGAGTATTAAACAAGGACGAAATGGCTGTCCAGTACTCTCTGGTTTTCAATGGTCCCCTGGCTGGAATCTGTGTATTTACTTTCGATAGTTCTTTTTATTCCTTCACTTTCCCTGTGGAACGAACATAGGGCTACTTCAAGCTAGAGGCTTGAAGTTTCGGTAGCAGTGGTGTTTATTTTTACGAGATGGGGTTGCTAGCCTCTCATGCCCAACCTTTCCTCTTTACCAGTCTTATTACTAGCTTTGCGAGGTAAAGGAGTGCGTCAGCGGCCGGGGATCGAACCCCAGACCACACGCGGGGTCGGCAAGCATTCTACCACTGTACCACCGACGCACTTTCGATAGTAATCACCTTTATATTGTTCTTAAAATATCCCTAATACAATAATCTTCACTTTTGAAATTTCTGAACCAGTGACTTCATTTCTGTTGTCCCATAATAGCTGATAATTCTAATGTTACTATCATTAGACTGTTGCAAGTATGAATCTTGTCGATAACAAAAGAATATTCATCTGCTTTGGAGGTCACATTATTATACAACCGGGTAGTATTTCTTTTGTAATGTCTTTACATGTAAACGTCTTAACACATACATACACAAACCATTAATATAATATATATATATATTATTGGACTAATGTGTTATAATTGCTTGTAATCACGCAGATAATTCTCCTGTGTCTAATAAAAGAAAAGCTTATCCTATCTAGATCTTTTTACTGAGTATAGTGTCACCTCTTCTTTTCTTAATGTGTTTATTATGCGTAGAATAGATTAGATTACAGGTTGGTTTTTATTCAACAATACAAAGAAATACTAACATAGAAACTTATGCGAAGTGATAATTTTTGTCAGACAAAGAATCGCTAGTTAGTCGTCTAGCCTAGGAACGTTAATGAAGTAATGTCGGGTTTCATGAACAAATGTTTGGATTATATATATCTATCTCCCTATGATTCTGTAGCCAAGCTTCTTTTGTTAAACATGCTCACTGCTGTGACACAGACAGAATACTGGACTTGCATGCGTCGGTGGCACAGTGGTTAGGACTCTCGCTGACCATGCACATGGTCCGAGGTTCAAGCCCCTGCCGGCGCACACCCGATATCTATGGTCGGCCTGCAAAATTTGGGCTACCGATATCCATGCTGAAAATGCCATACTTGTACTGAAAATACGGTTTGGCATCAAGCTGTAACCAAAATAAAAAATTTCATGCAACCGGTTCCCTTTATTAGTTTGAAGAGAGAGAGAACGAACATGTTTGCAGGATAATACAAGCTCGTTTTATTTCGTGGATTCTCATCAACTGCATACATCCTAAACAAAATCAAATTATAGGTTTCAAGAAAGTTGTGGAACATACTTTTTCATAAATACTTTGAGTTATAGATAGAAGGCATACGGAACACACAAAGGTCCTTTGTATACAGAAAGATAGTGTGATTAATCTTTCACTACCTTGGTAACCCTAACTCTATTTTATTTTTGTGTTTGCCTTTCTGTTGGTATGCCTGTGTGTTTGTCCTATTACGTAACATTCTATTCAATTTTGACCTTCAAGTTTCTAAATCTACTTAATTGTTTGTCTGTTTAAGTTATAAATGTTACTTCACTATTCACCCCCACCCTCTTAAACTCTCCACCACAAGATGTGTAAATTTACTCTGTTCTCTGACCCTGACCCTGTAATATGCCTCTAACCAATCTGTGTTGTTTTCCAATAGAAATCTGAACTCTTACCCCTCTTATCCAATTCCACTATATATAATTAGTTGTTTTTTGACACCGAATAACCTGTCTACCTACATCAAATTCTGGAATTATGTTCCTTATGCCTTCTATCTATAACTCAAAGTATTTATGAAAAAGTATGTTCCACAACTTTCTTGAAACCTATAATTTGATTTTGTTTAGGATGTATGCAGTTGATGAGAATCCACGAAATAAAACGAGCTTGTATTATCCTGCAAACATGTTCGTTCTCTCTCTCTTCAAACTAATAAAGGGAACCGGTTGCATGAAATTTTTTATTTTGGTTACAGCTTGATGCCAAACCGTATTTTCAGTACAAGTATGGCATTTTCAGCATGGATATCGGTAGCCCAAATTTTGCAGGCCGACCATAGATATCGGGTGTGCGCCGGCAGGGGCTTGAACCTCGGACCATGTGCATGGTCAGCGAGAGTCCTAACCACTGTGCCACCGACGCATGCAAGTCCAGTATTCTGTCTGTGTAACAGCAGTGAGCATGTTTAACGAAAGAAGCTTGGCTACAGAATCATAGGGAGATAGATATATATAATCCAAACATTTGTTCATGAAACCCGACATTACTGAACGATGTCATTCCCCTGATCAACTAACAAGCTTCTATAGTTGGGTACCCATTCAACAAAAGCGGAATTTAATTAAATCACTTGCCACCCGCATCCGACGTTCTGGAAAGAGAATTAGATATTTTAAGAGAAATCTTAATCCAAAATGGATACCCAAATAAGATTCATTGAAAAAAAATATCAAACCGAGAATTCGGAGAAACGAAACTTCGCCTGCGCCAAAAAAGAAACTCTACATGAACTTGGATTTCAAGGGAGATTTAACAAGCGATGTTCTCAAGAGAAGGATCACATCATCTCTGAGAAGAACATTCTTTGCAGCAACACTAAGAATAGTGTTCTCCAGTCGGCCACTGATCTACAGAAGCCTCAAGGACAAGATCCCGCATCTGAGCACCTCTGTGTGCATATATCAGTTCACCTGCTACTGTAGCCAGGTACATCGATCGTTCGACGCGCACCCTGTCCAGGAGGATTCAAGAACACTATCCTGCATGGTTGCGATTAGTCAGTATTATTATTATTATTTCCTTTAGTTCCTAGAGGAACATAGGGCTTCAGCCGCACGTCTCCATTGCGTTCGGTTCTCTGCTAGAGTCTTCACCTGGCTCCACGTCTGCCCACACGTTTTCATCTCCTCTTCACATGATCTCCTCCTGGTCACCCTTGGACGACCAACTCGCCGCTTCCCTTTCGGGTTCCACTTGAGCGATGGCTTGTCTAGTGATGTCACTTGCTGGTTTCCTCAGAGTGTGGCCAATCCATCTCCGATTAGTCAGTAGTGGTGCAATAAGGAATGTGAAAATTGAACACCTGGTTAACACTGATCATTCCATCTCAACAAACGCCTCTTGCTTCAAAGTAATCTACAGAGTCAAGAATAACCTACCAAAGGCAATACGGTTTCGTCTTCTTTGTATCGCTGAAGCTCTGGCCATTCACATAGAAAAACCGGAGCTGTGCATACAAAAGAGAATTACTCAACCACTTCTACTGTCTATGGTAACAACTTTGTTGATTTTGATGACTTAATTTTGTTTGTTTGCCTGTTCTTTAATTGCTTATACTTCTTCTATTCATTTAGAACTCTTACGTAATTTCGTATTCTCTACTTTGTTCCTATGTGTATCCTGAGTAAAACTCAATCATCAAACTATTCATATTATTACATAACTTCTTTTTTTGACAACTCATCACCTTTGTTACTACCCCAATTTCACTAACACCTAGTTTTCTTGACTGATTTTGCATTACGTAACTCCAGGCTTCACCTGTTTAGTTAAAATAACCATGACCAATTGTATTTTTGTTTGACAAACTTAATGTACACATACATACAAAAAAATAGATATATTTGTGATTGTACAGCTAAGAAAATGAATTCGCTGAACTACGTGTTTTGTTTTCATTAATGCCTGCATGGGGATTATCCATGAACATTCTTGGTTTCCCCGCATTATGTTTATTTCTGGAGAAACATATTTTCTAACTTTCTACGTAAGGAACTTAAGACCATCTGGTGTCACTCAATCTCTACTTTTACAGTTTGTTAATTCTTGCTTTCTATATATTCTCCTCTAATTACTCCATCTTAATCTTTCCTGTGCTATTTAAAAAAGACTTTGTTACATTATGAAGGACATTAAAGGCTGTAGGTTTGGTGAACGGTGGTGGACATATACTTGAATTCATAGGGGAAATTGGTAAAAATCATTTTGTCGAAATCTGGGCACCCTCTTTATATTTACAACTCTTCGATTACATCTCATTAGGCAGGAATAGAAGCAATTATAAGACTGCATGCTCGCACAACTAAAACTCAACGATACCCTTATTTGGCACGCATTTTATGTGATGAGAATGAATAGTGTTAAGGCATGAAATTAATAACTTACTGCGAAACAGTAATTATTAGTTATTGCCTCCTTGAGTTCCTATAGGAACATAAGGCTTCAGTCGCACATCTCTATTGCTTTCGAGATGTTAGATGATTGGTGCAAAATCATCAGGAAGCCCCAGAACTAGGTTTGATGTATGTTCGAACTCTTCAGTAAGGCGTATCTGTAATCTTGAAGGAAATCGTGTCCCCTCAGAGATTTGAATCTGCGTCATCCAGTATGGAAGTCAAAGACGTTATCACAGGTATTCGGGCTCGTAAGACTTTACTGGATACTTTTTCATTGAACACCAAGTAGTAACCAATGTCATGCGTCTAGTCCGATGAAAAGACGTGACAGTGAGTCACCTAGCATAGTGATCAAACTGGAAACTTGATTAACAGAATTCAATCTGCACAAACGCAAGGACAAGACGCCAGACACTGACTACTCCCTGGTAACCAATTAAAGCAACGTAGAGTGACTGTTCCTCTCTATCTCAACTTCATCGACTTTGAAAAGGCCTTCGACAGCGTCGATCGAGAGGTGATTTGGCAACTACTTCGCTACTACGGGGTGCCGCCGACAATTATACATCTCATCCAACAGTTGTACGACAATGCTGCATGCCAAGTAATCCACAACGGGAAACTTACGGAATCCTTCGAAGTGAGGACAGGAGTAAGACAAGCTGCTGCCTACTATCGCCAATGATTTTCTTGATTGCAGTAGACTGGATAATGCGACAAACAGCGGGCAATGAGGAAACAGGCATAAAATGGACACACAAAAAACCTTGGAGGATCTGGACTTCGCCGATGATATCTGTCTGATTTCCCACAAACTGGAAGATATGCAAGCGAAAAGCAACAAGTTGGCAGAAGAAGCATCCAGAGAAGATAGGACTTCAGGTGAACATAGAGAAAACAGAGGTGATGAAGATTCCTGGGCAACACCAACAGCAACAACAACAGACAACGATCAGCATAAATGGGAAAAATCTGAAAGAAGCAACCTCCTTTACCTACCGACCTGGGAAGCATCGTTTCAACTACAGGCGGAACTGATGAGGATATCAAAGCAAGAATCGGAAAAGCAAGACAAGCTTTCACTACTCTCAAGTCTGTGTGGAGGTCAACAGCACTCAGCATCAAAAATAAGATCCAGATTTTCAACTCCAATGTGAAGTCAGTGCTACTCACTATACGGATCAGAGACTTGCACTGCGCGTCATAAAGAGCATCTCAAACAAACTACAGACCTTCACTAACAGTTGTCTTCGCTCAATACTCAAGATCAGATGGCCGGCCAGAAAAGATCAGCAATAGTGAGGATCTCTGGCGGAGAACCAACCAGGAACCAATTGTGCAAAAAATATGCAGGAAGAAATGGAGATGGATTGGCTATACTCTGAGGAAACCATCAAGTGCCATCACTCGAGTGGAACCCGAAAGGGAAGCGGCGAGTTGGTCGTCAGTGCAAGGGTGACTTGGAGGAGGTCATGTGAAGAGGAGATGAAAGCGTGTGGGCAGACTTGGAGCCAGGTGAAGACTCTAGCAGAGAACCGAACGCAATGGAGACATGCGGCTGAAGCCCTATGTTCCTCTAGGAATTAAAGGAAACAATAATAATAATAAGAGTGACTGTTATGCAACATGTCTTTGGTTGCCTTTCCTTTATTCTTACTGGTTAGTTGAAATCTGGCGATTCGACTGGAATTTTTTTTTTCAAGGCACCTTGTTCAGTGCCTTTTTTGAATTAAACAAAATTTCTCCCTTTGACCTTTATTCTTAAAATCAAATGTAATCCCCAAGTCTTCATTCGGTTATGTGATTTGTAATGAAAGACCCAAATTTCGATTGAGAAAATTCCTTGTGCAGTAATTTTATGATCGATATTGTATTGAAATAGAAATAAGTATTGGGAATAAGAAAGTTGCACAATTGTCCAGCTTTGAAAGTAAATCATAAGGAAAAAGAATTTTCTTTGTTGAAATTACCGTAAGAATCTTCCGTTAATTGACTTTATTCAATCGGGCCACCGCGTTCCTGCTGATATTTTCGGTCCTAGTACAGACGTTTTGACAACGTTTCGAGTTTAAAATTATGTGATTTGTTCGCTGGTGGTTAGAACCAGAATCCAAGACTGCCGTTTCATCCTGTTGTGGATTCATCAACTGGGAAAACTTTCAGTGTTTGAAACTGTGGGTTCTGGTTCCAGTGAGAACTCAGTTACTCGCCGCGGATTCAGGTACATTCAGCTGACAAGTCGTAAATGCGACAAAATGAGCGTCCTGGATTCAACCAAAAAATATGATACAATGGGAACTATTCAGTTCCTGTGTAATCTTTCAGCTAAAACAAACCTTATTATATTCTCTGTCATCTTTGAAAGCGTTAATCATCATTTTGACTTATCCCTCCTAAGAAATTCAAAGTTAATTTTGCTTTCACTAGAATTTCAGTAGTCCGCTCCGTCCTTCTTTATGGCCGGCTGTGACACATGACCACTGAAAGTGGAAGACATGAAAAGACTAGCTATCCTTGATCATAGGTGTCTGTGTTCTATCTCCCATATTAAGTGGTATAATAGGGTGATCAGTATTGTGGTTAGGCATCGAGTTCTAGCTAAGGGGGGGGAAATCAATCAACGAGGTCGTGAAGTCATATCGATTGAGATGGTTAGGGCATCTGTTACGCACGCATTCCTAGCCATCGCCTTCCTCGACAACAGGCAATGTTAGCTAACAGAGGATCGATCAGCTTGTAAAACAGCTAGTGGTGATCAAACCAAAACACGGCTTCATCAGTCAATGAAATCCACAACAGTTAGTTTAAGCCAGTCACGCAGGGAGGTGTAGACTGGCTTCCTGGTTTGGGTCCTCAAGATGGTAAGAACCAATGACGGCGGCTGGAGACAATCAGTGATATGGCTCAAAATCGTTCTTAATTACAGTGCAGGTGCATTCACTCTTTATTTTTATCGAGCATACACAGTAGGCAATCAAACAACATAACAAATGCGGTTTCTATAGGCATTTTCCTGTGTTTCGCTAGCACCACCGATTTCTTTCCGTCATTATACCACTGTTTCCTATATGAATCTTCTTTTTCTACATCTGTCTCCACCCTTACTCATAAAAGCACTATGACTGCATTTTAAATCAGTCAACAGCATCTATACTTGCTTTCTTGATTGCCACTTATAAAATCGAGATGACATGTATTGTGATCTGAGTATAATCTCGGTTGCCATTGGAAACAATGGAGAAATTTCACGTAGAACTGTGTAAATTGAGAATTTGATTTAAGTAGATAGCCAGACTCCGGGTGGCTTGAACTGACTTGGCCTTCTCAGCTGAGTTAAACCGCATACACCGCTGATGACCTTGGCTGTAAACAATCAGTATGGCAGTCCGGTGTTTAAATCACTCCGAGTGGCCACTAAGCAACGGTTGATATGAATGGTGTCTAACTGATTATGTCAGTAGTATGCAACACTCTAATTGTGAGTAAACAACTGTGCTGTACAAGAGATTCACACTGTATGATTAAAGTGAATTACTACACTCCATTCTCCATCCTGATTTTAGCAGTGGTAAGTTTTCCACCGTCTATCTGTTAAAATTTCGTAGAAGTCCTTCCAAATAATTAGAAATTACTTTTTTTGATTGGTCACTAGGTATTCACTAGTGTCATGCGCCTTGTCCTTAGTTTATAGCAGAGTGAATTCCATCAAGTGCGTCGGTGGCACAGCAGTTAAGACGCTCACCAACCACGCCTTTGTGGTCCGGGGTTCGATCTTCGGCCGCCGACGCACTCCTGTACCTCGCTAAGTCAGCAGTAATGACTGGTAAAGAGGGAAGGTTGAGCATGAAGTAGGCTAGCAACCCCATCCTGTAAAAACATACCCTGCTACAGAAATTTCAAGCCTCTAGCTTGAAACCCTATGTTCCAATGGGAATGTGAAGGAATAAAAAAATTCCATCAAGCGAATTTGCAATGTGGTCACCATTCTAGGTGGCTAGTCATCGCGTCACACTTCAGAGTGACGTAAGATGATTGGAGTCAATCAGTAGTCCAAGGGCTAGATGCGATAGGAAACCACCTAACATAGCAATTGTATTACAAACTTGACTAATAGAACTAAATGAATCTATACCAAACGAAAGACTATACGCATGAAATTGTTTGCCACCTAGTGTTTAGTCAAGAAGTATCTATTACAGGGAATCAATCATGAGCGCAAATGGTTCAATGATATCGTCTGTGATTCGGGTTGAGATCTCAGAGTGGACATGAATCCGGCAAAGTTAAACTATCATAGCCAAAACCGTAGTGACCTTAAACAACCAATCAGAATTCAGATGCGAAAAAGTTGCATAATCGTTAGAACATGCATGATATTATACTGCATAGTTGTCGCTTATGTTCTGTAAAAATCTCTTCTAGCCACTACGCAGATGATCTGTAGAGAAATCATACCATGCGGGGTAGATGCATTCATCTGAATGACTGTAAGTCATGGTACTTTGAGATCCATTGATATTTCTGAAACTGTTCTTTGGCCTACTCCTAACTCCAACCCTAAACCCTAATCTAAAAAGCCATAACCCTACCTCACAGTATAGATTTACAGAAAAATTACCTAGAGAATAGGTGGAGCACTGTATCTGCCTACTCCAAGTCCTTTCACAGCATTCCCTCTGTCTGATTGGTTCTTGAAGGACGTTGGCTTTGGCTATGATACTTTAACTTCGTCATGAGTCCCTTCAAGATGTTTTTTTTAAAATAATAATAATAATTTGCTTTATTCCAAAACAGTACATGTGATACAGAATGGAATTCTCAGCTTTTTTACTACAGTATTGCATCCAGTTAGTACATTATCAATAAATAGAATTCTACATAGATTAAGGAAATCTCAGTTCATTATTACAACAACACATTGGCATGTCGGTAGCAAAGCCAAAGTTGAACAGTGTTTGAAGGTGTTAAAAAGTAGGTGCTATCATATTTACTGGCGTAAGCGGAAGAAAGAAACAAAGCAGCACATAACAGAAAAAAAAGAGAGAGAAAAGGAAAAGAAAGAAAGAAAATGTTGTACCTATAAATGATATGAGTTGGAAAGACGAGATCCAGTTGTTCTACTGACTATTTAATAAGTTATAGGTATCACGCCTAATGCTTTCTTTATCACACAGAACACGAGCTAAGTAGGGTATGGTTGAGCTTTTGTACTTGCTGGTGCGAGCATATAGTTTTCTATATAGGCTTCTGGTTTTACCTGATGAGATACAAGGGGAGAGTTGTGAGTGAAGAGGGTGGTGTGAGTTAGATAGAATGGATTTAGCCCATTTTTCACATGAGTCCATGTGCCTGTCGACTAGAATATTAACAAGCTGGTTAAGTGGCACGTTGCTTACCCTGCTGACAACCTTTAACATCCTATGTAATATGTTATAGTCTTTCTTCAGTAGCCCGGGAAAAACTAAGGGGGAACAATAGAGAATAATAGGCAGAATGCGAGAATTGACGAATTGTAGGAGTAAGGGTTGGGTTATACCAGAATGTTTTAACTTCTTGATGTAGAAGGTAAGACGGAATATTTTCTTAGAAATCGCTAAGATATGAGACGACCAGGAGAGATCAGCAGATATTGCAGATTGACAGATATGCCTTGCTGATAACTGCCAACAAGTATGAACCTATCTCCAGAGCTTCGTGCCTCCAACTATCTAACACCAGTAAGAAGTTATGTACATTTTTGAGCATATTCAGTTCATTGGAATCAATAAATTTCATGCTCACGATATCTAAGAACATACATAAGTAAAATATGTTTCAAAGTACCTGAAAATGTACCACGAAATAGTCTGTGTTTATTATTTTTCTCAGTCAGTTCGCCTGTCACACCACTCAATGATATTTCTGTTTTTAAAGTATTCATCTTATTCGTGAACACTTTTCTTTTTCGTTTTGGCTTCTATAGGATGCACGCACACTGAGTATGACAAATATACTACTCATATACAGAGTAGTAGTAGTAGCGTGTAAATAAATATTTGACAGGTTCTAGATAATAATCACACCGTTGTCGTTAGTTGTGATACTTTTGTTTTTGTCCCTGTAGGTAAAGAAAAGCCGAGAAATTCTATGCATACATGATGAAAGATTCTTTTAACACAAAATCCTCCTCTTTGTTATTCATAGATAAACTGGTCATTCGGTTAACTTCATAAATCTGTGAATATTTGAAGTGTGTATGTGTGCATTTTTTTCTACGTTGTCTTGAGCTCACTATTTATTAGCGGTAAATAGTATGCAAATTTGATTTTTCGATTTATCTTTAAAAATAATCAAGCCTATCAGGCAGGTGGTGGTCAGTATGATCTTAAAAGTTGGATAGAACTTGGTTGTGTTTTATTCTCCTCCGTGCATGCGACAATCAAAAACTGTCAGGGAAAAGAAGAAATAGAAAGAGTAAAAAGCGTTGAGAGAACAATCCGTGTGAAAATTCGCTTTCTCCTCTACGCCATACACTCACTCACTCACCTAGTGCTGGATGGAATTACACTAAAGTGAGATAAATACTGGAAGCACTTAAAGTAAAATAGGCTTATCTTACTTTTCTTTTTCTGTTTGTGATAACAAAAAGATACCATGAGATGTATGCGAAATAAAAGAAAATAGAACAGAAGCTTTAAGCCATATACATACATATAGATAGGTGGCAACTTAAATATCCCCACAAGACATATATATCAATATATATACTTATTTTATCTATTCCAGTGTTTGCCTTCTGTTGTCTTTTCCCCTCCCTCAACTACCCCACCCGCCACCCTATTAAATGCTCTTCTATGTGTCTGACTTTTCCCAAATTCAATGCTCCTTTCATCACCCTGCCTCTCTCCATCTCTGTAAATGATGCTTTTTCCCCGGATGACATTACAAGTGTTATCTTCACGTTTTTATTTACTTTTATTTCGTTTCTCTGACTAATTGAACGCATATCTGTTTGTTTAATAATCACAAAAACTAGGGCATTTTAACCGATAGGATGGCTAGTAATCAGTAGACGACCGCTACACAATTGGTAGTCGTCTGCTTATCTGCATAATACTGAGTGTCACTTTCAGGTTTTTTATATGTATATATATATATTTGTTGGTCTTACAGTTTTGTGCATTACTTCAAAGATAAGAAGAAGCGTTCACAATATGTGTCTTTTTCTTTTGGCTAACTGGACAACAGATGGTTGTTGAGCAGATTGAATTAGTTTGTCACCTTTTTAAGAGTAAAATATACGCCACCACCACCACCCCGCACCCACATACTCTAATGACTTTCAGGCTAAACATGCTACTCATCTCGTATCGATATGCTCTGGTCAATATGTGTTTAGCGAGTCAGTATCAGTAGTGATTAGTAAAACTGTGTCAATAAAGCTAAGATAAGCAAATTCCTTTCTCTGCCTACCCCTTCAAAATATGCATTTTTCATCAGTCGGATTTATTTTATTTTTCTTTTACAAAACACAGACGTTATATTTCTTTTGAGTACCTACCTTTGTTGCATTTTAAATCTGAGAAGAGAATTCATGATGTCAATTTAAGTATCATTTTCATGCCTGCTTTACAATAAAGTTTGATCCCCTAGTTGAAGCAGTATTTTGAGTACTAATCTTTCTTTTTATTCCTTTACGTTCCCAGTGGAACATAGGGGGCTTCAAGCTAGAGGCTTGAAGTTTCGGTAGCAGTGGTGATTATTTTTACAGGATGGGGCTGCTAGTCTCATGCCCAACCTTTACTCTTTGCCAGCTTTATTTCTGGCTTAGCGAGGTAAAGGAGTGCGTCGGCGGCCGAGGATCGAACCCCGGACCACGTAAGGCGTGGCTGGCGAGCACCCTATCGCTGTGCCACCGACGAGTACTAATCGAATACACTCATACTGTAAAGGTAGAAGACAAGAGACTCGGTAACAGAATTCGATGTCTCCTTATAGGGAAATTATGTACACCTGATATGAAAACAGTCATTTGCACAGATCTTTCGTATTGTTGTGCTACTTCTGCTCTTCATATTGTGTTTCTTTGTCTTCTTTTCATGTCTCCCATGTTTTTCCGCAATACTGGTTCATTTGCTCTCTCTGACGTCCAATCTATCTCTCCTCTATTTGATATTTTTATGTGCCGATGAATGTCTCTTTATATACTACTGATAAATCTTGTCAGTAGCACACGCCGTAATACTTCATTTATTCCCGCATTTTAAAATGGTAAAGATATTCAGATGGATTTGTTACTCAACAGGTGGATAGAAATCTTTTTTATAGTCATTATACCCTTCCCTGTAAAAAAGATATCACTGTTACTGAAACTCCGGAACTCAAGTATGGAGTGATATGTTCCATTCGGAACTCAAAGGAATAAAAAAAATGTACTTGTCAAGACAATGAAGAAGAATAAGAGCACTGCTTGAGTGGAGACCTCCTAGCTGCTAAGTTGAAAATCTCTACTTATACTTTGATTAGTGTCTCCAGTCTCAGTGTAAAATTTTTCATTTTCTATCAAAGAACTGTTATGGTAAGAAAGTAATCGAGCGTTTTCGTACAGAAAGTAATTTTGTAGTGGAACTGAAATATTTTTTATTCAAAAGTTATTTGTGTAGGGATTTGACTGGTTTCACGCCTAACCACCCATTGAAATCAGTTAAAGAACCAGTGTAAACCAGCGGGGAGTGCTAGACGGAGATTCTTCAGCCATTGACGATTGAACACAAGACCTTCAGATTACCAGACTAGTCCTTTAACCAGTCAGCCATAGGAATGGAATCCAGTATAGCCTATGAAACCTAAATTCTGTCAATTTGCAATTTTAAATGTCAATACCAGCCGATATCATCGGCGAGTATTTTATTTATCTCTATCATTGTGTTGTGTATAAAAACATGTTTAGTCCATGAGACAAATATTGCCGTAGTGTGAATGTAACTCAGACTTGTATATTTAGAGACCTTGTCTTTTCAAAATAATAGTTTCCTCCTTTTAATTTCTGAAATCTTATTGTGATGACGAATGTATGGTTGAATGAAATCCCGTACTTTTACATACTAAAAGTGAATACCTAAGGCAGGAATTCTTAAGCCCTTTTGGCATAAGGAATCAATAAATATGAAGGTTGATTTCTAAGTTTTGGTGTAGATAAGGCATTGTATACAGTACTTTGAAAAGGCCTTCGACAGACAGCGTTGACCGAGAAGTAATTTGGAAACTACTTCAACACTACGGCATACCTCAAGTTTTTATCAGCCTGGCTCAACAGCTGGTTATATGACAATGCCACGTGTCAGCGAGGCATTTGAAGTGAACACAAGAGTAAGACAAGCTGGCTGTCTACTATTACTGATGATAATCTTAATTGTGATGGACTGGATTATGTGTCAGAATGTGCATGGGAGCGAGAAGACAGGAATATGCTGGACAAACCGATAAAAAGACTCTAAAAGATCTGGATTTCGCAGATGATATATGTCTAATGTCACACAAACTCGAAGACTTACAGACGAAAACCAACAAACTGGCAGAAGAGATAGGTAGTGAAGATAGGACTCCAGGTGAACACAGAGAAGACGAAGGTGATGAAGATAACCAACAACAACAACAACCGGAACCAATCACCATCAACGGAAGAAATTTGAAAGAGGTTACTTCCTTCAGTTATTTGGCCAGGAAGCACGGTTTCAACTACAAGCAGGCGGAATGGATGAAGATGTCAAAGCAGGCCAGAATCGCAAAGGCAAAATACACCTTCACCAACCTTAAACCAGTTTGGAAATCTGCACTCATCCAGCGTGAAGAAAGGGATTCGAATTTTCAACACAAATGTGAAGTCGGTCAGTTCTTCTATATGGGTCAGAAGCTTGTACTGCGTGTCACGAAAAGAATTTCCAACAGGTTACAGACTTATATCAACAGCTGCCCACTTAGCTGACTGGCTGCATACTGAAGATCAAATGACCAGCCAGCTGGCCAGAAGGAATTAGCAATAAGAAACTCTGGCTGGGAACAAACCAACCAAGAGCTGATTGCTCAACAAGTATGTAGGAGAAAATGGAGATGGATCGGGCATAAGCCGGCTGATGAGGCCGTCGAATGATATTGCGCGTAGAGCAGGCCATCGCTCGAGTGGAACTCGAATGGGAAGTGACGAGTGGGTCGTCAGTTTGAGGGTGACTGGGAGGAGGTCGTGTGAGTTGGAGGAGGATATGAGAGATAATGGTCAATCGTGGACCTAGCTGAGAGTGTAAGTAAGTGGAGATGTGTTGTTGAAGCCCTGTGTTCCACTCGGAGCCCAAGGGAATAATAGTAATGTTTTACTACATTGATTTTTATTTAAATTGTACGGTTATTCATTAAGTCGATCTCATGTCTAATGCGTATGTGCCAATAAAGCTAACAGCTTTGCTACTATCTTAAGATATTACTCTTCAAACAGTCTTGTAGTTGTTTCTTGGTTGACTCATATCGCATTTTTTTTCAAATCTGTTGGTGTATTTCATGGTAAAAATCTTAGTTTTAATATATATATATATATATTATCAAGAGGCCTCATAACTTGAACTATTAGTTGCATCATGAACCAGTATCAGCTAAGGACCAATGAAATCCAGAAAGCACCGGATAGCTTTTTCGTCATAGTTTGGGCCTATTCAGAAGTTTATAACTACTGCCCCATTGGAGACCGAACCCATGATCTTCAGGTCACGAGGCCAAGTGTGCTGACCACTCAGTCACTTGGGCCGGAACTCAATAACCCGTGACTGTCAACCAGTGCCTTTGATGAGCGTCCACTTCACCTTGACATAATGGGTCCCACTAGTCACGACTTCTCAGTACAGCTTCAGGAAATCCATCCAGTAGCTGTACAATCGTAATTGTTCAAGTGTTGGTTTGCAGGATTTCAATTGGTTACACAATTTTATCATGGGTTGATGTCAGTTACAGAACTGTTAAAAACCACCAGGGAGTACTAGATAGCTGTTTTGTCCCATTAATTTCGGACTGTTCAGGAATACGCACCCACCTCCGGGGCTCGAAACCAGGGCCTTCTGGTTACAAGGCGAGCTCGCCTCGCTGCCAAGTTTCCCAATGCTTCTCTAACCGATGATGAAATCATGTAACCGATCAAATCCTTTCAAATCAACACTTGAATATCAGTCTGAGGCTCACAAGTGACTGATCTTATTCAGGTGGGTAGTTACCTGGGTTCTAGTGAGAAGTCGTGACCAGTGGAGCACAGCAGATTTGGTGCAAGGACAAATACTCGCCGATGACATTGGCGTGTGCTAGTTGCTATATATCGCGTGTGAATTGGCAGAATTTGGAATACATGGACTGGTTATTGGATCGAGTGGGTTCCAGGGGCTTAATGGTCTACGAGCTTGCCTTGTAACCTGAAATTCGTGGGTTTGAATCCTTTTGATGGGTGCGTACTGATGAAGAGTCCCGAACTAGGACGAAACAGCTGCCCAGTACTCCCTGATGGTTTTCCAATAGTTCTCTAAATGATGTCAGCTCATGATGAAATCCTGTACTCGTAATTATATTTAGCAAAGAATTCATAAAACCAGTCAGACTCTGGTAAATTCGTTTTAGGAAATGTATTACATAATGTAAGGTGTAATCTAGAAGGGGATGGCTAATTGGAAATTAGACAAAGAGTGCAAAGGTTGGGATGACATGATAAGTGTATGAAATGACTAATCAATGTAATTGTGTAAAGTGGACAAAAACTAGTGGAAAGACGATAGTGCTTTTATAAAATCTGTATAGAAACTCAGTGTTATAAATAAACAATACTAGAGTGATAGTTTTATTAGAAGATGGAGATTATCTGAAAAGTGTGATGCATTCGTGCAATACATTTCTAACATTCTGATCACAAATGAACTTTGGAAAATCGATAGACGCAGGTTGTAGACTACCAACTTCGTCTATAACTAAACATCTAATCGAAATGAACCCACAAGATTGATGTGAAAACAGCTTTTAAGGTCGTCTATAAAAATGGTCAAGGGCGTTTATTGAAATACGCTGAGGCTATAGCTATTCATAAACTTACACTCCCTCCCTACCTGTATGTTCAAAAACAGTTTGTTATTACTCTTAACCTACCTTAGTAATTCTTATCTGATTAGATAACCAAATGTAGTGTTAATTATTCTTAAATCTTTTTTGTGCATTTTAATTGGCCTTTATTTTTCGTGTAAATTGACTTGACAAGTAAATGTGTGATCAGATTGTTGTTCGAAATGCGTATTGCGCAAATACATTACATTTTACAGGGCTAGTGAAAACTTTGTTACTTTATTTAATCATATTCATCCAAATATCTGAGTGGCTTCCGAATTCAAATCGAATAACAAACTCGGCTTCTTTGATATTTCAACGACTAGGAGAGACGATGGAACGATTAGGCGATCTTTATTTTGTAAGCAGATATGGAATGGGCAATACCTTCATTTCACCAGTTTTGTTCCTATCCAGTGTAAACGTTTCGTAGTAAAATGTCTTTTTTCAAGGGCTCGCAAAATATGCACGAGAGACACATTGATTCATGAGCTTCGACGTATCCATTCAGTTTTATTAACTAATGGTTATCCAGAAAACTTTAAGAATTGTCACAGTAAGGATAGACCACATCTTGAAAAGACAGATTCTATACCAAAAAAGCTATCTTTATTAACCTACCATTCAAGGGTGTTCAAATTATGCAGTTGACAGCTCAAAGACTTCGGTCAACCGTCAAGCACACATTCTACTCCGCATTCCTTTCCCTCATATCTCGAACATTTTCTATCCCTGTACCTACAATTAAAGGACGAAATTCTGTGGACTCTACTTCAAACTGTATCTACAAGTGCAGGTTCACCTGGAGTTGCAGTGACACCTATATAGGTAGAACCAGTAGAATGTTCCAATGTCGTCGAAAAGAACATGTTCCAAAATGGTCATTAAGACACATAGAAAATCCCAATGCAATTATTAATCTGAATAGAAATCCAGCATCATCCATTGCAAAACACTTATTAATGTCAGGTCACAAAATCAGTATTAATGACTGCTTCACAATTACTTCACATAACTGTAATTCACGGTTGATTATTAAAGGTAATGGAAACATTTTGGATTAATCGCATACATCCTGAACTATATACTTCAACGTTCGCCTACCGTGGACTACTTAAATATTATTGGTCATTAGTATGCACTTTTGTTTTATGTAACTGATTGTCATGCATTTTCTGTAGTTTGTTTGTAAGGAGTAGTTTTGTTTTTACGAGTTGATCACGAATTGATATCAGTTAGAGAAACACTGAAAACCAGGGAGTACTGGACAGCTGTTACATCCTAGTTTGGAAATCATCGGCAGTACACATCCGCAGCCAGGGGTCGAACCCAGGACTTTCCTGTTACAAGGCAGGCTCGTATACCATTCAGCCACTGGGACCCGATTCAATGGCTCATGAATTATAACTTCTACCAGTTCGTGATTTAGCGCGTTTATTTTATTATTGTAAAGCGATTGTAGAGAAACTACGAAATGACAATATCATCTCGCTTATGTTAAACAGAACCACATATTAACAATGTTAAGATTAGACAAAGTGTTAATTAAGGAAGGCAAGTACTGTCGATGAGATAGCCAATCTTTATTGATTGCAGTGAATGAGACTTGCCTTATTATATACCAGACAGCTTCCTTCATTCAACATCAATACTGTCTGGTTTAAAATAAGGTTGATGGAAGTGTAGGAGTAGTCAAACGTAAACAAGATATTAATCCATAAAATCTGTGACTTTTAGTGAAAACCATGTGTGTGTGGGGGGGGGGTAGACTGTTTGGCTTGAGTTCCGTGCATGACAAAAATTAATTTAATATGAGCGTATTTGTATAGGTGATAACAGACGATTTCTTCATTACTTGGCGCTCCGAATGATATAGGCTTACAAACTTCGAAGTTTCAGTAGCGGTGTTATTTTTACGAATTGGGGTTGCCAGCCTCGCAACCTGCCCCCTTTTAAGGGCCAGTAAACCAAATGAGATTTAGTAGTACGTTGGCTGAGAACCGGACTAAGTGCGTGGATAGGGAAAATTCTACCACTGACGCAAAAAAAGATAAGTTCTAACTTCGATGATATTTCTAACGGAGTTACCTCCCATAATTGCATAATTTGTCGGGATTTTTTCCTGAATATACTCAAAGTAAACTGACGTATTCTACAATGTCAAAACTTCTGATGGACAGTAGAATATGATGTTTGATAACTCATCATAAAATTGTTGACAAAAGTGAGAATAAAGCCACCTCTGACGATTTAGAAAATTCTGAGCTTTTTCATTGGTCTTCGCTAAATTTTTATTCCACTTCTTGGACTCATGTTTCTATCCTACCCCATCGTACCTTTGTGCGTCTGTGGCACAGCTTTAGAATGCTTGCCAATCACGCATGTGGTTTGAGGTCCGGTGCTCCACCAACGCATGTATTTACCTCGCTAAGTCAGTATTAAGACTGGTGAAGAGGGAAGGTTGAGCATGAGACTAGCAATCCCATCCCGTAAAAGTAAACACCACTGCTACCGAAACTTCATGCCTCTAGCTTGGAGCCCTATGTTCCACTGGGAACATAAAGTAATAAAATCATCTCATCTTTGTGTGGCCACTTGCATATATATATATATATATATATATTCAAGTGGCGACACCGAATGGGTTTGTCGCGTGATGTCATTCAACGATTTCAAGATCATATTTCTAACCCATCTCCATTTATTTCTCCATATTTGCTGAGTGATATGTTCTTGGTTGGCCTGTTGCCAGAGTTCCCTGTTACTTATCCTTTCCCACAGATCAATCTGCTATTCTCCATTGAGACAGCGAAAGCAGATATTGATGAAAGTTTGGTGACACTTCGAGTCTCTGAAACATATAAAGGCAATGACTCAACTGATATTAGTGTTGAAAATCCGAATCTTGTTCCTTATGCTGAGTGCGGCATATTTACACGCTGATTCCACACTAATGAATATCTCTGTTTTGCTTTTCCGATCCTACCTTCGACACCCTCATCTGTTCTACCTGTAGTTGAAACGATGGTGCCTGGATAAGTAAGTGAAAGAATTGACTTCATCCAAATTTTCCCCACTGAGGATGAATGGTGCTGGTTGTTGTTGTTGATCAGGTATCTTCATCATCTCTGTCTTCCCTATCTT
Organism: Trichobilharzia szidati; assembly: GCA_944472155.2. NCBI lineage: Eukaryota > Metazoa > Platyhelminthes > Trematoda > Strigeidida > Schistosomatidae > Trichobilharzia > Trichobilharzia szidati. Next base: position 30,726,414 of record OX235274.1, on the reverse strand, counting down.
CATCACTTGAAGTCCTGTCTTCTCTACATCGTCTCTCAAATTGTTCGTTTTCCTATATAAATCTCTGAGTTTGTGCGGAATGAAATGCAAGTCATCTGTGAAGTCAATATCTTCTTGTATGTCCAACGTATTCTTGTCTTTTACCTCCCCGATTTCTGTTGCATATCAAGTCTTTAGCATTGAGGAACAGTATAGGTGACAGTGACAAACATTATCAGCGCGAGGCACATGCATATAGCACACAGACTTCTTCAAACCTCGCACACAACCATTAGGTCGCGTACTATCCCATCTCCCTTGCCGGATCTGGCAGCAAAAGTCACGAGAACACCATCAGATCATATGACAGGTTAGGTACCCCAAAACGAGTGCGTCGGTCGGGGGTCGAACCCCGAACCACATGTGTGGTTGGCGAGCATTCTACCGCTGTGCCACCGACGAAAACCTGCGTGGAAGTTCTAGGCAGAAAGAAGAGACAGAACAAACAGTGGCTTACTACGGACACGTGGAAACTAATAGAAGAGAGAACGATGTTGAAACAAAAGATTATCCAGTGCATCGACGAGCAACAAAAACAGGAGTTGAATGCAAGCTACAATACACTGAACAAAAGAGTAAAGAAGAGTGCCAGGGAAGACAAAAGAAAATATTATGAAGCCATGGTAAGTGAAGCAGAACAAGCTTTAGGCAAAGGAGACCTCGCATTACTTTACCAAACAACAAGGTTCCTATTGAGGAAAAGTTCAACACAAATTAAGCCAGTGAAGGATGACAATGGAAAGCCAATCACCAAAGAGGCGGAGCAAAGGGAACACTGGGCTGAACGCTTCAAAATACTTCTAAATCGACCACCACCTACAACGCACCCAATAATGCCAACAGCGGAAGCAGAACTACCAGTGGATACCAACCCTGCTACGAAAGCAGAAGTCCTGAAAGCCATGAAGATGCTAAAAACTGGAAAAGCAGCAGGACCAGACGGAATCCCAGCAGAGGCATTGAAAATAGATCCCGAGACACCAGCGGACTTGATGACACCACTACTGAAGAAGGTGTGGAAGGACGTTAAGGTACCTGGGGATTGGAAGAGAGGCTACTTATTCAAATTGCCAAAGAAAGGAGACTTAAGCTAATGCAAGAATTGGCGTGGCATTATGCTGCGTCTATCCCAAGCAAAATACGAAGCCGCATCATCCTGGAGAGAAAAACTTCGACCGGAACAGGTTGGATTCAGGAGGAACTAATTATGCATCGATCAAATCGCAACACTACTGATCATCATTGAATAGAACTTGGAATGGCAGTCAGCCTTCTATCTCAACTTCATTGACTTTGAGAAAGCCTTCAACAACGTCGATCGAGAGATGATTTAGCAACTACTTCGCTACTACGGGGTGCCGCCAACAATTATACATCTCATCCAACAGTTGTACGACAATGCTGCATGCCAAGTAATCCACAACTGGAAACTCACGGAATCCTTCGAAGTGAGGACAGGAGTAAGATAAGCTGGCTGCCTACTATCTCCAATGATTTTCCTGATTGCAGTAGACTGGAAAATGCAACACAGAGCGAGCAGCGAGGAAACGGCCATAAAATGGACCCACACAAAACCTTGGAGGATCTGGACTTCGCCGATGATATCTGTCTGATTTCCCACAAACTGGAAGATATGCAAGTGAAAAGTAACAAGTTGGCAGAAGAAGAAGTTAGGAATTCGGGTGAACACAGGGAAAACAGAGGTGATGAAGATTCCTGGGCAACACCAACAGCAACAACAACCACAGACAACAAATCAGTATAAACGGGAAAAATCTGAAAGAAGCAACCTCCTTTACCTACCGACCTGGGAAGCATCGTTTCAAATACAGGCGGATGGAACTCATGAGGATATCAAAGCAGCGAATATCGGGAAAGCAAGACAAGCTTTCATTACTCTCAAGTCTGTGTGCAGGAGATCAGCAGCTCTCAGTATGAAAAATAAGATCCGGATTTTCAACTCCAATGTGAAGTCAGTGCTACTATACGGACCACAGACTTGGCGCGTCATGAAGGCCACTTCGAAAAAGATACAAACCCTCATCAACAGCTGTCTTCGCTGAATACTACTCAAGATCATTTGGCCGGCCAGAAAGGATCAGCAACAGGGATCTGTGGCAGTGAATGAACCAGTCCAGCGGGAAGCAGTTGTGCAACAAATATGCAGGAAGAAATGGAGGTGGATTGGTCATACTCTGAGAAAACAAACCATCAAGTGAATGACATCACACGCCAGGCCATCGCTCGAGTGGAACCCGACCGAATGGGAAGCGTCGAGTTGGTTGTTAGTGCGAGGGTGGGGTGACATGGAGGAGGTCATGTGAAGATGAGACTACAGCATGTAGGCAGACGTGGAGTCAGGTGGAGACGTTGGTAGAGAACCCAACGCAATGGAGACGTGCGGCTGAAGCCCTATGTTCCTCTAGGAACTAAAGAAAGCAATAATAATAGGTGACAGTAGGTAGTTTTGTCTTACTTCTGTCTTCATTTCAAAGGATTCACTGAGTTTCCCCATTGTAAGTCACTTGACGTTGTATGAGGTCGATACAGGTTTGAGGTACTCCACAGCATTGAAGCAGTTTCCAAATTACTTTATGACAGACTCTATCGAAAGCCTTCTCAAAGTCGAAGGTTCTGAAGAAGAGATTTGAATGCTATTCTATGCCCAGTGTGATGATGATTCAGAGCTTTGCAATTTGTTTCGTACATGATTTACTTTCCCGAAACACAGCCTGTTCCTAGTATCTTTTTGTCTCCCCAGGGTGGATGGCAACATGATTCCACACAAAGGCGCAAATCTCCCTACCTTGGTAGTTTGACAAAGTAACCCTTCTTCCAGTTGGTACTTTTCTTTCCCTTTAAACCTTCTGGAACGGTGGTGTGTGCATATTCTCTGATGTTTCTGGATCCATTTTCAATGCTTCTGAAGAGAATTACATCTGGTTATGTTGCTTTTTAGCTTTTAGTAACTTTATGGCTAAAAGGTATCTGGTTACAGAACTTTATGTTCATCAAAATAAAATACAGTACTAACAGTTGACGCACGTATCCGAATTCTACTTCTTTATGCTTTCTAGATCGGTTCACAATTTTCTTCATTCCTCTTGTATGCAGCTCAATCCATTGCTGCTGTATTCAAAATTCTTCCAGAAGACATCACTCAATATTCTACTAACACAAACAATTGCCACTAACACACACCACACACAGATATGGCTGGTATCTGTATGCAAAATACACTTTTCCAACATTTATGCCATTTGTGTTTATATATTTCTGGGTCAATATTTACGCCTACTTCTACACTACACATTTGACTTTTAGATGTTTATTTTCCATGTTCAGGTGTATTATGATTCACTGTGTGAGTATGTTCACACAAGATGAGTAATTATATATATATATATATATATATATATATATATATGTCTATTGTCATGATTACTGATAAATATCTCAGTCAGTAGAAGTAAACAAAGTAATTAAGGCATTATGCTTAACCTACAGCAGCGAAATCAAGGTATCATTTCAGAAATATATATAAATGTGGATGCTAATTTACTGTTTGACAAGTTAGACAATTCTTACTGTGGAGTATAATGCTGAGTGTATAAATGACTAATATAACTTAATGTGAATGAACTCTAGTCACTATTTCGAAAAGCTTCAATATAGTCAACTCTGTTCATAATACCCATTAGGTTGGCAAGTTCTGTTTACTACTAACTGTACATAGAGAGTACTGTTACTGTGAAAATTAAAGAATGAGTATGCATTTCTGAAACTTATCAGAGGATTTATGACCTATGACAGTAGTGCGTCGGTGGCACAGAGGTTAGGATTCTCGCCGACCATGCACATGGTCCAAGGTTCGACCCCCTGCCGACGCACACCTGATATCTATGGTCGGCCTGCAAAATTTGGGCTACCGATATCATATGCTGAAAATTCCATGCTTGTAGCAAAAATACGGTGTGGAATCAAGCTGTAATCAAAATAAATAAAAAAATCTTGAAAGGCTGTGGAATGCTGACGGTGAATCACCAATGTAAATGAGCTCTACGATCCTCTAAAGAAATGAACATTGTTTACGCGTTAAGTTGAAGGCATCGTGGGTGGTCTTCTAAGGTCTCCGTTCACTTCGGTCTATGCATTCAAGTAGTGCCCTATTCCCTAATATGAAATGACAGTTTTATTAAATGAAGTGTTTCTTAGGGCAGTTGTTTCTACTGCGGCGATGAAATTATACTCACCTACAAATAACCTGTTAGAGTTAACGGTAAGTAGACTCAGATCTTGCCCTCGAAATGTCCCCAGGGCAGTTCTGTCCACTGCCTTGATAAGATGGAAGGAGAGTTTTCTTGCATAAGTGAAAGAGCCGATGATCATCACCAGACCAGTGGACATGAAAGTTCCACTTAAGGGAAGGGAGTCGGAAAACCCTAATTCAAAACCTACAGGATATGCTTTGGATTTTGCATCCCAGACCTGACATACAGTTTGGCGCATCTCTTTGTGCCAGACTTTTTACCAAGCTCTTGTTTCAAATAAGTAAAAGTTTTACTCAGTCACTTAATTTATTATCACTTCATTGTTCTTCTTATTCTTTAAAATGAAATGTCTCCTTTTACTCTCATCATGCTTGTTCTTATTTTATTTTATTGAAGTCGAAGTCTACTTATATCGTTTTAAGTAGGTAAATGGTTCTACCCTAAAGCTGTATTTTAATGCGATATCTAACCTGTCCATTTGAACCCTTATTATCACTAATCACGTTAGTAAGACTACTGAAGTTGGAATGTGGATTTAGGAATGTCTGTGACTATGGCTTTAAAATAGCAGTGGAGACAACCTTGTCATCAATAACACTTAAGAGAGGCGGAGAGAGAGAGAGAGACAACAATGATGAATATCCACAGTAGTGGTGTAAATATCCTGACAGGTTAAGGGTTATTCATATTCGATCATCTACGTAACAAGATTTTACTGTGTGGTAGCATACAGACTACTGAAATTGTGCATTATCAGTTGGTGGAAATAGTTTGTAATTCTGGAATGTGTTTGGTATTACTGAAGTTCAACTTTGCAATGATTCCCACATGTGGTTAACCTTGCAGGGTGATGAGAGAAATAATACTTGCATATGGGTGCGTATCTGAATGCTAATTTACTTACTTAGTGTCTGTTGGCATATGCTTATTCCTCTCTCAAAAACCTTCGACGAATTACGAAGTCGCATATTGAATCAACAGAATCTCTGATTTCAAAATTGAGAACTGAAGCCCAATCCTTTGACGGTGTCGTCAACAGTTTAAATATAGTGTAAGATCAATTCAATTCCCATCCTTGAATCAAGTCAACCTGTCCCGGATCAGCCTAGCATTGTTGCAACACAATTATCCATGCCTAACGTGTCTATCCCACCTTGTTTAATGAACTGTGTATGTGTGTTTTTACTTCGATCCGTTTAGTCAGACAGTTGAACTCATGACCCAATCAGAGTATTTTTGTGAACTGTTATTTTGCTGACCCATGTCTTACTTTGTATTATTCTGTTGAGTTTATCTTATTTATTGATTGGTTAAGTAGCCAATTAAATTCTATCTTTGTGCCTATGCTCTGTCTACCTCTTACTTGGGTTCATTCTTCTACTGACTGCTTACCTGAACGGTCGTGTCTGATCCGGCTAGTTCGTAATTTTGGCTTTAACGTTATTCCGCTCTGATAGCGGTTCCTTGCTTTCTGTTAAGCATTGTGTATTGTACTCTTGAAACCGTTAAGGTTTGTTGTATATATATTTATTGATTTGTTAATTAATAGTACCGTAGAAACAGTGACCGGCTTCTTGTTTGTTCTGGACCGGGATAGCCTATATCTACGCGTGACTTAATTTCAAGCGATATTGCGCTTACAATGCCGGATCAAATTCATCACTTTTATCCAAGAGCTTCAACAGAAAACATGTGCGAATTTTTATAAAACTCTTTCGAAATCCCTGACGAAGGAGAAAATATATGACGTCTTCACAGAAAATCCTGAGGAGTTTGTGTATAATCTGTCGAGTCTGAATTTAAGCCGCATTGAAATCGAAGCTCTTTCCCTCGGATTTAACTTCCATATCCCGTATAACTTTGTCAAAAGAACTGATGTCGCAGCTCAATTCGAAAACTTTTTCTATCAGCTGAATGACCTTACCCCAGTTGATGAGGACAAGAAGAGCTGGTTCAAATCTAAGCTGGTTGACGTTGCAAATCAATACCTCATTTCTCCAATGTCATATTCCAAAGTCCTTTCTGATGAGCATCAAAGAGCATTGAAAGCTCTCAAGAATAATGACAGAATTGTTATATTGCGACCTGACAAAGGCTCAGGAGTGGTGCTGATGGATAAAGAGGACTACATTGCAAAGATGAAAGCTGTGTTAAATGACCCGTTGAGGTTCAAAGTTGACAATTGCCAGAAAGATAAGACAGATGCTGTCGAAAAACGTATCACAAACGCACTGAGAGATCTTCTAAAGAAGAAATTGATTGACAACAATACGTACAATGATTTGAAACCCCGAGGGTCCCGCTTGCCACACATGTATGGCTTTCCAAAGATACACAAAAAACAAGTCCCCCTCAGACCCATACTTTCGATGATCAAATCGCCCCAAAATAAGGTGGCACGTTGGCTTGCGGAGAAGTTGGAACCTATTCGTCAACGGCTAGGCTTGCACACTATGAAGGATCATTTCATTTCTCTGAAATTGTGAACCACATGAATGTTTTAAATAAGTTCATGGTGTCATTTGATGTAACCTCGTTGTTCACAATGATTCCAATCAACGAAACTATTGAGATCATTTGTCAGCAGTCTGATCTTCTCCCACTCCCAGAGTCGGAGTAGTGGCTAGCTGGACTTGCTTCTTTTGCACACATATCACTGGTTATTTCACGCGAATGGCGATAGCCTCTGCTGTTTGGAGCATGCGGTACTTCGATGTTTTTGGTAATTTATTTGGCACCCGGTAGATTATAGAGAAGGATTCTTCAATGCTGGCTGACTTTGTGGCCAGTTTGGACCAGATGGTCTCATATCGAACTGTTGATGGTTTTCAATACACCTTTACTTAGCCAAACTGGTAGATGATCCCGAGCGAGCACGAAAAATCAAGTTGATAGAGCGACGGCCAATATAACCCGCTCCACCACAAGCGCAGGTGAATTAGTAGATACAATTAGAAGTGGCTAGTCTAGGTACTTCATCTTTCAAACGAGGAATCAACAAACTATGTGGCTAAATAACGACATTAGGTAGGACTGGCAAGAAGACTGCAGAAAATCTGTACCTAGCAGATGATTTATGCCCAGTACCACACAAAGTCGAGGACCTATAAGCGAAAACCAAAAAGCTGACAGAAGAGATGGTCAGCGAAGACAAGACTTCAAGTTATGAACATAGAGAAGACGGAGGTGATGAAGATACCTGACCAACAACAGCAACCAACACCAGTCATCCCGAATGGGAGAAATTTGAATGAAGTCAACTCTTTCATTCACTTACTTATCCAGGCACCATCGTTTCAACTACATGCGGAACAGATGAGGGTGTAGAAATTAGGATCGGAAAAGTAAGCGTGTTATTCATTAACCTGGAGTCAGAGTGGAAATCTGCTGCACTTAGCATAAGGAAGAAGATTCAAATTTTCAACACTTACGTCAAATGAATCACTGCTTCTATATGGTTCAGAGACTTGGTATGTCACCAAAAGTGTTTCCAACAGGTTACTGCAGACAATCATTACCAGGCACCCTCACTGTCTCAATACTTGAGATCAGATAGCCAGTCGGGAAGGATTAGCAAAGACAGACTCTAGCAGGCGGCAAACCAGCCGAGAGCCTATTACCCAAAACATATGCAGAAGGAAATGGGCATAAAATAGATATACACCGAGGAGATGGTTGAATGAAACTGCATGACAGGCTTTTGAGTGGAACCCGAATGGGGAACGGTGAGTTAAACGTCCGAGAGTGACATAAACTGCAGAGAATATAGT
>OX235274.1:30670618-30717841 GCA_944472155.2 Trichobilharzia szidati | reverse complement strand
GTCTTACAATATGTTTATTGGCGCCAAAATGTAATTTGAAAGATGATGGCTTATCACAAAACACATTCGGTTGTAACTATACATACACTGTACCAGTGATTATATGCATATACACACTCACTAAACTATCAGTACAACACTATTGCACTACTAGTGCTTCCTTCCACCCTATCTATCTATCTACCTACCTACCTACCTACCTACCTACCATCTTATGTGTGAATTAGCTTATTAACATAAGATTTCGTTTAAAATTGTTTAAATGAACACGATGATGAAAGGTATTCATACATACATATAAATAAATATTCCATTAAGTCATAGCAACAAACTGAATTCAAAAGTTTGTGAAAATAAAATGGTGTAAAAAAAAACAGTGCTATTTAACACATTTAAAGTGTCAACATGCCTATGTCATATATATTTTCTCACCTATTTGTTGTATATGCCTGTAGGCCTGTGTTCATTTGTATGCAGATAGAGATTTATGTGTGTAGGCAAGAATTTGACAGTTGAAAAATTCAATTTTACACTAAAAAATAGAGAATAACTAGATGGATAGATAGATACATGCTCCGCATATAAGTGAAATCTAGTCATTTAAAAGAAATTGTATAATAATTTCATTCTAAGCATTTCATTTCTTTTGCAATGAATGTTAACATCCTTAACGTTTTAAATAAAACAATATGATTTCTTTGGTTACAGGATTTCATCGTGAGCTGACAGAGGTTAGAGAATCATTGGAAAACCTGAGAGTATTGGACATTTGTTTCGTCCTAGTTTGGGAGTCTTCAGCAGTATGCTCGAAAATGATTCCCCAGTGCTGATTTTCTCACGAACCAACACTAGTTAGAGATAACTGAAAACCAGCTTGGAGCACTAGACAACTGTTTCGTCCTAGTTTGGGACCCCTCGTCAACACACAGTCACGACCCCACCAGAGGTTGAACCCAGGACCTTTAAGTTATCAGATCGAACTCGTTAACTATTCTGCCACTAGGATGGAGTTCACTGATCAGCCCATCAATTCTGAGTCATGTCATTTCGCGACATATATATAGCACCACTGCTAGCCAACGTCATCAGAGAGTATTTGTCTTCATACCCAACTTGGTGGAGTCCACACTGGTGACGACTTATTACTAGAACTCCAGACAACTTCGACACATGCAGTCAGTCATTGGTGAGCGTCAGACTAATTTCCAAGTGTTAATTTGACCATGGAATTCCTGACCAGTAGGACCCGCTAGGTCTGATGTGAAGACAAGTACTCGCTGATAACATTGGCTGTCAGTGGCGTTAGAAATCGCAAATTGATGTGCCATTTATCTTCATCCCACTATCTGAATGGTCAATGATCTTGCTTAGCAACCTGAAGGTTTTAGGTTCAGACCCATGGGGAGTCATGTGAGCGTACTGTTGAAGAGTTCCAGACAATTGCTACTTGGTTCCCAATATTTCTCCAACTTATGCGTCAATCCATGATCAAACTGAAAACCAATCAGATAATAATAATAATAACATCTTTATTCTGGACAGTATTTATAAAAATGTACAGCATTTTCAGAGGAGCTCATTCAAAGGCGTTTACTTACATGATATTTTCCCTCCGTACAATGTCTTCAAGTAAAATATTAATTGACAGTATATCCTTCCTGTGACACAATGTTCTCTGACCTGAAGCACAAACCATTCCATTATGATATTATATCTGCTTGGTCTCCTTCAAGAAATCCACCATATCTAACTGAAAGCCAATTGTAAGATGTCCAGAAGTACATTTTGAGATGCAAGGACATAATTGAAGAACAGTTATCTGATGTAATAGAACACGTTGCCTCCCATAAGCAGGCCTTTCTTAAAGATTAGTAGGAATTTGAGAATCAGGAGCTTGTAAACGCTTTAAATACAAACATGAGTAGATCAAACCACTACAGGTCAAATCTTAGTCGATTAAAACAAAATATGCTAGAGAGAGATTATAGGTTATAGTAAGCTAGGATTTTTGCGTACCCCATATTTTCAGAAGACCGTATATATACATATATATATATATATATTACTTATTAGCAAGAAAAAATAAGTTGTAATTAATGGATCTATAGTTCTTAAGCAAGAGTATCTTAGCACTGGAAAATGTCAGTCTTAATCATCACAAATGCTTTGATCATTTTTAAATAATCTCTTCTTTTCTTACCAAAAATTATGTTGTATTCGAAGTGGTTGGGAGCAGAATACCTAGAATTTTCACTGCTTACTGATCAACTCTTTGTCTTGTTCCAACTATAGATGGAACGGATGAAGATGTCAAAGCAGGCCAGAATCGGAAAGGCAAGATACGCCTTCATCAACCTGAAACCAGTTTGGAAATCTTCTACACTCGGCACACAGAACAACATTCGAATTTCCAACACCAATGTCAAGTCGGTCAATTCTGTATGGGTCAGAAACTTGCACTGTGCGTTACCAAAAGGATTTCCAACAGCCTACTGCATACTTTTATCAATAGCTGCCTTCACTGCTCCATACTGAAGGTCTAATTCCCTTCGAGAAAGAATTAGTAAAAAGAAACTTTGGCCATGAACAAGCCAACCAAGAGCCGATCGCTCAACAAATATGTACGCGAAAATGGAGATGGATCGGGGATACATTGAGGAATGACATTGTCGAATGACATCAAGCGCAAGACCATCGCACTAGTGGAATCCCAATGAGAAGCGACGATTAGGTTGTCGGTGCAAGGGTGACATGAAGGAGATCGTGCGAAGAGAAGATGAGAGATTATGGGCAATCGTGGACCCATCTGAAGAGGACAGCAGGAAATAGAAGAAAGTGGAGATATGTTGTTGAAGCCCTTTAATGAACCCAAGGGAATAATAATAATAATTTGTCTCTTTGGTTTACTGGTAGAATACTAGTCAACCATATACATGGTTCGGGTTCATTTCCCTGCCGTCATACTCCTAAATCTTCCCGAATTGGTAGTAAGCCCGATAAATAGGGAAGGGTGGGCGCAAGACCAACAAGTCCACCCTCTAAAAAAACAAACACTGCTACTGAAACTTGAGGGTCCAAACTTGAAGTCCTATGATCCACTTGGAAATGCAAAGAAATGAAACAAAAATCGATCCTCTATAAGCGTGTCCAGACTACTGATGATAACACTCTTAACGGTAGTAAAACCTGAATATTATTAGTAGTAGTAGTAGAGAATTGAATTTATAAACTTCCAAAAACTGTTACTGTTGTAAAAAAAGGAAGCTTAATAGTCAGTCAGTCCCATGAATGTTGTCAATGGATTTCGATAATACAAATAAACAAATTTAAAAAATAACATAAAATGGACTTATAAAGTTTGAAGCAAATTATTCTTTGGAATCTGTTTTCTTTTTGGTATATTGTTCGATAACAGAACATCTGATGAATTCTGGACATTCAGCCCCATTTGAAAAGTCCTTCAAAGCCATATACGAGATCCGATCCAACCTACCAAAGGGAATGATATCAAAACATCTAGGAATAGCTGAAGCACTGGCGATCTAAAAACTCTCTAGTGTCTAAAAGAAAACGTGCAACCGCTGTCACTACCGTGGCCATCATGAAAACAGTCTCACCAATAATGACAAACTTTGAGGAACTGTTACTTGGTGTTTCATCTACTATACATTATTCTATCAAACCTCCGCAAGGCAGTCTGCTGTTAATAACTTAAAAGGTCAGCATCTGGTACATAAGTCAAATACTTTTTATTCATATGGGCTAAGTAATATGTAGGATTTACCAAATGGTCTTAGTCGTTGTTCCAAATACCAAGTCACTCTGTGGTAACCAACTTCAGTTTCGATAATCTAAGCTCTTACCTTAAGTTCCAGAACAACCTAAACCTGGGAAGACTGTAGATATTTGGAAGCTGACATTACATGCAAGATCTCCAGTCCATTCGCCTGTTTCAAGCATCTATTATTTGTTTCAACCAAGTAAAAATTCGATAAATCCACTCATAAATAAAGTTCTATCAAACTGAATAAGCTTTTGGTTGATAAGGATCAGCATTTATATAATTTATGCATCTGTGATGCAGTGGGAGAATGCTTGCCAATCACTCATGTGGTCAGGGTTAGATTCCGGGCTGATTCCCTCCGATACCTCCATTAGCCAGTAGTAAGCCTGGTAAAGAGAGAAGGTTGGGCGTGAGGCTAGCTACCCCATCCCGTAAAAACAGACACCACTGCTACCGAAACTTAAAGCCTCTAGCTTGAAGCCCTATGTTCCCTTGGAATATATATATATATATATATATAATTTTCTAATGCATTGGATGCATTTAGAGAAATATGGCTTATGATGCTACTTTGTACTTGCAGCATGCAGACACTCAACTAAAATTTTCTTTGCAACGTTGGAATTGACTGTATCACTTAAGCGTATACTACCAAACAAGAGATGTAATCAATTTAATGTGATCGATTTGTGGGCTGTACTTGTCGAAATGTGGCATGTGCTACTGACAAGATTTATCAGTAGTAAATAAAGAGACATTCATCGACAAATAAAAGTATCAAATATCTGGGAGATAGATTTCACGTCAAAGAGTGCTTGACACTAAATGATGAAGTATTTGACTGTTGGCCTAGTTAGTGTTGAGATATGTAAGTCAGTGTCTGCAAAGCCACACGACAATTTATTAAAAACTTTCTATAATTTGTTTCAATACTGATCTCAGAAGTAAAGGAACAACGTCTTTTTTCTCAACACTCTGTAGTTTTAGATGACTGTCGTGTCTTTACACTAGCTAATTCTTCGACGATTGATACCGTTTTATTCACGAAGGATGGATACATGGATTCCAGGAATATATATGACGATAATGGATATAATTGTGAAGTGTAATACTGAAGGAATAATTTTTAAAAGCTTTAATTCTACCAGTCTGTTAATAACAATAATAACAGTAATAATCTCATTAGGCAGGTAGGTACAGAGAGTTTATAAACGGCGCCAGTGAACACAGTAGTCATTGAATTTGCGACTAGATTAAAGCATACACAAAGTTCCCTTTTTCACTACATTAAATAAATATTGTACATTTTATTCTATAGATAGTAGAAAGATATTTGAATATCCGGACCACCTAAAAAGCCAGTGATATATTACTTGTAAGACGTGAAGATTATATATGCATATATATTTTCAAAACACCCTAGTGTATTTATTTCAGCGTCTGACATTAACTACATTATCTAATCTATGTGAATTCTTGAGGTTATAGACAACGGGAAAACAATACCAGAAAAGAAGAAAAAAAAGTTGTGAAACGCCAATTTTCTGAAAAGAATTGGTGCATTGAAGAATAATATTACCTACACAAGTAGGTAATAATAATGTTAAACAAGATCGTTGGTGAAGATATTTATTTATTCTTATGCCTATTCTGTCTGTACTTTCTATACTTTATTGTTTTTTTGTTGTTTGAATGCATCACTGTGCAGACTTTATCCGGAAGTTGATTCTTTCAAATTAAAACTAAAAACAATGAGCACAATGAAATCACACTTTTCCCGACAAACTTTGTTAGTTTTCCCCCTGTTGGTTTTCTATACCTTCTTCACTTACTCTACTACTACTACTACTCTGGAATGTTGCTTTCTAAAGCACAGTAACACTCTGGATCCTTTTCATCTTCGTCTGGAGAAGAAGAAGGAGTAGGAATACAGAGTCTTAAAAAAAAGGCAGTTAACAAGAAGACAATGGCTTCCACTGTAAAGACAAACTTTTATCTGATTCTGTGAATTAAACAAGACAGGAAAAGGATAGACAGATAGATAGATAGGTAGTTACACTGGAGACTTGAATTTCTTAATGTGTGGTGAGTTAGATTCATAGTATATTCATAATACCTTGATAGGGGATTTCCCGTCAGTACTCACAATTTGTCTTATATATGTAAATTAAACATTCTTCTACACAATACATTATTATTATTATTACTTTACTTATGTGAGAACCAACTATGCACCCATTATTTTTTTGCTGACGAAAAAGAAAAGAGAACTAACTGATGATAGCGATGATGGCTACTTGTGATAATGAGGGCGCCAATAACGGATACACACACACATATATATATACCCAGTAGAGGAAGGCGTATATTTCTATTCTCATATTTACTTGTGATTGACAGAACAGCCCTATTTATTGTGATTACTTTTCACCTGTATAGTTAGTGTTTCATGTTTCCTAGATGATTATAATTATTATTATGTTTTATATATGATGTTTGATACGACTTCATTATATACACTTAGCACTAATAGAGGAATAAAAGGAAGACTTCTTTCCACGAATGGAATCATAAAAGTTGAGATTATTTGTTTGTTAGTTTTTATTTGTTCTTTTTCATGTTCCTTGCTCAAAAGGTTCAGGGGAATTTCGCATTATTTTGTTTTTCTAATCGTGATGTGTATTGTGTTTGTAATTCACGCAATCGTAAGTTTTTATAACACAACAGGTAACTTTTGACGTCAGTGTGTGAGTGTTTTTTTCAGATGTCTGATTTTAATGCAGTCATACTAGAATTATGAGCCTAAAACAAACAATGCCTGGAATAGATATATACACTACTTATAATATATATTTGAGGACACTAGATTAATCTTTCGCATGTTAGTGCAGCTAACTCGCATATAAAACAACTGGATTGTTCACTTTTATTGTTTACATTCTACATAATGAAATTATTATTATTGTTTCCTTTAATTCCTAGAGGAACATAGGGCTTCAGTCGCACGTCTCCACTGTGTTTGGTTCTCTACCAACGTTTTTCACCTGACTCTACGTGTGTCCACATGCCTTTATCTCCCCTTCGCATCAACTCCTCCATGTCACCCTCGCACTAACGGCCAACTAAACGCTTCCATTCAGCCGGGTTCCACTGGAGTGATGACCTGGCGTGTCATGTCATTCATTTGATGGTTTGTTTTCTCAGAGTATGGCCAGTCTAATCCACCTCCATTTCTTCCTGCATATTTGTTGCACAATTGGTTCCTGCTAGGTTGGTTCGTTTATTGCCAGAGATTCCTCCCTGTTGCTGGTCTTTTCCGGCAGGCCATCTGATCTTGAGTAGTGCTGAGCGAAGACAGATGTTGATGAAGGTGTGTGGTTTGTTCGAAGTGCCCTTCGTGACCTGGCTCCAAGTCTCTGATCCGTGTGGTGAGTAGCACTGACTTCACATTGGATTTGAAAATCCGGATTTTATTTTTCATGCTGAGTGCTGTTAACATTACTGTTAAATGTCAGTTGGTATTTGTCGTCAGTGTAGTGCTACTTGACTTAGTTATCATAATACATCAATACATTTCATTGAGAATGCTTAGGACTACACAGTTACAGTGATCATCATACCACCAGTAATCTGTGTTAGATGAATGTATATAGTCTTTGCCGCCTTAATCGAAGTGACCTAAACATACTCTCGTTTTGGGCTGAGCTCGTCAACGGTGTATGCGGTTCAACTCAATTTAGAGAACCGAATAAGTTCAAATTACCTGAATTCTAGTTAGCTACTCAAGCGAACCTGTGTGACATAGAATCAATCATATTCGTGACTTTTAAATCACATAGTTCGAGGAGAAATTTCACTAGTGTTTTCTTTGGAAATTAAAGTTATTCAAGTTACAATATGTGTGACCTGAGTGATACCATAAATGGAAATCAAGAAGGAAGGGATAATGCATGCTGCTGTAGACTTCTGATTAATATGGGTATCTGGAAACCACCCACTTCGACCAGTCCTGCTTCAGCTAGTCAGTAGGTAGACATGTGAACATATACCTGAAGTTCAGCCTAATTAGCAAGAGAAACTATTACCCCGTCTACCAAATGAAAGATTTCAACCAAGTATATTGAAAATGAAGCACAACGACACACTATGAAAAAGAAGTACTCTTTCTCAATTACTAAAGGTTCTGAGACAAAAATCCTTCCCCTGATTTACAAAAACAAGATAAAAGAATACTTAAATATTCATGCTACTTGCAAATTCAGTTTACTACTCAATAAAATTAGTTCTGAAGATGTCAGTGACTCTGTTAATGGAAAGTCTAAAATCAAATGTAAAAGTTGGGAAAACAATAGACACTTCCATGGTAATTAATGTATTTTACTGGGAATCGTTTATAATTTGGACAGATCAGATTGTCATGACACAGTGAATAAAACCTCGTACATAGTTATGAAATGAAAATAGAATAAGCGTATATATGTATACCGCTGTTTCGACTACAGGTAGGTGGCACGTATGAGAATTTCGAAGATGGATAGGTGTTTGTTACTCTGAAATCAGTGTAGATATCCATTGCATTCAGCGCAAGCAGTAACATGAGAATTTGTGGAACTAACGTCGGGTTGGTGCTTCAATATGCTCCAGAGCCTTGATACGCACGTGCTTCATCAAAAGCATCTCTAACAGACTGCTGCATACTTCACTTAACAGCTCCCTTCGCCGCCTCGATACTGAAGATCAGATAACCAGCAAGAAAGAGATCTGGTAAACAGTGAATTAGTCTACAATCTACTATCCAACAAATACGCAGAAGTAGATGCATTGGACACAAACACTGAGTAACATCACATGTTACTCATCCCCTCGAGTGGAACCTGAATGAAAAGAGACGAGTTTGGTATGAGTCCGACGGTGACATAGAGGACGGAATGAAAGGATATGAGTAATCATGGAACCGGCTGAAGAAGGTGGCAGAGAACAGAATCGCATGGTTATATTCTGTTGGAGCTCTATGTTCAACTGGGAAATCAAGGGGCAAATAATAATAACGATAGCACAGTCCTGAGGACCCCATTAAATGTAGGGCAGCAAGGTGCATGTCCCTTATTTTAGTACGATAGTGTAGCGAATTTTTAATAATCTAAGAGTATTTTTGTTATCAGTCCTTATAGAAATTTGGTTTTCAGTATTCATAAAAAATATATCTATTGTATTTGTACTCTGAAATCTAAGAAATAGTAGAAAAGTAATGAAAATATTATACGTTTATTTTTACTTTGTGAATCTGTCCAAAAGTTGAAAGCATTCAAGTTGAATCGATGATATACCAATAGACTGAAACTCAACATGGGAAAACTCATCTTGTCCTGACACTGTGACGATTGACAGATTGAATGATCTCTCTTGATTCTGTGGATGGTGGCACATTGCTGTTCTTAGCTGGTGGAGCGATTTTCTTGGTTAATTCTGATAATGATCGAAACTTTAACCTACTAAACAGTAGATTATTCCTCAGTGATTGTTCAGGGTGCGGCTTCTGCTGCCTCTTTATGAAGTAGTGTAGTTGTGATCCAGGGGGTACGGTGTCAGTTTTTACTTCATAGAGGGACAGACAGCTCAGTGAAGTCGTGCGAAACTGAGCAATAACAGGTCTGTGATGCTCTTAGATGTCCGGGTCCACACATGAGCTACAAAGACGGTGCCAGCGAGTCTGGGAATCTGGTCTGAAAGGGTTGGGTAAACTGTTTCATCACTGTCGTGACTGGGATCGGGGCTTGCAATTATTACCAGTGAACGAGGAATTCCTGGTAAGTCGAAGTCTTAAGTCTGTACTGATTACGTCCCTGCCCTCTATACACCCACAGCCCATATTATTACATAAATATTACACAATGTTAGTGATACTATTTGAGATAGCCTTAGGTCTGCAGTCTGCTGTCTATGCAATATGTGATGATTGATGATGGAATAGAAATCTAGTTTAGGACTTTTCAGAGGTGCGTATCTACGATCCCATCAGGAAAAGATCCCAGGACCTCCAAGTTACGAGGCCAAAATCAATGATCATTCAGCCACTTGGGTTAAAATTCACTGAGCCTTGAATTCTCACTTCTTCCCCTTCCAACACCTATACTTCCTGTGAATTCATGATATAAGTGGTTTGATTTAAATCAACGTCTTCAGATATGATAACATCTTAGTTAGTAAGCGACCAAGAGACTTATTTGTGTTTCCCTCCACAGATTTAGTGATTTATTTTTGATCAAATTCCAAATTTGAATTGCTAATCGTAGTGTGACAAATATTTTTTTTTTCAAATTCACTTATAAGTACATCAAAATACACGTGTGAACATGTGAACATATTTTGAAACTGTCAAAAACTTGTCAGTAAATATACATACATAATGATTATAATTTTCAGATTTTCGAAAAACACTCGATGGCATGATTGTTTTCGCTATTAGCTAATTAAAAACACATTCGCATATTGTACTCGCATAACAACTGACTGGCTATTAAAGTTGACATGTTTTGCAGTTGCCACTACCAACGGACTACAAAGCATCGGATCCTAGATATAAAACAAGGAAGTCAAAAGGTTCTAGATGTCAGCTATTATCTATAGCCAATAGGTAGCATTATATGAACCTCGAGTTCAATGGAGACCCAACTGTTAGCGTTCTGAACTATAAGGTTTCAACCTTTCAGTAAAGAACATTGGTTACAACTGCGTTGAGAATTGTGTTCTCCAATGGGTTATTAGTTTTCAACCAGTTTTATGAGTATAAATCTGTTCATCTGTTCATATGAAGCTAGATATATTAGTCGTTCAACGGGGCTTCTTCCTAATGAGGTGGCAATAAGTGGTTAATTGAATACCTTGTACACAATGGCCATTTAATTCCCAGCAACTTCCTTCTTCAAAGTTATTTAAAAGGTAAAATGTCTGAAAACATTCTTGAACATTTCTCATCTTTTTCAATTTCTTATATGCTATTACCTACTCATTTTCGCACTCATTTTAACTTATTTATCAAACGTTTTATTGCGCTACGCAACTTCTTGTTTAGAACTATGGATATTTACCAAATTTCCATCCTGCTCAATGATCTTAGAGATTTGACATTTTTAGATCATTTATTTGGTTAATACACATTTTAAACGAGAAATTATTCCAAAACTGATCATAAACTGACATCAGTTAGAGAACCATTGGAAAACCAACAGGCAGTACTGGACAGATGTTTCGTCATTGTTTGGAACTTTTTAGCATTATGCACCAAGGGCCTTCAATTTACAATGTGAACTCGTATACCACTGGGCCACTAGTTCAGAATCTAATGCTGTATCAGTTCTAACTTCTGCCAGTTCTTGATTTTCAACGCCACCCCTCGTCGATGTCATTGGCGTGTATCTGACTTCACAATCACAACTTGGCGGCCTCTGCTAGTTAAGACTTTCTAGTAAAACTTCAGTCAGTTTCATCGTCTAGTGAATGACCAGTTAACATCACATTAATTTTCAGGTGCTGCGAAAATTTTTATTATTATTGTGATTGAATAACTGTAATAAATAACATCGCCTGAAAGAGTGTTTTTGCTGAATCAGATGTTCCCTCCTTCTTCATGTTCTAATGGGTCTTTTCCATTAATTAATTTCCTGTCAGTTTTTAAGGGCTAGTTGATGTATCAGGTTAGGTGAATTCATAGTTCAGGTATCTTAAGCTATAAAAATAAATTATTTGGTCAAAAATGCCCATTAGTAGTGTGGATAGATTACAGTTCAGTAGCATCTGTAAGCGTTATAATATGCATCAACATAACAATACACACTGAATATCAGAAAAATTAGGAGAGATAATAATACAAATTCATGAATTTATAGTCTCCACCGAAGGTCAGCCAGGGCAGTAGTAGTGGCTATCTGGACTTGCTTCTTCTTCTTCAGCACACAAAGTACTCGTTGTTTCACGGGAATCGCGATAGTCTGTGCTGTTTGGAGTATGCAATACCTGGATGCTTTTGGCAATTTGTTTGGCGCCCGATTGATGATGGAGAAGGATTCTTGGTTTGAACCAGGTGGTCTATTATTTAACTGTTCATGTTTTTCACTATACCTTTATTTAGCCACACCGGTCCAAACCGGCCACAAAGCCAGCTAGCATTGAAGAATCCTTCTCTATCATCTCCGGGTACCAAATAAATTGCCGAAAACATCCAGGTACCACATGCTCCAAACAGCAGAGGCTATCACGATTCGCGTGAAACAACCAGTGCTCTGTGTGCAAAAGAAGCAAGTCCAGATAGGCACTACTACTTTCCTGACTGGCCTTCGGTGGAGACTATAAATTCATGAACTTGTATCATTATCTTTCCTAATTTTTCTGACATTCAGTTTATTGTTATGTTGATGCTTTTGAACTGTAATCTATCAATATTATTGATTCGCGGTTATTTAAACAACATAATGTTGTTAATAACACTAATTCATTCACTACTATTTTGTATATATAACTGTAGAACCTGATGATGAAGGCGTTATCGAAAAGAATATTCTTTGTTCAGTAATCAGTCTTTCGAAATAAGTTATTTGACACCTGGTTTCAGACATTAGTAGTAGTGTAACGGCGGAACAAAAGAGTATTTGATAGCGGAATTATTTCTTGACACCTTGATGTACAGATATTGGGAAAATGCGTCTATCACACATTAGAATCACAATTTACACATACCTTCTGTATTCTTCTACGTTTGTCTTTCGTATTTTATTTCTTTGTCTTCTTCCCATGTTTCCCGTGTTGTTTGGCAAGCATCGTTCATTTCATCTCTTTGTCATCATATCTATCCGCTGTTCGATTTTCTTTCAGGTGATACACGTATTTACTATGTGTACCTATATACTACTTATAACTCTTGTCAGTAGAATGAGCCACAGTAGTAGTAGTAATATTGGGTGAAAGTGGTCAGTAATGTGATTTCACTGGGTATAGAATCTATTTGACCAGCAAAACAAGGAATAATATGTTACCTTAGTGCATTAGTTAATCTTTTTGTCTTTTCTGAGCATACTGTTAGCAACTACAGTGTCTAGTGGTATGCACTTTTATATATAAATCTATACCTATCCTTTTGCTAAGTATGTAGCGGTAGCGAACGAGGAGAAATTTTAAGAAATGTGTTCTCATCTGTCCATAGTTTCAGTTAATGCAAGAAATACATATGTTGCATAAGACCAAAATCGTTGCCACAATTTCCGTCACAATAGTCAGAGATATTTCATGGGTTGTTGTGATAGGAGCATTTCTTAAAACATCCAATGGCAACAAATTCCTGTTATTGATCACACAGCATATGACATGTTGGATAAACGCCCAGCATTCAGCAAAGACAGAAAAAGAAGGTTATTGTCCAAACGACATCACAAAGTACAGCATCCCAAAGATAATACTGGATGATTACGGCTCATCTTTCGAGGAAGAAGAATTTAAAATCCGATTACAATTATTCGGTACTAAGAAAATATAAACAACCAACCACAGAATGATGTCTGACTGATAGGAATAACTGTTCTGTGATTCAGAGGAGGCTGGTGGGAAGCAAAACTGTCACAGAATTTATCTATATATCATATATCCATGTAGAGAAAAATGCATGTTACTATGTCATGACTGTTGGTCTACAATAAAATGTGAGAGTGAATAGTGCGATGATGTCCAGCAATTTGGCAAACTGAGCGAATACAAACTACCAGAAGTTTCAAGTGGGAACATGTAGGGAAATTTTGAGAGACTGCAAAGAATCAAAGGAATAAGTGGATCTACCAATTCACCTGCTCGTTTGGAGCTAGATATGTCTGCTGTATCTAGTATGTGCTATCCAAGCATATCATCGAAAACTTACCCTAATGGTTTTATAAAGGAGAAAACAAAAGGTACCCCTGCAGCTCTATCCTTAAACACCTGATCGAATCTGGACACCAAGGTAACCCACAAAGTGACCTTAAAGTTATCTACAGTATACGTGGGAATCTTACTAAAAGAGTACGAACCAAACTTCTTAAAACTGCAGAAGCAGTGGCTATCCGCATGCTAAATCCCAAACTCTGCGTACAGAAGAAGTCACTAAATCGACAAAGGATCTGATCTGACTTAGCACCGGAAACGTAATTTTTTTAGTTTTTGTTTCTAATTGTATTATTTTCTTCGCTCAATCACTATTTAATTTCTTCCCCTTATTACCACTATTGTTAACCTGACTCTCGTTTAACCGTAGTTGAATTCTACTCAACTCTATCAATTATATTACGTAGCTCAGTTTTATTTTAGTTTCTACCTGATTAACACTTTCTGCATTACATAATTGGTTATCTAGACAATTTACAATTCGAATTACACATATTTGGAAATATTCCTTCTTTTGCTAAGAAAATTGACTATATATATATATATATGCGATTGTACAGCTTGAAAATGGTATCACTGAAAACAGTAACACTTCGCTGAACACCTTTTTTATATACCGACTCAGTGGGGATTTTAAAGCTGCATAAGTGGTAGTAGACTAATGAAAATGAAGGGCACAACAATTTCTTGAAAGTTGACTAAATTCCCGAAGATTACCAGCAGAGCAATAAACTTTTTACAGATTAGGAAGTAAAATAGCCATTCATTTTTAGAAGTAGACGTCGGTAGAAAAAACGCATTATGCCTATAAACTTAATAGGGATGTTATCTTAGCAACCTTTAAATAGAAATATGAATGTAATTAAAGCTATTTATTATAAAAACGCCTATAATTATCGTGATACCGATAAACTAAGGAGGAAATAGTAGATTCTACGAAGCAAAAAAATAACGAATATAAGGTGAAGATGTAATGAGCACAGCATTACTAGAATACAAAACAAGGATGTCATCTGCACGTTGTGAGTTTATTGTGAAGCTGTATGTCCTTATTTATCGTGACTCTGTTAACTGAAATAACCTCTTTCTCCAATTTTCTTCTTTGCTGAGTTTTATTACTTCCACAGTTCTGTGCTGCTGTCTTCCAGCAAAATCACGCCTCCAAAAGAAAGTTATGCCGTAATGTTTTTTGATGTACTTGGTTACAGGACTTCATCACGAGCTGACATCGGTTAGAGAACCATTGTAAAACCAGCATCGAGTGCTGGATAGATGTTTTGTCCCACTAGTTTTGGACTCTTCAGCAGTACACACCCACCACAAGGGTTCGAACGCACGACCTTCTGGTTACAAGGTGAGCTGGGATACGATCCAGTGGTCAGTCCATGAATTCCAACTTCTGCCAATTCGCGATATGATGTGACCACTAGCAAACATTTGTCCTCACACCCGACCTGCGGCATCCTACTGGTGACAGCTTCCCACTAGAAACCCAGGGCCTACCTGGACCCTACCTGAATAGGGCCAGGCGCTAGTGAGCATCTTACTGATATTCAAGTATTGGTTTGTAGGGATTTGATTGATTGGTTACAGGACTTCATCATGAGCTGACATCGGTTAGAGAACCATTGGAAAACCTGAGGGTACTAGACAGCTGTATAATTTGCCAGCGAATTTAGAAAAAAGATAAACTGGAATACAGAGACGGACGAAATAATGAAGCAAAAAAATTTCCTGCATACATGCTAAGTTACAGGTGGAAATTCTGCGTTACAATAGAAATAATAACGAACTGTTCATTATTAGTGCATATTAAAGTGGTTGTGCAACCTTTCCTTCTTCCTGAAATGTTGTCACGCTGCTATGGGTTCACTACTCATACCATTAGACCCCTCTATTTGCTTCTCTCTCTAATGTTGCTATTATACTGCTACCATAGTAAGAGAGAGAATGTATATATACTGTGTTTACTGATATCATTTCAACTACAGGCAGACGGAAGTGATGTGGATATCAAAGCGAGGATCAGGAAAGCAAGACAAACTTTCATTTCTCTCAAGTTTGTGTAGAGGAAGTCAACAACACTCAGCATGAAAAATAAAATCCGGATATTCAACTCCAGTGTGAATTCAGTACTACTCACCACATGGATCAGAGACTTGGCGCGTCATGAAGGCCACTTCGAACAAACTACACACTTTCATCACACAGCTGTCTTCTCTCAATACTACTCAAGATCAGATGTCCGGCCAGAAAAGATCAACAACAGGGAGGGATTTCCGGCAATGAACGAACCAACTCAGAATGAACCGGTTGTGCAACAAATATGCAGGAAGAAATGGAGTTGTATTGGCCATACTGTGAGAAATCAAACCATCAAGTGAGTGACGTCATGCGCCAGGTCATCGCTGGAGTGGAACCCGACGGAATGGGAAGCGGTGAGTTGGTAGTTAGTGCGAGGGTGGGGTTACAAGGAGGAGTTGATGCGAAGGGAAGATGAAAGCGTGTGGGTAGACGTGGAGCCAGGTGAGAACGTTGGCAGAGAACCGAACGCAATGGAGACGTACAGCTGAAGCCATATGTTCCTCTAGGAATTAAAGGAAACAATAATAACAATAATAATTGACATCCACTGAAAAAAGCCATAATTCCACATTAATCGAGCGAATAGACTCTATGGCTCGAAAGGAATTACTGAGGCATAAAGATACTCTATCTAAGTGTAGCCATTGAAAGGCATTTCCCGGACTGACCTCCCTTTTTCTTTTAATTCTCATATCAACTCAACTGACAAGTAAGTGTGCTTTTAGTTTGTTCAAGATTTATTTACACAAATACATCACATTTTTCAAATAAACTCAGTTTAGAAGGCTGTATAATTGTAGTTGACGACAGAAGAGTATAAAAATCCCGACGTAGTCAGACAGTTCCGTTTGGTGATGGAAAATGATTTGCTTTTTTGTAGAGATCTTGTGATATTCGCATAGAATACAACTAGCTCCCTTGATTAGTTTGACTAAAGAGAGAATGGAAATATTTTCAGGATAAAAAGAGTTCAGGATTTTTTATCTCACTGCGTTTCATCATCTGCTAACAGCCTAAAACATGACTTGAGTTAGTATACATGCAAAAATATATAGCACTCTTCAAAAAATTATTTCTACTCAAAGGGCATAATTGTGGAACAAAAGATATGAACAGCGAATATTTGATAAACTAACAACTAAGGTTCATACACAGTGTGATAGAACATTCTAGAGGGAAGAGTGGAAGAAATACAAAGTAAAAATAAATGGAAATAGGAATTTAATTAAAGCTATTTATTATAAAAACGTCTATAATTATCATGCCACTGGGGATGTGCTCATCAATATCCAGACTGAAGCTTGTAACGGTTGACAAAAAACCACTTTTTATTTGCCTGGCATTCAAAGGCGAAGAAGCACCAAAAAGAGTAGAAAAAAAAAGAATCAAGGGTACACTGAAGAAAAGAATATTTCCTTGTGGTAGATTAATTCCTCTTTATGATACGAAATACTCAGAAATACAGTTCAAAGTAGATAAGTATCCCGTTCATGTTAACTTCAGAAGTATTTACCATTTCACACACACACATATGTGATAGCGAGTACATAGAAAGGACTGAGAGGAAAGCGTCTAATTTTCTGAGCATATCCCTAACAGTCTTCATGTAAAAAAAACAAGAAAGTGACACGGAACATTCAGTAAAATGAGTACAGAGAGACAGAAGTCTGACTACGATGGTTCTCAGAAACCATCACTATCAACTGATTTCAACCTAATGTCTGTATACAGAAAGATAGTGTGATTAATCTCATACTAACCTGGTAACTAGACGTCTCTGTTCTGTTTCTGTGTGTTTTTGTCGCGTCACAGATTTTTTTCTGCATACATTTATTCCCCTTTATGAATTTGAATAAAGCAAGAACAACACAGTTTTTGCAGAATAATATGGTACCATCATTTATTTTGTTGGCTTCTCATAAGGTGGTAATGAGGGGGAAGAAACGGCTCAATTCTCCTCACGTTTGCCGAAGCAATCTCTATGAAACGCCTGAAACTCGATGAATGTGTTCAGAAAGAGGCAGTTATCAGTCTTTCCTTGCCCAGCTTGGTAACTGGATGTCTTTATTCTCTATTCCATCTGGTTATGTAATCTTTGGCTTTAACTTCACCCCGTCCTTGATATAGTGTAATTTTGCTTGTCTCTTTTTTCTATGATTTGAGTTGAACTCAAACATACTAATTACTCATCATCTTATGCATCTTTCGTGTTTATTGTTTAACTCTTTTACCATTGTATGCATACATTTACTTTGTAATTTTCTGAGCGCTTCATTAAGTCCAGAACGTCGAGTCAACTGATATCATGTAAAATTTACAAGTACGTTAAAACTTTTCTGTACATGAACTTAATAATAATTTATTTCGGCTGCAGGCAGATGATGAGAAGTCAACTAAATAGATTTTTTTAATTACATCTCACTGAGGTGAATTCATCGGTAATATTCCAACTTACTTAATTACCTGTTGACGTAACAACTTTACTTTTATTTAAGTGTTGGTTCACAGAGATATGATTGTTTACAGGATTTTCATTATGAGCTGACATTGGTTAAGGAAATATTGGAAACCATCAGGGGAGACTACTGGACAGCTGTTTCGTCAGCCTAGTTTGGGACTCTTCATCAGCACCCACCCACCACCAGGGCTCGAACCCAGCACCTATAAAACCAGCTGGGACCCGATCTAATGGCCAGCCCATGAATTCCAACTTCTGCCAATTCACCATACTGCGAAAGAGTCCCAAACTAGGCTGACGAAACAGCTGCCCAGTTCTCTCCCCTGATGGTTTCCAATGGTTCTGTAACCAATGTCAGCTCATGATGAAAATCTTGTAAGTTTACTTTAACTTGCCATTTCTTCCACCCTTCTCTCTCCAACTCCCCATTACATTATGTATAAATAAACCGCGGTTGCTAGATTATTTACTATCTGTAATTCATTCCTCTTATTCCATGACTATACTCTTTGAGTTGAAGTGTGTCATATTTGTTTTTGCATTTATAACAACTTACATCATGTTTTAGGCTGTTAACGACTGAGGAAATACCGTGAGGTACAAAAAACCTGAGCTTTTTTTATCCTGCAGATATTTGCATATATAGTGAAAATTCTACGGTGTGATCTCTCATCACTTCAGCTTTTGTGGTAGTTGTGGCGGTGGTTAATCAAAAAGCAGATAGCCACATTCATAGAAATCACTACAAATTGGTACGAATCGTTCTGTGTCTCACTGTCTCCATTTTTCGTCATATGTTAAGCGTAAGAGGGTGATAATTAAAATTCAATATCAATTAGAAACTATAAAAATGATATTTCAGTCTATCACATAATTTTAAATGTGTTAACTTCGTGTCTGTGTACGTACGCATTTTTCACACCTTTATAAACGAAAAAATGTAGATAATCACGCTATGAATTATTCTATTGGTTCAATGAATTCATGAAGGCTTGTTATTCATTCATTCATTCCCTAATAAATACAACTTTTTCTCTTATTATTATTATTGCCTACAACAATTCACACCCTTTTATCGTGTGAAAACAAATTTACGAACAAGTGAAGACTGGATTGTTTTCTATTGTCTCTCTCTTTTCACACCTCTATCCATCCGACTGAGGAGTGAAATGAAATGATAACACTGTGAGGGAAGAAAAAACAATTTTTATAGAAGATGAGTATGCGTTTCAATTCCTGCTACGAGGACACTAGTGTTAGTTAATGCGATGGAAAACAAAGTGTTTGATTATACACATATACAATTTCTACTACTGCTACTATTATGATATAAATCATACCTCTCTTCCCCTCAAATATTCACACCTAGTATGAAAATTGTATAAAAGCGAAGAAAGAGTGTTGCAATTGTGAATAGGCGATTGTTTTGAATTCTCTAAAAAAGGGGTAGATAGGTAGATGTGCATCGGTGGTTCAATGGCAGAATATTTGCCAACCACGCCTCACGTGGTCCGGGGTTCGATCCTCGGCCGGTGCATTCTTAAACCTAGCTAAACCTGTAGTAAGTCCGGTAAAGGGGGAAGGTTAGGCGTGAGGTTAGCGACCCCACCCCGTAAAAATAAAAGACCCACTGCTAACGAGATTTCAAGGCTTTGGCTTAAAGCCCTATGTTCCACAGGGAACGTAAAGCAATAAAATAAATAATAAAAAAGAATAGATAGGTAGATAATGCATTAATTGTGGGAAAGATAGCTTACTTATCACAGATGAAATTTCCACTCAGCGTAATTTTTTCTATTGAAGTGTTGGTTTGCAGGGATTTGATTTGATCGGTTACAGTGTGGTGAGAGCTAGCTGCAAACCAACAACCGTAGACAGCAATTTACGTCAACGTTGCTTCCCGAATCGGGGTCATGAGAAAACAACAATAACAAAGCACGGCGCTGATATGGATGACGTGTCGGAAGACGGGTTGTCCAGGTCGACTAACGAGGGGCGCACAGGCCCAGGGGGGAAACCCAGCAGGCAAAAGTCCCCGCGGGGTGCGGTAGCGGGATAGCGCCTGTGAGTAGTGGCCATGTGACAGCCCTGTCGGCGCGTGAAGACTGTCTCCTTAGTCAACCACGCTCTGCTACCATTAGTGGACCTGGACAACCCGTCCACCTACAGGTCATCCATATCGATGCCGGGCTTTGTTATTGTTTTTTTCGCATGACCCCGATTCGGGACGTAACATTGGCGTAAATTGCTGTCTACAATTTTTGGCTTGCAGCTAGTTCTCGCCACAACAGGATTTTCACCGTGAACTGACGTCGGATACAGAAACATTGGAAACCCCACCAGGGAGTACTGGCTGTTTTGGCCTAGTTTGAGACTCTTCACAGTACGCACCCACCTACGGGGTTCGAAGTTAGAGCCTTCTGGTTACAAAACTAGTGAGCTTGTGGACCATTAAGCCACGGGGACCCGATCCATTGCCCAATTTATGAATTCCAACTTCTGCCAACCCACGACATAACGTGACCACTGGCCAATATCATTGGCGAGTATTTGTCTTCACGCCCGACCTGCTAAACCCCACTGGTCACTACTTCCCACTAGAACTCCAGGTAACTACCTACCTGATTAGGGCCAGTCACTAGTGAGCATCAGATTAGATTATTTTTTTATACTTCATAGTGTAAGTGATTAGAAACTACAAATACCATGGGCTAAATTACTTCATTTGTATAAGAATAGAAATTTAGGCACTATGATAATCGTGTCGTTCAAAGATGGAATAGTAATAATAATTATAATTTTATTCTGGATATTACTTTGTAGAAAGGAAGTGATCTAAACGCTGAACGCCAGTTTTACTCCTTTGGAGCCGAACTCATCAGTGGTGTACTCGGTTTGATTCACTTCAGAGAGCCGAATCAGTTCAAACCACCTAAATTCTCGCAAGCTACTTTAGGGGACTGGTTTGACACTTACCCCTTTTACAATATCCTACAATAAAGTAATAATGGATAGTGTGTCATTTAGCCTAGTCTCGCTAAATCTGAGGCATACCTCACCACAATATTTCTCCTTGTTAAATGTCAGTAAATGTATAGTGATCTGTTGAAAACCGTCTAAGAAATACGTGAGTTTTCAAGACTTTGTTTATAGGTATTTGGTTTGTTTCAAGTTTGATACCGGATTGATATCAGTTAGAGAACCCTTGAAAACCAACAGGGAGTACTGGACAGCTGTTTCGTCCTAGTTTGCCACTGGTAGTCTCTCTAAAATCACGGATTGATAGATTTCAGAATTCATAGGTTGTCCATTGAGTCTAGTCACAGAGGCTGAATAGTCTGTGAGCTTGCTTGCTTATAACCAGAAGGTCGTGGGTACGAACTGCACAGTGGGGTGGGTGCGTAATACTGAGGAGTCCCAGACTAGTGCGAAACAGCTGTTCAATACTCCCCATTGGTTTTCAACGGTTCTCTATCAGATATCAGTCCGTGATCAAACTTAAAATACGTGAGTACTAACTGTGAAATTCACTGTATTATATTGGATGAAAAAATTAGCTAACGTAGTAATTTAAATAAGCCACGTGTCACTTTATTGAATGTAATGCTGCATAGTACAGTGGCATATTTTGTTGATTTTCATAAACAGAACTTCAGTATTCTGATGTTACTTTAAATATGTGGTTGATTATGCTCAAAAAATCAATTATTATCACTCTAAATTCCATCAGGAATAGATAGCAGTTAGAGAACTATTGAAAAGCAAAGAGCACTGGATGGTTGTTTCATTCTAGCTTGGGACTCTTCATTAATGTGCACGCACGAACCCCCACCAAAGGTCACTCTCAGGACTTTCAATTTACAAAGCGATCACTTTACCATTCATACTCCAGCAGCATATCTAATGGCCCATGAATTCTAACTTTTACCAGTTCATGACATGTAGTATCGCCACCAGACAATATCATCATGGAGCATCTGTCCTCACATCTGACTTCATGGATCGCACCAGTCATGATTTCTCATTCAAATTGAAGGAAATTCATCCTACAGATAGTCACTGGTGAGTAGTGAATCAGTCTTCTAGTGTTAGCTTGTAGGAATGAAATCTAACTGGGAATCCATCAAATCTTTACAAACCAACACTTGAAAATTATTCAGGGAACAGTCTGTTCACTGTAATATACTTGAAAAATGGAATTATATATCCTCATTTTCGGGAGATTTAAGATATCAAATAACTTATTCGCCTCACTAAAGCCCGTTACTGTCGTTATTATTTATTGTTATCATTATTCCTTTGCGTCCCAAGTGGGAATTAGGGCATCATCAACACATCTCTACTCCACTCAGTTGTCTACTATCTTTTCAAGCTGGCCCTACGATTGCTCACTAGCTGTCATTTCTTCTTCGTGTGACCTCCTCCATGTCATCCTCCGACCAATGCCTAACTCATCATTTCCTATTCTGGTCCTACACAGCATCCTTGCTGGAGTGCGATGTTGCTTAGCGATCTTCTCAGAATACGCCCAATCTATCTCCCCATTTCCTTCAACATGTTTGTTGGGTAATAGGTCATTGGCTGGTTGACTGTCTGGCATGGTTCCTTGATGCTCATCGTTTCTGGCCGGTCATATAATGTTCAATATCGAGGTAGCGAAGGCATCTATTGATGCATACCTACAGCAGCCTACTTTGAATGCTTTACGTGATACGCATACACACCAAGTCTCTAAAGTATACAGAAGTAATGACTTGACACTGATGTTGAAAGTTCAGATTTGTTTCCTTAAGCTGAAAGTTCTGCATATCCTCTCAATGATTTCAGAGTAATGTGTTCCTGTCAAATTAAAGCGTCAGTTCGATTGTCCTTGATAAGTGTCACTTATTACCAGTTGAACAATTTAGTTTGTTTAGAGTTAAATACAAAAGATCAACTTCTGTTTAAACAATCACAGCAAGAAGTGTGACATAAGCCAAGAATCATTCCTCATATCTCGGAGACTCGCAACCATGCGGTTAAATGTGGCCGACTTATTCAGTGTTACTGGTAAGTAAACATAATTTCTCTTTTCAATGGATATTTGAGGGTGATTAGTAGTAAACAATTGGCAATCATCCCAAAAACCGCCATTTTAACTTCTAAAATGAGTCTATTTATAATTTTATTAGCTGTCACTCAGATTACTGACCAACCAGTACACTAAGGCAGTTTCTTATAACTAATATCAACGCTATTTAATTCAATTCAGACTTTCCTGCGGACTGATTAGACCGAAGCGCTTAGCCTCAGGTTGGAATGTTGGTTCCTTGTGCAGATGTTTCGATGACATCAGAGAATGAACTTGAAGTTAACTGATGGATGGTGACTAGCAGTGGAATTCAGTAGGCACATTTCGTTCTATTGTGGGCTCGTCAGCCGGATGTACCTGCATTCCACACTGAGTGGCTGGTGGTATTCCAAATGACAATAAAACCTAGTACCCATCCATCGTTTCAAACGCCAAAGTCTTATCCACTAGACCATACTTGAGTCACAACAGTGACCTCTTGTGCAACGGGCTTCACAGTGATACACCCATTGACTGACCGGGCATCTACACACTGGTTTTCAGAGGAATTAAAACGTGTTCATCCCAGCCTCTCACTAGAAAAAGAGGCGAATTGTTGATTAGACTTCGAATTAAGTAATTAACTGACTGATTGGTTGGTTGATTAATTAACACTGAGGATCCTTCGCCTTAAAATTCAGGCAAGCAGTCGGTTAATGAATATTGCTCAGGTCGGATGGATGCTTATGGCATAAAAAATAATATTTTCAAGTATTGATTTGCAGGGACTTTTGTAAGTGAAGTCAATTCGTGATGAAATGTCTTCGAAACATCTGCACAAGGCACCGACATGTCAACCTGAAGCCGAGCACTTCGATCCAATCAATCAACGTAGAAAGTTCATACTGAATTAAATAATTATTGATATTGTTTGCACATGAGGTGTCTGTCGTGGCCCAGTGGTCTAAAACAGTCGATGAGTCCTGGAGAATGCAGACACACACAGATGACGAATCCCACTTCTAGTCACCAACCTCCAATTTAATATCAAAGCTGTTTCACTGAACTTTACTCAAGATATATATATAAATGTGATTTCTTTTTTGCTTAGAAAAATAATTTCTTAATGTTTAGTAGTCCTAATCAAACTCAATTTTACTGTATACCCTTAGTTCAAATGAAAAATGTACGCGTGTGTGTGTGTGTTAAAGTAACAAGTTAAAATTTATGTTAATTTTTCTTGTAGTCGTTGTTGTTGTTGTTGTTATTGTGATTGTCGTTTAAACATCATTGAACATTGTTAATGTTCAGCGCATAAAATCAATTGGTCGTCATTCGTTTATTTGTTTATATATATATGTATACATAGTTTAAAAAATTGTTGTTTAAACACTTGCATACATTACACTCACTGATGATGGATAGACCTAGGCCTAGTTAAGAGGAGTAAGAGGAGTAGTAAGCGGTAATTGCGTATACCTTAATTTATGTATAGAGTTGACTTACAACCACTGGATGACAGGGTAATTGTAATTCCGTATACATGTGTACATATTCTAAGTGATACAATTTATGAGGTGTACGTATAATTTGCGAACAACCTACGGATTGGTATTAGTGACAACACAATTCTTATTCTTATTCTTCTGTTTTCATGTGATGAGCGCATATTAATTAAAATGTAGAAATAAAAATAATGAATTATTGGACTTCATTTCATATTCACCACTTTTCACCATTTTAATTTTTCAATTATAATTACGTGTTATTGTGATCATAAACATCATCGCCACAACAAAAGCAATGTAGTAAGTACATAAACAAGATTCAATTATTTATCGAGATAGGTGCACAGGGTGCACAGGTGTACACCCACCACCTCCACCATTAGAAGTGGAGGCCAGGACTTTCAGGTAACAAGGCGATCTTTTTCTGATCATCGAGTAACGGCAGAAGACAACAGACCCAGTAACGGAATGTTTACTGACGTACGCATAGAGGGAAGTTATGTGCAGCTTATGTGAAAGTCGTTGTGCTATTTGTATTGCCTTTCGTACTGTCCTTCTTTGTCTTCTCTCCATGTCCCCCATGTTTTGTCACAAAAATGGCTAATTCGCTCTCTTCGACGTGAAATCTCTCTCCGTCTCTCTCCTATTTGATATTTTTATGCCTCTTTATATACTACTGAGAAATCGTGTCAGTAGCACACGCAACAATTCAACTAGGTTGCAATTCTGTGCGTCAGTGGTTCAGTGGTAGAATGCTCACCAACCAAGCACGTGATCAGAGGAGTTCGATTCCCAGATGACACCCCCCCTAAACCTCACTTAGTCCGGAAAAGGAGGCACGTTTGAGGATGGAGTTAGCAACCCTACCCCATGAAAAATTCATCAGCACTACTGAAACTTAAAAGCTTAATACTTGAGGAGAGGAAAAGGAGCCTATGAATTCTAATTTCTGTCAGTTTGTGATATACGACCATCACCAACCAATTCAGCGGTTACAACTGCTCATTGGAACAGAAGATACAAACTAGAACATGTTGTGATTAATCACTCCTAGACTTTTAACTGCCTCTGCTGGTGAAATTCAGCATGAAGTTTGGATGGATCAGCTTTTGTGATTTATTCTTTCACCATTGATATAAGAATAGAACTTGTGCACTGTGGTAGAGTGTAATACCATTATGGGTAAATTTTGTTTTGATAAAGTCTCACAGTGTTATACAGTAATGTTTACTGATCACGCCACTATCTGTAGGAAGCCTTGGACCTGGGTTTCGTGCATGGAGTATCTGCAACCTTGAAGGAGCTCATGCCCCTTCTGAGTGGTAGCGTCTCTAACTGCAGCACTAGATGACACGGGTTCAAATCTTAAAAAGGACATGAGTTCCTTCAAGGTCGAAGATACGCCTTGCTGACTGATGATTGCCAACTAGTACGAAACCTAGGCCAGGTGAGGCTTCCTGCAAATTGCCTCCAACCGTCTAATATCAACAATTCATTATTAATGACAAACAATTATACTTAATTGAAGACTTCATGAAAGTAAAACAATCTTTTAATTGATTAAAAGTGGCCATTAAAAATTTTAAAAGACTGATTAGCAGTCAAAGAATATTCTTCCTGACAAATTAGACCTCAGATTCTGCAGTTATATGTCCATAATTATTAAAGAACTGTTGTTATTGACAACAGTAATGTTTGAAATAACATTGAATCAATAATGTCAACAGACCACAGTCCCAAAGCATCTGGAAGCGAAAATGTACATCAATATAACACTAAAACTGAATATCACATCAATTAAGGAGAAGAAAAATACAGGATTTACGAATTTACAGATTCCATGGCAGGTCAGAGTAGCAATAGTGGCTGGCTGGACCTGTTTCTTTTGCACACAGAACTCCAGTTGTTTTAAGCGAACTGCAATGTCCTCAGATGTCTGGAGTATTCGCTACACGACAGATGATAGAATAAGACTCTTTAGTACTAGCTTTATGGCTTGTTTGGACTACACCTTTATTTAGCCACACTTGTAGGTGTGGCAGGAAAAACTAAGTCCCTAGAACAACGGCCAATATAACTGGCTCTAGAGGCAGGCAGTTGAAAATATGAGCTGCAAATTAACCGGATTAAAAGAAGTCCTTTGAATGAATTTTCCTAATTTATTGGTTATGATTTCACTTGGTATATCACCTTTGAATTGCAGTTATCAGATACAGGGGAATTCTTTTCCCCTTTGTTCTCCATGTGTTTCATGATGAACTTTTCTGGATAGTTATTTACAAAATTAAGGTGTCATATATACAATCTTAAGTTTATTTTCAATAGTATCTTAGGAATAAATAGGTCTGACCCTGTAGCTAAGAGTCTTTACCAAATTTCTTTTGTACTCAAGGGGAACAAAGCTATGGAAATGCGTGATACTGTCCTGTCCATATACGTTTCTTATACAAATTCCCTTTTATAGTATTCTTTAGTCAGTATTTAACAGCTAAGCACCACCAAGATAACATGCTGAGTTCACAAATCCATTCTACCACTGATTTCCCCTTTTAACTACTACTACTATTACTACTAAAACGCTGAAATGATTTAACTGTTTACTTGGTTCACTACTTACTGTACATCTATTAAACTTCCTGTCTGATAGGAAATTATTGATTATTCTAGTCAAATTTACTCACCTATATATATATATATATATATATATATGCATAATTGCTAAAAGCAAACTAAGTTATTCTATAAATTTAATAACATAAGGACTAACTGAAATGATTGAGAATACGAGTTATTGATCTTCTTTGTAGTTAATGATTATTGTTATTATTATTATTATTTGAAATAAATCGATGCATATGGCGATTGAGAAGAAGGAGGATTTGTGTCATAGTCATTCATGAAGATAAAAATTTGGTAGGTAGACAAAACGAACTGAAAGAAATACAAAACACCTGAAAAATGATGGAAGAAATGAACAGAGATATTTTCAACGTATTACACAAAAATAGATCTACCTTTCCACTAATGAACACAGTTTTCATTTTTATGGCTAATGTCTATAAAGGTGAAGGCGATTTTAAGTACGCTGTAACTGTTACATGCACTGTCTTTTGAGCAACTATAAGGAATATTCGATTACTCTAAACTATAGCGACCTAAAACGAAACTACCGAATGAAGACCTTGACAAATCCCTATCCACCAATCAGATGCGTCTTAGGTAAAAGCGCGTAATTTTAAAAAACCATTTGCATAAAAGTAATGCAATGTTTAAAAAGATATTTGCATATGTTCCAAGAAAACCGTCCAATTTCTCATAGGAGTCCTCATAGTTAGGTTAAATCAGTTTCGAGATAACTGTAAGTCATCATGTGTTCTTGACCCATTCACCGCTTTCATCCCCTTTTCTAGGTGATTCCAGAAACTTTCGATAGAGTTTGTTTGTGTGAGTCCCATAGAAAGGATTAACGAAATCATCTGTATGATTGACGACGTTGTGAATAAAGCTGTTGCTACTCCATTGGTCTGTGTGAATGGTTATGCCAGGTAGGACTAAAAGTTGGATAATAGGTAATAAAACATTTGCACTATGAGTAGGGATCGTTTGGATGTATCCTTTCCGTAGGTTGGTGTCAATGTAATCCCAAAACCTACTACCGTTGATTAGCACTCAGTTCTACCGTTTTCTCCCTTCCACATAGTATTTAAATACGTAATTTGTGTACAGTATCCATAATTGCCCTTATATATTACGGACTAATGTAATCTAATCAGAATCGGAAAGGCAAGATACACCTTTATCAATCTGATATCGGTTTGGGAATCTTCTGCACTCAGCAGAAAGAACAAGATTCGAATGTTCAGTTCTTCTATCTAGGTCAGAAACTTGGTGCATGCGTTACGAAAAGCATTTCCAACAGCCTACTGTGGACTTTTATCAACAGTTGCCTTCGCCAGATCCACATTGAAGATCAAGTGGCCAGAAATAATTAGCGACAAGAAATTCTGCGAATGAACTAACCAAGAGCTGATTGCTCAGCAAGTATTTAGGAGCAAAAGGAGGTGGATCGGGCATTCACCGGCTGAGGAGGCCATCGAATGATATCGCGCGCCAGACCATCGCTCGAGTGGAACCTGAATGGGAACCGATCAGTGGGTCGTCGATGCGAGGGTGACATGGAGGAGATCGTGCAAGAAGGAGATGAGAGATTATAGGCAATCGTGGGCCCAACTAAAACGGACAGCAGAAAACAGAACAAAGTGGTGATGTGTTGTCGAAGCCCTATGTTCCATTCGGAACGCAAGGGAATAATAATAATTAATTTGACTGGTTGCTCATGGTCGTTTATCCGTTCATATCGTTTTGGACTGCTATAGTTTATAGTCACTGAATATTCCTCTGTTTTTGAAAAGGATTTTGACAGTGTTGAAACTCCACATAGTTACTGTAGTCTACAGCGGGTATTGTTTTGATGTCATTTATAAATTCTGCTCTTTAATAATGAGGATGTCCCATTGGAAGCTGACGTTTACTTTTTTAAAATGGAAATTGTTTCAAGTTCGATCACAAACTGACTTCAGTTAAAGAATCATTGGGAAACCAGAAAGGACTGAGAAGTTGTTTCCTCCTTGCCTGGAACATCTCAGAAGTACGCATCATGTGAACCCAGAGCCAGCCAGAGTTCGAACCCAAGACCTTCAGGTTACTAGGCGAGCCTCGACGGAATCCCGCTGCCTGTCAGCTCTAACTTTTGACAATTCGCGATACTTAGTGTGACTACCAGCTAATGTCATCAGTTAGTTCTTGTCCTAATATCCAAAATGATGCATCCCGTAGGTCATAACTTCTCACTAGAGCAGGTAACTAAAGCGTATAGTGAGTCAGTAGGGAGCACTGGATTAATTTTCAAGTATTGTTTTGCAGCGATTTGACTGATTCCCGTCTTCATTATGAATAGGTTTCAGTTACAGAGATCCCTACAAATCAATTCTTGAAATTATTATTCTCACAAAATAAACCTCCATCTGACCTGAGCATTATTCATTAACAAACTTTTCACCCGAATTTTAAGGCGAAGGATTCTCAGTATTAATTAATCAATTGAGGAATTGATTCGAAGTCTAATCATCAATTCGCCTCTTTTTCTAGTGAGAGGCTGGGATGAGCATGTATTGATTCCTCTGAAAACCAGCGTGTAGATGGCCGATCAGTCAATGAGTGTATAATTGGGAAGTCCGTTGCACAAAAGGTGGTTCTCATAGCCCAAGTACGGTCTAGTGTATAGCGCTTTAGCGTCTGAAACGTTTGGTACTGAGTTCTATTGTCAGTGGGAACACCGTGAGTCACTCAGTGGGGAATGCAGGTACATTTGGATGATGCGTCCCAAACAGAACTAAATGTTTTTATTGGACACTAGTAACTAGTGTGACGTGTCTAGTCCTTTGTTTGGTGCAGACTAAATTCTATCTGTCAGGTTTGCAATGTAGCCACCATTCTAGGTAGCTCGTTATCACGGTACACATTGATACGCCTTGCTGATGAGTGCCAACTAGCACGAAACTCAGGTCCAAGGCTCCCTACCGACTGCCTCCAACTATCTAATATCATCAGAACTAAATGTGCCTACTGAGTTCCACTGCTAGCCATCATCCATCAAATCACTTCAAGTTAATCCTCAGCCATCGGTGAAACGTCCGTGCTAGGAGCCAATGTGTCAACAGGGGACGGACATATTGGTTCAGTCAATCAACGGAAAAATCATAACTGAATTAGAAATTCCGCTTCTATTAATTGTGAAAAAAATGTTAATTTGAGTAATGGCAAAGCATACCTCTAAATTCACCAATTTCAATGAACAAGTCATCCCGGGCTGTGGCAGTAAAGTTTGTTTTATAGTCCTATCTAGGCAGCAGACATGTGTACCCTAGTGATGTTCATTTTTGGAAGGCGTATGCTCTGACATTCCTCGTTCACTTACAGATTTTTTTTCGCTTATATATTTCTCTCTATTGAAATGAAACCAAAAAGTGTTTCCCCCATCCGTCTAAATAATGAACACTTTCTTGGGTTTCTATCTCTAGAGTGACAATTAGACAATGGGGAAAAAAGTTATTGTGTTTCTATTTCGTTGTGAAGAAAAAGCATACAGTGATTCCAAGCTTGATCACGGATTGGTTTACGTTAGAGAACCATTGGAAACCAGGGACCACTGGAGAGCTGCTTCGTCCTACTCAGGGGCTCGTCAGCAGTACATAGTCAACTCACTGGAGTTCGGACCCACAACATTCTGGTTACAAGCAAGCAAGCTCGTATACCATTCAGTCAGTGGGTCCCGACTCAATGGGCAGCACATGAATTCTAGTTCCTACTAATTCGTGACATATTTAGCACCAGTCAGTGTCATTGCTGGTGAGTATTCTTCCTCAATCCT
The DNA here is from genome assembly GCA_944472155.2 of Trichobilharzia szidati. Taxonomy (NCBI): domain Eukaryota; kingdom Metazoa; phylum Platyhelminthes; class Trematoda; order Strigeidida; family Schistosomatidae; genus Trichobilharzia; species Trichobilharzia szidati. The sequence continues at coordinate 30,686,623 of OX235274.1, read as the reverse complement.
AACCTGGTGAACCCTACTGGTTACTAAAACTCCAGGCAACTTTGTTCTACATCCATTCACTAGCGAACATCAGATTGATTCTGCATCAGATTCACTGAAGTGTTAGAAGCAAAAATCAAAACAAAAATTGTAGTTACCTTGACCACTTCTTCAATGTTCTCTCTTCCCCTAAATACACCATTAAACCAAACAAAAATAACACGTGCGGACGCATTTAGCTGATATGTTAAGTGTTACAATGAAACAAATGAACCCAATAAGTGTCTCTCAATTATTATTATCATGATCATGTTTTTCTCTTCTCTTCATTCAACAAAAGTTTCCACCTTTTTATTCGTTCTTCTCTTTCCCCTTTTTTTTGCTTTTGTTTTATTTTCTTGATTCATGAGGTGATGTGATGATGTTAAGTTGATAACACTCACTCCTCTTGGGATTTTTCATCATCAAAAGAGTAATCAGCATTAAAAATAGCGCCTATAGAAATTAACACAAGTTTAAACAATAAGTATGATAGAGACTGAAATAGAATGTATTCAAACAAACGAACGAACCAAAAAAACAATAATAGAGAAATATAAATAAATATATAAATTCACTTAATAACCCTTATATAAAAAGCCTTATTGAGTAGAGGTAGGCAAGCAAGCTTCTCAAGTGTCTAATAACTGTTTCTTCTAGTACTTATGAGAAAAAAGAGGCATGTATGTGATGAAAAGATAGATGTTTAGGTGTCTTGATGACTCTGTTGAAGTAGGCAACTCATCAATTCGGATAATAATGAAGAATAATGTGAAAAATCTGCTGCTCCTAGTGCTGCTACTGCTGAAGATGAAGAAGATGAACAATGACTTTGATTTATCAATGCGTTAGAATGATTTCTTTTTTGGGAAAAAAAGCATATCCTTCTATCTCAAGTTTCTTTAAAGCTTAAAAGCGGGGAGAGAATTAATACACAGAAATAACTGTGTGCATAGCAAGTGAATGAGATAATTGAATTACACATTCGATTTTATTAGTGATTGCAAAGTGTTAAGGACTTATTGAACATCTGGCTGGTGTGATTGTGTGTGTGTGTCGATGGAAATAATAAGTATGAATTATCAAATTTCAGCATAGGATTTCTAAGACAATGTTAATGGTATAAGAAAAATGTTTGATGTCAGTTGGAAAACTCTGATGTGATTGCTTTCACTACTGAAGGGAAACTAAGAATATTAAATATGTCGGATAGCGATACCTATGAGGATTTTATGCCATAGTTTATTGCATTCATAGACTTAAACGGAAAGATTTCCATTCATTGTTTACGAATACCTGAAATTAAGGAATGTCTGACACATTTACAGAAGTAATTTTGAGTAACCTGGTTTCTTTTTTTGTCATTTAGGCTGTTAATACGAACGAAATGCATGTCCAAGATTCTACTGCTTATTGCTATTCCGTTTGGTTGAGTGGGGAACATGGGCTTTCAGCAGTACATCCCCATTTCACTCTGTGTTCTCTGCTGCGTCCATTAGCCGACTCCATGACTGCCCATTGGCTTCCGTTCCCCACTCACATGATCTCCTCTATGTCACCCTGAAACACCCACCTGGTAGATTCCTGTTTGGGTCCCACGGCCTGTACTGCACATGATATCACTAAACGGTCACTCCAGTGCATGCCAAATCCATCTCCATTGCCTTCTGCATATTTGTTGGGCAACAGGTTCGTGGTTAGCTCGTTGCCAGAGTTCCCTGTTGCTAATCCTTTCTGACCGGTCATCTCATCTTCAGATATCGAGGCAGCAAAGAAGTCAGCAGTTGATAAGAGTTCGCAGTAGCCTGTTGGGAATGCATTTGATAACATACCACCTCTATGAGGCATACAGAAGCAGCGGATGACTTGACACTAGTGATGAAAATCCGAATTTTGTACCTTATGCTGAGCACAACAGATTGCCACACTGATTTTAGATTAATGAAGTTCTGTCCTGCTTTCACGATATTACCTATGATATTCTCAAATATTCCGCCTGTATTTGAAGCGATTTTGCTGAGATATTTAAAACATTGATGGTGATTAGTGCTTGTTGTTGTTGGTTAAATGTCCTTATCACCTTTATCTTCTGTATGTTTGCTGTGCTATCAAATACGTAACTTTAAGTTAGTAGTCGTGGTAATACCAAGGCATCCATTTAAGCATCGCAGATGTAAGAATTAGGACGACCGAATTGGGTCACATACATCAACAGGAAGTCTCAAATATGACGGAACACATACATTGAATGTATGTGTTCCAAAGGAATACGAAACTTTGTGTATCTTGAAACAGTACAAAATATTTAGCAGCCAGTTATAACGGGAAATTACCTAGAGTTCTGGTTAGAAGTCGTGACCAGCAGCGTCTACCAAGTCAGGTTAGGGAACAGTTACTCACCGGGAACAGTGACTGACTGTCGCACTATATGCTGCAAATTGACAGCAGCGGTTGGAATTCGTGGGCCAGTGGCTGAGTGGTTTACAACCTCGCTTTGTGGTCTGAAGGTTTTGGGTTCGATACCTTATTTAGTCACCTGGTGCGTACCGATGAAGAGCCACAATTTAGGACGAAACAGCCATCCAGTAATAATTTTTCACGGGTGCTTAGGAGGATCAAAAACGACAGACTCTATGGTGTAATTTCTTCGTCGTAAAAATATTAAAGAGATTTTTTCCAGGCTTGTCTCGATCACCCCTACTGATTAGGTGAAAACTCTAACTACTAAAAGTATCCATTATTATGGAGCCGTTATAAAAGCCTCCTTTCTTCTTTTACAAAAATTCACATAGAACGAAGAAACCTCCATCAAACCATTTTGATGACTACAATTCATTAGTTGTTGTCTGTGTATTATTATTATTATTATCATCACTTTTTATTTGAATGAGCAGAAGATGGTTCTTTCTACAAAGTACCACCTTTAATATTACTGCTGTAATGGTAGACGATAAGAGACCTGGTAATGGAATGTTTACTTGGAGTCTGATGTCTCTATATACGAAAATTATGTATACCTTTATGAAAATTATCATTTGTACAGATCTTCCATATTGTTGTGCTGAGTCTGCCTTTCCTATTGTCTTTCTTTGTCTCTCATGTTTTACCACAGTACTGGTTCATTTGCTCTCTTTTACGTTAAATCTTTCTCTCCTATTTGATATTTTTATGTACCGATGAATGTCTCTTTATATACTACTGACAAATCTTGTCAGTAGCATACGCCACATTAATAATAATTACTTCGAACAATTTAACTGTAGCACACACACACACACCTACCTGGGAAGCATCGTTTCAACTACAGGCGGAACTGACGAGGATATCAAAGCAAGACAAGCTTTTACTACTCTCAAGTCAGTGTGGAGATAGATCAACAGCACTCATCAACAGCTGTCTTCGCTCAATGCTCAAGATCAGATGGCCGGTCAGGAAAGATCAGCAGTAGGGATCTCTGGGAGTAAACCAACCAGGAACCGATTACGCAACAAATAAGCGGGAAGAAATGGAGGTGTATTGGCCATACTCTGAGGAAACCATCAAGTGACATCACTAGACAAGCCATTGCTCGAGTGGAATCCGAAAGGGAAGCGGCGAGTTGGTCGTCAGTGCAAGGGTGACTTGGAGGAGGTCATGTGAAGAGGAGATGAAAATGTGTGAACAGACTTGGAGCCAGGTGAAGACTCTAGCAGAGAACCGAACGCAATGGAGACGTGCGGCTGAAGCCCTATGTTCCTCTAGGAATTAAAGGAAATAATAATAATACACAAGACAAGCAAATCCTACATATTGTTTTTTATTAGAACTGTTGAATAAACTATTTCATCACCATGTGTCATAAACTCCACCTACTTACTACTTACTGAAATATTAAACACCGAACAAGTTCTACAACCAGAAAAAAATAACAAGCGATAAAAGAAAACCCACTAAGAATGAAAGGTAGCCCTATTTAATACAGTTAGTTCATCATAAAGTTTAATTCTGTCAGAATTCTATTGTGTTTTTTCACCAGTTTCTTTTCCATATTGTTATCTGCATTGTCATCATTAGCCATCTAATAAACAAAACCACACAGGATTTTTATTTCAACTTTACAGTTTTATCGTTTCTTTTGTTGTTTTCTGGTGTTGTGTGATATTTCCTGTTTGTGTTTTCATTTCGAGCCTTCTCTTTACCTGACTAGCATACCACCTACTACACCTCCACACACACTCCTGTTCACTCTCTACTCAAACACCACCACCTTGCTTTTCTCTCTTCATGTACAACAGTATGCTGTTGTGTTGGTTGACTTTACTCACTATTTGAGTTGGTGTTGTTGTTGTTGTTGTTGTGTTTTTTTCCTCTTTTTCAACATGTTCTCATTCATTTGTCTATGTATACATACATATGTATTTACAATGAATATAAATCACAAACATACAAGACTTTTTACTCCAATATCTCAGGTATTCGGAAGCCTACTTCCTTGCTTGCTCATTTATTGCTTATAATAATTTCTCCCTTAACTCCATTTTTTTAAAATTTTCATGATACACTGTGAGAAAAATAATAGAAGGCGGTTTGAGTAATTTCCTCAAATATCAAAAACTATTTTTTATTTCCCTCTCTGATGTGAAACAGCTTTTCTTTTGTATTTGAATGAAGAAGGAAGGACAAGAACAGCGCAACAGAAGCAGCAGCAACACATACCGGGATAAAACACTCACAACCACACACACGCACAGACAACATGAATCGAGGCCAATGATTAGGTAACAAAAGAAAACAAGAGTTGAACAGTAAGAATATGTGATGGAAGCAGAGAAAATTAACAGGAAACCCTCATACACACAATGACATCCAACACATACGCACAAACAAACAAGGAGGCATACAATTTCTTGCAGTGATTATACATATATATACACATATTCGATAGACACAAGTTAACCGTCAAGGCTGCTAACAAGTATCAGAGAGAATTTGGGTCATACAGAATTCACATTCATTCTATTTATACTGCTAAATAAAACAAGCGATTCTTTTAAAGTTTTCTATTCAACACAAGAAAAAGTAGAAGAAAACAATATATATATATATATGTATATGATCAGATAATATGTGGCAATCGAGTATAATGTTTGATTATATCATATAAACAAAAGGAAGGAGGAGGTCGTAATTTATTATTTGAGAACAACATTGCTAAATTTTTTTCCCTCGTTTCTTTCATCCATTCATTCATTCATTATTATTTTTTTTAAACTTGTTTTCGCGGAAAAGCACTTTTCTTTCAGTGTTTTAAAAGAGGAGAAATAATAATTTTAGTGTAGAAGTAATAAATGGGACATTTTCTCTGTTCAGTGTAGATTTTGTCATGAATCGAAGTTGCTTTGGTTATAGGATTTCATCACTAGCTGGCATTGGTTAGAGAATCATTGGAAAACCAGCACTAGAGTACTGGATAGCCATCTTGTCGGCCTAGTTTTGGACTCTTGAGTGTTATGCACCCACCACCAGAGTTCTGACCCAGTACCTTTTGGTTACAAGGTGAGCTGGGACAGGATCCAATGGTCAGTCCATGAATTTGAACTTCTGCCAATTCATGATATAGCGCGACCACTAGCTAATGTCATCACTGGCGAGGCTTTGTCCTCACACCCGACCTGTTGCACCCTACTGGTCCCCGACGTCCCACCTGAATGGGGCCAGTTGCCAGTGAGTATCTCATCGATATTCAAGTATTGGTCAGTAGGGATTTGACTGATTGGTTACAGGTAGGTGCGTACTGATGAAGAGTCCCAAACTGGTGAGACGAAACAGCTATCCAGTACTCCCTGCAGGTTTTCCAATGGTTCTCTAACCGATGATGTCAGCACATGATGAAATCCTGTGACCAATCAATCAAATCCCTACAAACCAAAATTTCAAAAGCTTCATTTTCTCCAGAACCATTCATCATTGGTTTGATATGGTTGCAAATCTCTTAGGAGATATTATTTCCTTCGATGTTATAGATACGCTAGCCATGCTGACGTGTACGCCAATCACCTCCAAACATCTAGCAGCAAACTGAATCTTATTGCTGATCAAAAATCTAATCACACAAATATATATATGTATATATATGTATACATGTTGTCAAGGAACTTAGCCCTAAGTTCCTATTGTAATGAAGACGTCTTCGCTTTGAACCGATAAATACTATGTATATGTTTCAACTTTAAATTCAAAACACCAGTATTCCTTGAACGAAATTATATTGTTTGGCAATTAAAGCGAAACAATATACAAAGTTTTTATTCGTATTTGTTTCCGCCTTCATTCAACTTGCAAGCGATCGAACCATTCGCGCCTTCGAGTTGCCCACCAATGGCTGCCAGTTCCAATAAACAAACGTTCAATGTTCACGTCCATTGACACATGTCATATATTAGTACTTACTAACAATGCTGAACATTAAAAACACTAAAGTGTTAGCCCCCCTACCCCGCCAACATCATTTCATTCAATCTTTGAATACCTTTCATTATATGGTATTGAATTAGATTTCTTTCACATAATGAAATATCAAATAAGCTAATGAGGTTAATAGCTTTATGATCACATGTAATTATTATCTGATAAGTAATATCTATGCACAAATGAATGCCTAAACGCGTAGGTGAACATTCATACCTCTGAATACATAGTCTTGTGCTCACATTATTATTTCATTTCCCGATAAATCATTTTCATTATATAGCTCTGTTTAATAGTGCTGTTCTCAGAATTACTGTTGAAATTCATTTGACTCAATTGTAATAATATTAACAGTAACATTACTACTAATAATACTATCAGTAGGGTAATTAATACACGCAAAGTGAAGAAATTCTTGTTACTTAAAAGCTCGCGATTCAGTAGAAGCATCTTAAATCTATGTAGAATCACATTAACAAGTTGACTTATTGTTTATTCTTTTATTTTTCTCTTCGTTTTCATTCTTTCTTCTTTGTAAAAATAAATTTAAATATACACATATTTGAATTCCAGAATTATTTACATTATTAATTAATCAGGTACATGATACATACGTACAAAAATACATATATCAAGTCATCCGATCCGATATTCACTGTTCTAAGTAACGTCTTGAATCTAGATCTGCTTACTCACACTCATTGAAAATTATCAATAACCAGAAGGAGTATAAGTGGACTCATGTTTTAATAAAACTCAAATGGCTTTCTCTCTTTTTCCTTTTTTCTTCTTCTTTGTTTCTTTCAAGAATTGACTTTTGTAGGGATTGTATTTGTTTCAGGTCGGACTACGGATTGATATTAGTTAGAAAGTACTGGACAACTGTTTCATCCCACTAGTTTGAGATTCATCTGTAACACGCACCCACTGGGTTTCGAACCCAGGACCTTCCGGTTACAGACAAGAACGCTAGTAGACCATTCAGCCACTGTGATCTGACTCAATGGCTGACACATGAATTGTAACTTCTACCGATTCGTGATATTTAGCACGACCACCAACCAATGTCATCAGCAGGAATTCCATTCTCACTCTGACTGGATGGACCCCACTGGTCACGACTTCTCACTAGAACCTCAGACAACTTCGTCCTGTAGCAAGTCACTAGCGAGGATCAGATTAATTTTCAACAATTAGTTTGTTTCTTTTATAAACTTAGAAATCCAGAGATATTGTAGTTAATTTAAAAGAGATTGCCTCCTTTACTTATCCAGCTAGGAAGCATCGTTTCAACTACAGGCAGTCGGAACGGATGAAGATGTCAAAGTCAGTCAGAATCGCAAAAGGCAAGACACGCCGTCATCAACCTGAAACCAATTTGGAAATCTTCCGCACTCAGCATAATGAACAAGAATCTCATTTTCAACACCAATATGAAGTCGGTTCTTCTGTACGAGTCAGAAAATTGCACTGTGTGTCAGTTACGAAGAGGATTTCCAACAGCCTGCTGAAGACTTTCATAAACAGCTGCCCACTTCGCTGCATACTGAAGATCAAATAGCCAGCCAGAAAGAATTGGCAACAAGAAACTCTGGCTGGGAACAAACCAACCAAGAACCGATTACTCAACAAATATGTAGGAGAAAATGGAGATGAATCGGGCATATATTGAGGAGACCACCAAATGACATCGCATGCAATGCAGGCAGTTGCTCGAGTGGAACCTAAATGGGAAGCGACTAGTGGGTCATCCGAGGGTGACATAGAGGAGATCGTTTAAGGAATAGATGAGAGAGTTTGGTCAATCGTGGACCCAGCTGAAAAGGACGGCAGAAAACAGAACAAAGTGGGCATGTGTTGTTGAAGCTCTATGTTCCATTCGGAACCCAAGGGAATAATAATAATAAATACAAGTAAGTGTCGCAGAAATTTCGATGAATTGTTATTTTTTAAAAATAAAAATTCTCTTGCCCTTCATAAGGTTTAATCAGAGATTGATATCAGTTAAAGAACCCGTGGAAACTAGCCAGGGATTACTGGACAGCTGTTTCGTAATCTAATGTAATAAAATAAGATCAAAAGTTCGAAAGAAAGAGAGAAGTTGGGGAAGAACTACTCAGAAGTCAGCATCAATGGTCACTCAGAAAGACGATTGCATGTTGCATTATGTGGGAATTTTCTTAGTTTCTGAAACAGAGCATGTGATACTTCTAGAACCATGGCGCTATATACTACTCATAGATTTGAGTAGTTTCAAAATAATCATGTTAAGAAGTAGTACTTGACAGTGAACTAGAAGTGATTTTAAACACGTGACAGGTGTTTTGCTTGTTTTCGATTTGATTTAGCTGAAAGAGTAGAATCAGTTTAAACCATCTGAGTTATTACTCGCTACCTGGATGAACTGGTTATATGATCTGAGATCTTGACAAGAATTTGTAGGTATTACACTATGAAGGTCATTGCGAAATGTTTTCAACGGGCAGCAGAATTTAATCAACACCTGCCCCATTCACTCGCTATTGAAGATTAAAACACAAAATAATCGAGCAAAGAATATTCTTTTCGATAAATTCCTCTTCCAGCCTCTACAATTATATATATATGTTTATATACACAGAATATTTTAAATTAGTAGTTAATAACAATAGAAAGAAAAAGACTCTAGTATTTCATTTCTAGACGTCCTTATGACCAGAAAAGAGGATGGCACAATAAGAAGAAGTGTTTATAGAAAGCCTACATCAGCGGGCCAGTACACACATTTTCTCAGCTTTGTGCCCTTGAAATACAAACGCAATCTAATAAAGTGCTTGGTCCACAGAGCAAGAGAGATTTGCTCGGATGAATGTCTTGACGAGGAGCTTAACAATATTAAACGGTTGCTAAGTGAGAATAGTTATCCCGAAAAGTTTATTGATAAGAATATGAATCTAAAACCAAAACAGTCCAAGTTACCAACAGTTCCAAAGAAAGCCTTGTACTTACAGATGCAGTTCCTACGAGACAACACATGTGAGATACTAACACATCGCCTCAGAAATGCGGTAAAAAGAGCATTCCCTGCTGCTCAATTACGCTGTATCTTCAAAACCACTCCTCTTCTGCATTCGGGAATAAAAGACAAACTGCCTAATTTCGCCTCTTCCATGTGTATCTACCAATTTAACTGCTCCTGTGGAGCCAGTTACATAGGCCGTACAATTAGGCGTGTTTCTCGTCGAATTTCCGAACATCACCCTGCCTGGTTAAGCAAAGGACAAACAAAATCTATTCGCAGCGCTATTCTGTCTCATCTTGTGGAGACAGAACACAAGATTGACGTTAACCATGCTTTCAGGGTCATTTACCGCATACCAACAAATCTCAATTTTGCCTTAAGAGTTCGACTACTAAATATTGCTGAGGCTGTGGGGATCCATATTAACAAGCCTAATTTATGCATCCAAAAGAAGTTAGTTCAGACATTATCCTTACCCGCTTGGCCATCTAGGTTTGAATGATCCTGAATTTTTGTGAAATTTCCCTAATTTAAGTTGATATTCTATTTGCTATTATATCTTTATTATTATTATAATTTAAGCATCTTTAATGAACTGCAATAACATTGATCATACTTTACAAATCGATATTATTTTTAAAAAAACGCTGATATTGTTATTAAGTACTAATTTAAAATATTCTGTGTATATAAACATATATATATAATTGTAGAGGCTGGAAGAGGAATTTATCGAAAAGAATATTCTTTGCTCGATTATTTTGTGTTTTATATGTGTCTGAATGAATATTTTTGCAATATTGAAGATTAAGTTGCTAGAATGGATAAACAACAAGGAATTCTGGTGGACAACAAATCAGCCAACAAATATGCAGAAGGAAATACAGGTTGGTTGGATACACGTTGAAGAGAGCTTCAAGTGATATTCCAAGCTGTCGAGTGAAACCCGAATGGTAAACAACCACTTGGGTATAAGTCCCAGGATGATACATACTTGAGACTTTAAATCATCCCATCCGGAACTGGTAAAGATTGGCGTAGCTAGTAAGCCAGAGGACTTAAATAAGGTAATTGAGCATATGAAGAAAATATTACCAGTGAATAACTAACTACCCATCAGAATTTATTCAGAAATGTATGTAAGATTAACAGTGGAAATGACAAAAATAATATAGAACTGAAAGCCTCTGTAGTACTGCCGTTTTATAAAGAATGAATGTCAGAGGCCTTATGTAGGATTCTCAATGAGGCTGGAATTTGGATGGTATTTAAACCAACTCACTCTCACAAAGATAAACGTTGTCGGCTTGGGGACCCAACAGATCCAATTAAGAAAAATAGTATAATTTACTAAATACCATGCAGAGACTATGGGGTAAATTGTATAGGTCAAACTAGTAGATCAGGGTCAACTAGATTATTATTGGAACATAAAAGAACATTCTTTAATTTTTTTTGTTTATACAAGCTTTTGGCTGTTACATGGACTTATTTGAAATTATAGATTGCAACTCATTGTGGTAATTAAAAGATTAAAACAATTTGAAATAGATTAAAGCCAATGCATCGTAACAGATAGGTAAAGAATCCTACACAACCCAGTGATTTAAACAAGCAGCCGTTTTCTTTTTGTGAATCATAAAATAGTGCGAACTTTTCATAGATGGCTGTTTGCTGATTATTTTCCAGTAATTTTAAAGCAATGACACCTAGTCCCTTGATGGCCAACATTTCATTATTACAGGTCGTCATTCAAAACTATTCGTCCACCCCTAAAGTAATTTTGACTAATAGTGTTCAGACAGACGGCTGCTTGTCCTTAAAAATAGCATGTCTAACACTTTTCGGTCCATTTTTAACCCGCTATCAGGGATGTTCATATATGTATCTCTCAAAATATGTTTAATTGTATTTCTTTTTTTTTTAGTTTTTAATTGTCTGTCCTCAGAATTATTGTCCTCAGTTTTATAAGTGTTATTTGATATTTGACAAAAGAATATTAAGTGCCTACTTCATTCGCTTATGTCTACCGTGAAACACTTCGCTTTTATTGTATTCATTTTAAACTATTTAGAATAAGTGGGATGTTTTCAAATTGAATTACAATATATTACTATTCCCCAGCATGTGTTTCAATGAAACTCGCAAAATAATACAGAGAAGTTAATCTCTAACTTAATACGAGATCGTGGTATTTTCAGTGGAGTTGAATCCGAAATTTCGGTATTTTCCAGTTTGTAATAGTAGTTCACAATGACCGAATCACAGGAAATCAAACAACATCAGAGAGGGTCGAACTTAGGAATTTATATTTGGCAAAATTAACTGTAATTCATATAATAAATATTGACAACCAGTAGTAAGCATTCAAACAATAAAGTAATAGAAATTGTCAGTCGCCACACCAGTGTACGCTGGAAAGCACCAAACCGATGATAAAACGGGTCTCACTGACTGACTAAGTTCCAGCATACAGCTTAGCATAAAAGTGCAGTAGTTCAAGTTACCAAACTTCATATAACACATAAAGGTAGAAAGAATGGGAAAGACATTCGGGCAAATAAGTTCATGGTGTCATTTGATGCACAACCTTCTTGTTCACATTGATTCCAATCAATGAAACTATTCAGATTATCTGTTAACAGTTTGATCTTCTACCAATCGCAGAGTGTGTGCAATTCCAGTTTGACAACACTCTTTACCGCCAAATAGATGGTGTAGCTATGGCAGTCCACTTAATCCTGTCTTAGCAGATATATTCATATCCAACTTTGAAAGAACAAAGTTGAAGTATGCAACCGAAGAAACAATTTCGTACTGTCGATATGTCGATGACACATTTTTAATGTGCAACAATGAAAGTCATGCTTCCTACTTACTCAGATTATTCAATGACGCACATACAAATATTGAATTTACTATAGAACTTGAAAATGATGGAAAGTTCCATTTCCGCGACATTACTATGGAATGCCTGGAAGATGATAGTCTCCAGAAGTCAAATTACCGAAAGCCCATATGGAAAGGACAATACCTACATTTTTATAGTTTTTGTCCAAATAGCTCTAAACGAGGACCAGTCACCATTGTAAACTACAGAGCTAGGAGATTACGATCTACAGAGAAATTAGAGGAAGAATTTATGTTTGTCGAAAAGATGTTGAAAAGCGGTGGTTACCCTCAAAGGTTCATTAAGAAGTACGGAAGATCTGAAGGATCAAATATCAAGCAAATCACAGTGGAAAAAAAGCCATTCTATATTCAACCTGATTTTAAAGGTGAAAATATTACAGCAATTGTCAACAGAAGATTGAGGACGTCACTAGGCAGAGCATATCCTGCCGCTAAGCTGGTTCCCGTCTGTCGAACAAACTGCTCTTTGGTGCAATCTCATGTTAACTCCAACTGTATATGCAAATTTACATGTATCTGCCGGGGCAGTTACATTGGAAGAACAGAAAGAAGAGCATATCTACGATTTTCTAAACATGTACCAAAAAGCCTATGCCTAAAGGGAACAAATGCTTTAAACAGTGTCATCACCTGACATCTCCTTGACACGGGTCTTGAGGTGGACGTCGCAAGATCGTTCAAAATTATCAGCAGGCAAAAGAGTTCAGTTCTCCTTAAGTTTTCCGAAGCAATTTCCATCAAATGCCTGAAACCTGATATATGTGTTCAGAAAGAAGAGGTTATCAGTCTTTTCTTAATAATAATATATACATATATATATTATTATTCCTGTATGCATTTATTGATCGACTGATTTTGTTTAAAAATGAACTCTGTGCAAGTATGCTAAAACTGTTTCTGCAGATATGCTTAATAATGACTGTGGCCTGTAAGTAGCTGATGAGAAGACAACGAAATAAATGGTGGTACCATTTTCTCCTGCAAAAACTGTTGTTCTTGCTTTATTCAAATTCATTTAAGGGAATAAATGTATCAAATTATAATGAGCAGAGGTGGGATGGAGAAGGAATAGTACTAGTACTATGAAAAAACGATAGGGTCTGATGGATATAGGAGATCACAGAGACTGAATGCATCTGAGCCACTGAGAACGATTATGAGTCAATAGTTTCCAGTCACAGGTTCTTAACATCCTGAGGACTCCAACAAGGCAATCTACAGATCCATACTTCGCTGGCTGAAAGCAGCTGTCAAAGTCTTCGTGGACTGATGCCAGGCTTTGTTTGGTTTGACCACTTCTAACTCTTTTCCAATCTGATCTTATGCTAACTAACACTACCAATCGACGAATGTGGTGGCTCGAAATGCACGACACGTGTCCTAGCCATTTAAGTTGATGTAGTTTTACAACCTAGTTGATTGGCTGTCCTTCTTAACCAAGCACTCCACACCTAACCTCAGTATTGCTCACTATATTGTACTTAGCACGGGTGATAGAATGCAAACATCTGTGGACAGAAACGTCTAAACTCATCACATCTTCCACCCTGAATTACCAAGTCTCACAGCAATAAAGGATGATGGAGAAAACTTCTGAACAGTATAAAGGTCCTTTCATCGAAAACCGAATATCAAGTGTGCGCTAGAGATGATGTAGGCTGGTAAATGTCACATAAGTCTTTTGTATCCACCAGCTGACATTTTGTCAGCCCTTAGTCCCTTGAGGCTGGTGCAACTTCCCAAATAAGTGAACTTATCAATACACTCAACCACTCCACTTTCTATCAGTAAACTAGGAGTCGGTGCAGTGCAGCTGTGTAACCTCTTCTTGCATCTGACAAGAGCGAATTGCATTGCAAACATTCGAAGGGATCTAGTGCTTACAGAACCCAATTGATGCATTCATTAACAAACAGTTCTTTTAGGTAGTACTTCCAACTGGTTCCATCCGCACTGTTGTAATGGAGTGCCACCTATATGGTCAGATTGTCTCTCAGATCAGGATGATTTCGCAACTCTATGTGATGAAGTATTTTAGGTGTGCAACCATTTGGATAATCAGTTAAAAATAGTACTCAGATTAGTACCGAATGTTACTATAGAAAACAAAGGATTTTTCTTCACTGTCGCAGGATTCCAAGAGGTTATTAATATTATCAAAAACCTTCTTGTGCTATTCTTTCAGGCATTTTTTTCCTTTACATTCTCAGTGGAACATAGGTTTCAAGCTAGAGGCTTGAAGTTTTGGTAGCAGTGGTGTTTAATTTTACGGGATTGGGTTGCTAGCCTCATTTCCAACCTTCCCTGTTTACCAGTCTTATTACCGGCTTAGTGATGTAAAGGTGTGCGTCGGTGGCCAGGGATCGAACTCCGGACCACACAAGGCCTGGTTGGCGAACATTCTACCGCTGTGTCATCGACGCCTTTTCGTCACACAGAATTCATAATATTACCTTTTTACTAAACCTTTTAAAAGCCTTCCTAGATTCTTGCTATGAAGAATGATGATTCAAATATTTTATAATAGTAATAATAATAATAATTATAATTATTATTTTATCTGGTTACAAGAATTCAAGAAGAGATTAAGAATTTATGATCACACATTTAAAAACTAAATCATATTTTGATTCTAAATTCTTATTTTCGAAATGGCGCCAATGTTTATTCACACTGGTGTTCATTATATTAAGAAATATGTTGATATTAACAATAAATTTACACATGAATTGTTGTAGTAACTAACACACTCACAAATGCGAACAATTCTGTGGTATGGTATTTTATGATCGCTTGTTTAATCTGGTCTTGTGTTTATAATGCACAAGTGTGCGGTGCTATCGGAGCCGATTTCGCCTCACCTATTTTAAGGTATTTACAAAAACACCGCCCTATTTGATAGTAATAACTAACGGGGATGACACTAAGTAAGTGAATAATTTCCTCCTCTGTGTTTATATCTAGTGTGAACAGACGCTTGCATATTAAACCTTGCTTATAAAATATTAAAATTGTGTATTTTTTGTTTGTTCTCCTTTACGTTCCGAATGGGACATAAGGCTTCAAGCTTGAGCTTTGAAGTTTTCGCCAGCATTGGTTTTATTTTTACGCCCTGAGGTTGCTAGCCTCACATCCAACTTTTCCTCTTACAGAGGTTAAGAAGTCCGTCCTTTGACTGGACACTTGTAACTAGTGTTATACATCTAGTCCTTTCTTTGGTATAGACTGAATTCTATCAGTCAAGTTTGCAATGTGGCTTTGCTGACGAGTGCCAATTAGCACGAAACCTAGGTCCAAGGCTTCCTGACGATTGCCTCCAACCATCTAATATCATCAAATCAATGTGCGCTGTGATGGTGAGCTACCTAGAATGGTGGCCACATTGCAAACCTAACTGATAGAATTCAGTCTGCACCAAAGAAAGGACTAGACACATAACACTAGTTACTAGTGTCCAATCAAAGTATCTAATACAGTCCTACAGGAGGTCAATCGCGAGCCCGAATAGCTCAGTGGTAACGCCTGTGACTGCAGCACTGGGGAATGCGGGTTCGAATCTCAGAAGGGACATGAGTTCCTTCGAGGTTGCAGATACGCCTTGCTGACGAGTGCCAACTAGCACGAAA